>JAUBOC010000019.1:12754516-12778907 GCA_032275365.1 Anablepsoides cearensis | reverse complement strand
TTTAAATGGAATTACTGAAATAAATCTACTTTTTCATGATATTCTAATTTTATGACCAGCACCTGTATTTTAAAGTTTTTGATTATTAGAAACACTTAAATACTTGTGATTTCAATGTCTGAACATACAACACTGAATTTAAACAATAAATGAAGTTAATCTGTACTTAAATAAAAAAAAATTTAAGTAAAAAATAATAATAAAATGTTACATACCTGCTTTCCAAAGAAATCAGTTTCATTTTTTGAGTTTCCAGAATTTTTTTTTTTTTTACTTTTCCATAGCTATAAAAAAAATGGATTCAAGCACACAAAGTACTACTCAGTTACAGTAACTTGAGAACATATACTTTGTTTCTGTCCATCTCTGGAAAATATGAATATAGTTTCCATCTCTTAAAGCGAGGTTCTTTGGGAAAGTTAGCAACATAATTATCTTACCTGTTGTAGATCGCTTTTTAAAAGTACTCAGTTTGGAAAAATAGTTTAATTCTGACTAACGAGCTTTAAAGACCAAAGTAGACTGCTGACATTTTAAACTATTTTAATATTAAAAATATTTTAGCAGGATTTTGGAAAAAAAAAAAAAAAAAAAAAAAACTTTTACAAGACTATTTTCAAGACTTTCTACCTCATCCAGTTCTTTCAACAGTAACACCTACAGTCTGCTCTAACACCAGACCAATAGTCATAAATGTCTAAATTAACTTATTTAAATCATTATAATTTTTATATAAACCATACCACACATGGATTCAGATATTGGATGTTCAAGAGATTTAATGGCACAATTGGTGTCAAAGAAAAAAAAAACAATCACTTCACTTAATATATACAAAGAACAGATATAAACACTCAAAAACTTTTGACTTCAACTCAGTCATACAACAGTAGGTCAGAAATTATAAAATTTCTTAAATATAACAAATAAAGTTTTTCTGCAGTGAAATATTTAAAATCAACTTATATCAGTCATAAATAAAAAGTGAAACAAACATGAAATAGTATAACTACCACCAACAGTTAATCAGTTTAACAATGTTTACTGCTTTAAAGATTTCACATTCTTTATATCTTCATATAATTTACTGAAATATAAGTGAAGCGTTAGGTTTCAAAGGCGTTTGCATTAAGGTTATGCAAAAAGTTCAGCTTTAAAGTTTATCCTCTTTTTTTTAAAGACCTGTGTTCTTCAGCCCTGGTGTGCAGATCTTGCAGGTTTATTTTCTGGGTCTCCAGACGTCCACACTGCCTTCACCGGTGGCCACGGCGAGGACTCCATCCTCCACACTCAGCTGATGTATTTGGGGTAAATATGAGAAAAGCATGAAGACATAATTAAGTTAGAAATAACTAATGAAAAAACATTTTCTGGGCAAAAACGTTACAGATAGTTTTAATGAAAAAATGCAACTGTATCATTAGAATTACATCATCACACATTATAGTTTGCTTATTTAACTAAAAGATGTGGTTTAGATCACTGACCCCGTGGACAGTAGCTTGATAATTCAGAGTACATAAAGTCTTTGGAGGAGCACTGGGGATGTGAACCTGCAACACAGATCAAATATCTCAGAACTGCTCAACAGCAGGATGAGTTTGATAAGACTGTGACTCTGCTCCTGCTTACTTTGACTGTCCCATCAGACGAGCAGCTGTAGAGGCTTCCCAGAGACCGGTGAACGCCCGTGACCAGAGCTGTGTGTCCCACGTCAAACTGGGACAGGAGCTTCAAAGTCCCGGCCTGCATGGAGAAGGAGTGCAGCAGACCTCTGTTGTCTCCTGCCCAGACCTCAGAGCCGCTCTGGCTCATGGACAGCAGATAGGACCTGAGCTATGAACAGAAACCTGAGAGGTGAGCGCGCACACACACACACGCACACACACACACACACACACAAAATAAAACTATTTTTGAGCAACGCGAGTGTCGGCCTTTGACTCTACCTGCAGTTTCTTCAGGCCTTTGCCTGCCCTGCGGTCATACACAGCCACAGTGCAGTCTTGGCTCCCAGAGATGATATATTTGTCATCCGCAGCCAGGCACATGACAGCATTACCATGGAGACGGAGGCTTTTAATCAGAGGTTCAGCAGCTGTAGGAAAAACACATTAATTAGATTCAGTGATCAGACCATCGGGATCCTCTGACTGGTATACAGACAGCTTTCTGGCAGCACATTTCACTCCAGAATGCCTTGATAGTCTTGAGCTTTCTGTGTAACCTGCACATATTTAAGACGGCCTGTTCCAGATGCAGCAAAGCTGCCCCAGAACACAACCCTCCATATTTCACTGAATATAATGTGATGTTTTCCTTCTGTTTCATTTATACATGATTGTGCTCCTCACTCATCTTTTCTGGCTCAAACAGAGACTGAGGGTGACACTGATGGACCATGACCTTGTAGTTCTCTAATCTCTTTGAAAGTTAGGCTCTTTGGTTATCATTTTGTATTACCCATCTCTCTTTAATTTGTCATCAAGTTTCCTGTTGCAACCACATCCAGGGATGTTGGTGATACTCATGCGGACCTTAAAGTGCCTGTGACACGCCTATCCTTCAAAAAAAAAAAAAAAAGTCAAAGAAAACATCTTTATACTTAAGAAAGTTGGCATAGTACACAGGATTTTACCCATTTTGTCACATAACTGGCCTATTTTCCTTTGAATTTGCCTCAGTCAAAGTGAAACAGGAAGTGACATCAAAGGAGAACTCATTAATAAAATAAACTTGCTGGTTTCTGTTTATTAAAACAATTATTTTTAAACTTTAACTCTTCTTCATCTCTGTTTGATAGCGACATAAAAAAATCTAAAGAAACATCCGATTCTCTGTTCACATGCTGACATTCCCTTTTTACATCACTTCCTGTTTCTTCACAGGCAAATATCTCAACAACCGTTCATCTCAGCGACGTGAAATTTGTTCTGCAACATGTTATCACTGTTATCTTTCCAAAAATGCATTCATGTTTATTACAAATATTTGATGTCACAGGCACTTTAAACTTATAAATAATACAGGCAGATGAAGCCACAAGAACATTGAGGTGCTTAATGATGGTCTTATTGCCTTTAATATTATTGTCAATCATTTTATGTCTAAGCTTCTGAGACAACTCTTTCCTTGGCTTCCTGTGGTTCATGTTCAGTGACACATGATACCAAACAGCCCAGTGACTCCTTTGCCTTTTATGTGCAATATGTACAATATGCTTGTGCAATGCATTCACAAAGACCAGTGTGTAATAACCAATGTGCAATATGTACAATTTTAATATGCAACATGTACAATATCTATGTGCAATAACTCTGTCAAATGTGAAAGAGCCTTTCTGTGATGCTTTTGTTTCATTTACATTTTATCTCTCTTTATTTCTTTTACAATTTTATGTTTCTTCTTTACATCTTGATATTGTAAATATTATTTTTCCTTAACTCTTCTCTATACTTTTTATTTAAACACCAGAAGGGAACACATAATTTCATTGACAATAAAGATATATTCTACTCTAAATAGTCAAGACTGACAGATAACACAACTGAAGACACCTTAATGTAACACGATTCTAAGGTCAAGGTATTTTCTATCTTTTTTAGATAGAATCTAGGTTCTAGATTCTGTCTATGTCAGCTGTTATGATTATAATATGGTGAGTGGGGATGGATAAAGAACCCATATTTGAGCGGGGGTCTTGTAAGTGGACCCACTGCTCTTCCCAAAAGGACACTGCGATGCTAACTATGTAACTTTGCAGCTTTTTTAATGTAATGAACACTTATTGGATTTTTGGCAACACAGGCATCCTATCAAAAACTCCTCACCTCTGGTGTCATACATGCTGACCCTCTTGTCAAAAGTACCGGCCAGCAACACATCGGGCTGACAGGACAAGCAGAGGACAGCGGCTCCAGTCCTGATAAGGCCCCTGTCGGCACCGCCGGCCTGCAGATCCCACAGCCTCACCGTGCTATCAAAGCCCCCCGAGGCCAGCAGGGGACCCTTGGACGCCAGGCACCACACCCAGCCTCGATGGGAGCTGAAGTCACCCCGCCTTCCCAGCGTGTGCAGCAGGGTGCCGCTAGAGCTGGTCTGCAGATCCCAAACTTTCACACTCCAGTCTCTGGAAGCTGTGGCGCAGATCCCCCCCTCCCTACCAACGAGGAGCACTGAGTTGATCAGGGCGATGTGGCTTGTAGGTAGGGTAATGCGCTCCAATGCTGGGGGTGGGCTAGGGCTTCTTGAGACTTGTTGGTTGATAATTTCTACTTGTTCTTCATTATCCCAGTTCATGAAGTCGTTCTGCTCAGGAAGACCTGCATCGTGCCTCCCATTAGCATCTAAAGCCATTCTTCCATCTTCCACCAACTCTCCTGCACCCTCCCAAATCCTGTCTTCTAATTCAATCCTCAGTCTTGCCAATTGGTCTCCATTTATGTCTGGCAGTATTTCACCATCCTCTGCCTCTAGCACCACCTCTACGCCTTCATCAGCACCATAAGCTACTTCCTGCGCTGCCACTCCCACCTGTCGTAGCTCCTCTCCTCCGGCACCCTTCCGTTCCTCTCCGACTGCCCCCCTCCCCTGCAGTCGCACTCGATCTCCCTCCTCCTCCTTCTCTTGGGTCTGCCTAGCCTCGTGTTGTGCTTCACCCGTCCAGCAGGTTATCAGCTTCTCTATCTCCAGGCAAGCTGTGGGCCAGTCAAAGTCCTCCCTCGGTCCTACGGGAAAGCTGGCCTTTGACCCGATTAGTCTTTGTGCTCGTAGCTGCCAAGCAGTGCTGTCCTCACACACAGA
Source organism: Anablepsoides cearensis (assembly GCA_032275365.1). Classification (NCBI taxonomy): domain Eukaryota; kingdom Metazoa; phylum Chordata; class Actinopteri; order Cyprinodontiformes; family Rivulidae; genus Anablepsoides; species Anablepsoides cearensis. The sequence continues at coordinate 12,774,104 of JAUBOC010000019.1, read as the reverse complement.
GCTCAGCAAATGACAGACCTGGAAAAAAAAGGGAAAAGGAATCACAAATGTCCTAAACGTTAAAAATCCAAAGATTGTTTGCTTGTTACACATAAAACTTTTATAGATTTTTTTATGTTTTCACTTTGTGGAGAATACTGTTCCTATTGTCTTAATTTCCTGATTTGGAGTGTGGCCTACTTCACTTGCTCTCTTCTCTACTAAATGAATACATCAATAATAAAATAAAAATCAGTAACAGCAGCATTAAAAGCAGCAGCAGCACCACAATAGATTCCCATGAGTTCAACTGATATAAGTTCGTTTACTTAACTAACTAATTATGTTATAACATTAACTAATTATGATTCAATTTATTTTATCTTTTTTCAAACTGGATGTAAAAGTACCTGTCACATCAAATTTTTGTAATAATCATGAATGCATTTTTGGAAATATAACAATGATAACGTATTGCAAAACAAATTTCACGTCGCTGAGATGAACGGTTGTTGAGATATTCGCATGTGAGGAAACAGGAAGCGATGTAAAAAGGGAATGTCTGCATGTGAACAGAGCATTGTTACAAAAGCTAACAAAACAGACTGTAGAGAAGAATCTGATGTTTCTTTAGATTATTATTAGTCGCTATCAAAGAGATGAAGAAGAGTTAAATAATTTTGTTTTAATAAACAAAAACCAGAGCGTTTATTTTATTAATGAGTTCCCCTTTGATGTCACTTCCTGTTTCACTTTGACTGAGCCAACATCAAAAGAAAGTAGGCCAGTTATGTGACAAAATGGATAATCATGTGTTTCATACCAAATTACTTAAGTATAAAGATGTTTTCTTTGACTTTTTGTATTTGAAGGATAGGCATGTCACAGGCACTTTAAAGGTAGCTGCTGAGGTGTGGGGATGTTTGCTCACTGATAATTGTTCATTTAACATAAAAATCTTTATCTATAAATGAATGTAAAAAGAAATGAACACATTTAGTAACTAAAAGCTGTCAATCTGACCTTTGGCAGCACACTGATGACGCACTGAGCAGGAAGGTGTGAAGCAATGTGCGTTAAGATCTCCCAAGGCAATGACAACAAGCCGCTGGGCTCAGCAGGTGAGGGGCTAACATCTGTTGAAGAGGAGCTGACAGCAGACAGAGAAGTAAGAGAAACATGAAAACCATCGTGACTCATGTTTTATTTTAACATGAATAACTTGAGGAAAAAATAAACAACCTTACCCCTGCAGGTCTGGCCTGTCAGTACAAGTTGTTCTCGCAGGATCAGGACCTGGTCCAGCAGGGTCATCGTGTGTCCCTGCTTCTGCTTCAGTCAGGTTCACTTTAACCTCAGACATCACCTTTCTTCTCCACCAACACACCACCTACCTCTCACTGACAGGCAGCCATCACACATTTGTTTATACAGCCAACAATGACAATAACATTAATATTAGCTCTGAATCAGAATTTAATTAAGATTGTACATTTATAAAGGTAATACTGAGTAGTACGGTGTTGAATAAATATTTTACTAATCGCACCGGTTCGTGCAATGTTGTAAACAAACAGCGGCACACATAGCTAGCAAAACAAAGATTTGCTTAAGGTTTAAATATTACTGCGTTCACTAACGAGCCTGTAATAAAAACAATCACCTTTGATATGACAAAAATAACCTTTGAGATGGAAAAAACATCAGCATTAAACCTCTGAAAATATAACCCTATCCGAAGCTTGTATGAAGTCTGCCGTTTGTCCCGTCAAACAGTTCAAAACACAACTTCCGACGTAAGAAGACGTCGTTGCGTAGTGCTACGCGTTACGTTACGCATTTTCCTCTCCGACTGTTGCGCGAGCAATGCCGCAGTAAGCAAGTTAATAATAATTAATAATTTTTACAAGTGTCTTATGAGCTAGTATTTTTATTTCTTAAACGTGTAAACTTATCGGTGTGTTTATTTGTAGCTTGTATCATTTGCACGAAAACGTTGTTCAAGTTCTAATTGCCGGAAGGCGTTTTTATCGTAGTGTCATGTCATAAGTCACTGTGCAATCATAAAAATGTATATTAAAATAATATGACTTGAGCCCTTAAGTCTTCATAAGTTTACTTTTAAAACATTTTTTTTTAAGTTTTGGAATTTGTTTTAGGCACACTAGTTTTAAGTTTCTGCCACCCAGAGTTGTAATTTTCCTGAAAACCAAGTAGATTAAAATAAATTGATTTTCCCTTCTCAGAAGTCTATTTTGTTTTTTATTTGGTTGAATTTCAGAATAAGTTACAAAATATTTTACCTTCTGTTTTGCATCATTTTGCTTTCCCCAATTTCATGAACATCTTAAAAGGATGTCACTGTACCAAATAATTTAGGAATTGTGGTTAATATTAATTTCTGGGAAAGGCTGAAAAATAAGTTTCGACACGCCCAGATTTAAATTCAGACATTTTATTTTGTAGAAATTTAAAAACAATCAAAGAGCTTTATGAGCATATCCAAGAGTGTTTATTTTCCCCATTAAAGCTCCAGAAACATCTAGCACTACAGGAAATTAGGTTTAGAACATCAAAGATTGTTTCAACATAGATCATACACACAATTTCCAGCCAACTCAAAGCTCATTTATTTTCTCCTATCCACAAAATAAAAAGGGATACATTAAATGACATAATACCTGCCACTGTTTAGAAAAATGCTACTACATTAAATTCAGTTGCCAGCCTTGATATCAAAGTGAAACAGAAGTCGTAAATTTATTTTTCTTGGAGATGCACGTCGTCAGCATTGATTAGCCTTCAGTTCATCCTTTACAAATCTGAATTAACCAGTAGATCTGCTGTAATACAACAAACAAAATGGCTCTTTAAATAAAAGAATATAAAAAAAAAACTTGTAAAGTCTAAAACAATTTGTGCACTGGAGCACAACATAAAAAAACAAAATAAATAAAAGTAAAACTGACGATTTGCATTTAACTTATTTTTGTGCACCCCCCATCCAATGGATGACAAAGCTTGGTTTGTTCTTGTTATAGGAAATCTTATCAGAATAGCTGCGTTCGACTAAAACATCCTTAGATGGAACCTTAAAACGTTGCTTCAGCCTGTGATCAATGCTACCTGCTAAACCCACTGTGAAGCTTGAAGTGGTTAGAGATCTTAATGTCCTATTAGCAACAAAAATATAAAAATGTCACATTTGTTGAAGTTACATTAATGCACATCTAAATACAGAACCCATATACATAAGGGGACATGCGGTTTTAATCAGGCAGGATTACAATTCAAACTTTTTTTTCCAAAATGATCTTAATTTAAGAACATTTAATTAGCCCTATTGCTAAATGGCTGGCTAAGTAGAAATAAACCAGGGGGGCAACATTGAAGCATCTTAAAACTACACTCAAACATAATTTTTAAGGGCAGGTGCTAATTTCTGTCTGGAAGTTATTTCTTGTAAACGCCACAAGGCAGACTCATGCACACTTGCAACTGTCCATTAAGGACAAAGACAAAAAGATAAAATAACCCCCATTAGCTAAAGGAGGACTAACAGGGCTTTAGAAATTCCCAGGCAGAACCTACACAGTGTTAGCAAGTGAAAATATGGCAATAATCACAAGTTTGAGCAGAAGCTGAAGAAGTACCATATTAGTCCAGCAGCTAGTTGTATCGCCCACGACAGCTCATTTAGGGTAAAAATTTTAAAAAACAAAACTCATGCAATGTATAAAAAGAAAAAAAAATTAAAACAGCTTTTAGCCAAGAAACTTTAATACACTGTGGGGACTGGCTTAGGCGCTTACAAGGGTGCAGCAGTGGGACATAACTCCTAAATATGTCCCCTCCTCCCCTTATTTCTAATTAGTCAATTATCGAAGCTACATTATGATTGACAAAAACGAGTCCTGGCAAGTCAATATACTTTTGCTTAACAATATTATGCTTACAACAGTCCTAGATTCGTTATCAAAAAAAAAAAAAACAAAAAAAAAAAACCTAATGATTTGAGTAAATTACTGTAATTTTACATTTCTCAAAAGGAAAAAAAAGTGCATTTAAACCAGTAAAAAAAAAAAAAAAAAAAAACTATGAAGACATCATCATTAAACTTCATTATTTAAATATACTAAAAACAAAGCAACAGCAGCATATAGGATTCCCAATCTGCCTACAGTATTTCTTGTTGGGTTAATAATCATCCATGAGCCAAATCCTGAATTATTCCACCTACAGTCTAAACTAAATTTATACAGGAGAATGATTAGATAACTGGACAGTCTTGAAAGTATGACAGCTTCCTAAAACTGATTACTAATGCTATGAACTGAAAAAAAAAAAAAAAAACTTCACAGAAACGTGTAACTAAGAGGTGATCATGCAGTATTTTGGTTTAAATCTTAGAGGACAGATTTACTGCATCTTTATTGGCTCATTTGAGGAGAAATAAATTAAAGTCTACATTTGGAGAAGAACTCTGCAACAAAGAACAAATTTAACTAAATGTACATTTAAGGACAAACTTATGTGAATGCATACTGTAAAGTTATGCAGTTAGCAGTAAAAGGTGCAAAAGTTTTTTTCCCTCCTGTGCACAGTATAAGCATCTATTATTCCATTCAGGCTCTGGCACAAGCCTGTTTCCACACAGCTACATGTGACTCATTCTACATGCGTTTTAGTTTTTGGGACTGTGGCACCCTATGCTGGTTTGGATCATTTGTTTTTGTAACCATTGGCCACCCCTCCTCTTGTTCCAAACAACGTTTATTTTCATGAGGATGATCCAATAAAAACGAGGGCGGTCCAGCTCTGCCCTGATTGTGCCCTCGCCTGCTTTGGATCCCTGCATTGGTGTTGGCGAAAATCGCTTCTGAGTGTGTCGCAGGGAGGCGATTTTATCTGAGAGGTATGTGTATATCCCCAGTTTACCCTCCCACACCCACCACCCTCCTCCCACCCTCCCTAATGGAGACGAACAGCGCACGGAGAAAGGAGGACATCTGCGCCACAGAGGTTCGAGGCTCGTCGTGTCCCTCCAGTTTGAGTTCCTCCCTGTGATTTGGGCAGTGCAATGAGTTCCCCTGTTACCCTCCCATTCATTAACCTGAGGAAAGAACAGAAAAACATAGAAAAGGGTCACTTTACATAAAAGCAGGAATAGCTCAGGGGTCAGAATTTGCAGCTGTGTTTGTGGTTCTGGATCAGAAAAATAAGTTTGGGAACAAAATGTATCATTAGTTCTCAATGAGCTGGGTGTCTCATCACATCCAGAACAACAAGTAGGTTGTGTGCTTCTGACATGGACTCACCCAAAAGGCCAGTGGACCGAGAGAAAGGGTCGTGTTAGACACCATAACAGGCCGACAGGCGCTCTTTTAACACAGGAGGGAACTGCTCTGAGAACTTCTGCCAGTTCTCCTCTCCAACCTGGTCCTTGAAGCTGTGCAGGATCTTTGAAAAGAAAACCAAGTCAGTTAAAGTTTTGCCAACCCAACTAGGCTGAGTTTGTGACATGAGTATACTTCAAATACAAAAAGTCAAAGAAATGTTTAAAGAAATGTAGAATAATACACTCAATTTTATTTATTTTGTTGCATTGATGTCATTTTATTTTGAATTTGGCTCAGCCAAAATGAAACAGGAAGTGACATAAAAAAGGCAAATCTTTAAGAAAAGGAACTCTGTGTTCTTTGTTTAGTGAACTATGATTCAAACTCTTCATCTCTCTCTGATAGTGACTCAAAATAACCTAAAGAAACAGATTCTTCTCTACAGTCTGTGTTGTTAGCCACTGTAGCATTCAGACATTCACCTTTGACATCACATGAAAATTATAACTGTTCAACTGAGTGGTGTGAAATTTATTTGCAATATGTTATCAAGGTTATCTTTCCAAAAGTGCATTCATATTTATTATAAAGATTTGATGTCACAGGTACTTTAATGTACTTTAAAAGAACAACTTTAGCTTAGACCACAGCACATTAACACAAGAACCACCTTCTTCCACTCTTGTTTTAAAAGCCTAAAGAGGACAAAGACAGTCAAACACTAATCTTTGATTTATATATATCTTTAGGTTCTAATGAATATAAACAAGGTTTTAGCACATCTCTCAGGATCAAAATCATCCGCACTTTGTGAATCAGTTTGAGTGTCTGATGGGTGATCATCACATCCATCTGTTGAGACGCTCACCTTGTAAAACATGTCTCTCAGGTCATCTTTTGGGTTGACCCACGAAGCCACAGCATCGCAGAAAAAAATAAAGTCCTGAAGAGAGAGAATGCAAAACATTTAACTCGACAAAAGGACCAAAAATATTTAGAAATTTCTCTTTAATTTTTGATAACTTAATTATTCTCCTCACCTGCACAACTCCTGCAGGATTAACCTGAATCATAACACAGATTCCCCGAAAAGCTGAGTCCTTCTCCTCGTTGTCTCTGATGTTCCTCAATGACGTGCACCTGAAGGAGAAACAAAAAGATTGATTAAGTCAGAATTTTGGACACGCCCACTTCTGCACATGTTGACAAGAAAGCTTTAGGGGAGGGGTGCCCTGTGGGGAGGAGATTTGTACAAATAGGCCGTGCTTTGTAGCAGGAAGTGTTTAAGCAGCTCCACATGGCTACCACTGGAGATTCAAGAATTTCTCAAACATGCATGAACGAGTCAAAGCAACACTCTGGATATGTTTTTGATGAGGGAATGACATTATTACGATATAAAGCTCAAAAGTCAATTTTGCATAATCCCCCCTTTAAGAGAAACATTTAGGACACATCAAGCTTATATCTGGTAAAATGGCAAAGTCAGGCACAGTTAACTAGATAATTTTACAGAATCTGCATGAACCATCCACATAAAAAGCTCACCATGGTCTGATGAAACCCTGCAGCTGTGGAGCCACTTCCTGAGGACAGACAAAACCAAGCCTGCCGATTGTAATGGCTGCACATTGAGAGAAGACAAAACCAGTTCATCAACACTGTGGTCATCACTTGGACAACTTGAATGCATATGTAAGCATCTATACCTGTGTTTTCCAGTAGAGTTTTAGGCGTGTTGGGTCTATTGATGATTTCCACCAGCTGTGGCAGGACAATGCCCACATAGGGCTGCATTTCAGCACCTAAAAAAGACAAAAAAAACAGGTAAAACTACAGAAATTGCATTTCCTGCAAAAATGCAGTGTGAATGTTTGTTGCTAAAATCAAGCTGAAAGAGTTTAAAGAAAAATAGTTAGCTAAATTTGAACAGCTAACTTTTGCTGAGTATAACACGACATAATTGAAAACCTGTAAAAAAAAAAAGTTGGTCCAAAAATCTTTAAAAAAGGGGGCTAAAACAAGCAGAACTAATCTAAAAGATGAAACAAGTTAAAATCAACAGGCAGGGAAATTAGTGATAAATTTCAAATTAGCACAAACAAATAGTACAAAAAACTGCAATTTGTTTAGAAATAGCTACAAAAAAGCTGAAACTTGCCTAAAAATAGCTAGAAAAGTAGTAGAGATTAAATTAGCACAAAGAAACAAAGAGCATGTTTGCTGAATTAAGCAGCAAGTAGATGAAATCACAAAAAGGTGAATTTAGCTGAAAAAAGCTCAAATTAGTTGAAAACAGCTAAAAACAGAAAAACGACCTTGAATTAGCAGATAGCTCTTTAATAAAAGAACAGATAAGATTTACTTTTCTGTTTTAAAGAAACAAAGTTTTCACATTTAGACAAAGTTTATCAATAGGCTGCACAAGCTTTATACAGGTGGGGTCTGCAGTATGAGCTGATAGCCAGAGAAACACAATTTATCTAAATCAAAGTCACCAGGTTGCACAGACCTGCAGATGTGTCTGGATCACATAAATGAACCTCTATCACACAGAGGTCAGAGAAACATAAAGTTCACAATATCTGGATCAGAACTTTTATAGGAACAAAATGTATCACTTTGTGTCAATGAGCTGGGTGTTTCATCATGTCCAGATATTGACTTCACATTAAAACAACCTGAATCCACATGCAATAATAAAATGCATCTATGATATTCTTACCCATCTGCATAGCAATCTCTCCGATGGCCCAGGTGGCGTTGTTACACACAGAGATAAACTCTGGGTTCAGGTTAAGCCCCAAGATCGGCATAAACTCAGCTGGAGGAGAGGAAATAAACTGGTTATAAAACTAAAACTCATTTTAACCTTTCCTTTCAGTTACATTAAGGATAAACAGTATTTATATTTGTTACTTCTGATAAAACTCACTCACCGATGCAGGGTTTCACATGTGGGAAACAGGCCTTCGTTAGATCACCCAGCAGGGCAAAGGAACTCTGTCTCACTTCAGGCATAGTGTCCTGTAACACACCTCACTGTTACGCTTAAATCACTTTACAGAAACAACTAATTTAAATGTGAAATGCTCCACGATACCTGCATGCACTGGAACAGCAGCGTCATGATATTTGAGCGAGCCACCAGTTGGTCCACATGACTCCCGAGACCCTCTGCCAGTCCGCTCAGCAGATCCAGAGCCACGATCATGAAATCCTTGTCTGGAGCCTCATACTGGTCGGGATGCTGGTTGTACATCTGAAGACAGCGAATTCATCTCATTCTCTTTCCTACTTTAGGTGAAAAGGTCTGTTTTTATTTAATTTGGTTTAAAGGTCGTCTTCTCACCATAGCCTGAGCGAGGGTCTTCTGCACCAGCGTGACGCAGCGCTGATAAACTGGCTCACAGTACGGCAGGAAGCCACTCTGCAGGGCTGTGGCTACTGACGACAGACACTGAAAGAAAAATCAAGATGTTATGAATATATACAAATTATAACTGAATTTATCGGTCCGTGTTATAGAGAAGTCTAAAGGTCAAAAACGTATTTATTAAACGCTTTTGTCATTTTTTGGTTTTACGATTGTTTTTAAAGTAGGGATGTCCCGATCTGATACTCAGTATCGGTAGCCGATACGGCCATTTTTTAAAAATCGGGTAGTATTGGATTTAGTAATGGTATCGGGCCGATCCAGTTTTCAGCATCATCATGCTTTACAACTGCTGTTAAGAAGTCAACACACACAAGTATGCAACCATGTCCACAGTGTGGGAACACTTTTCAATGGAAAACAATGAGGCTGAAACTGCATCTGGCAAAATCTGCAAACTGGATGTTTCTCGTGGTGGAACAGCAGGGCTTGCTTTAATACTACCAACCTTGTCACTTGGAAAGAAATAAAAGGTATTGGATCGGTATCGGAAAGACTAATCATTAAAAAAAATCGGATCGGAAGCCAAAAAAATCTGGATCGGGACATCCCTATTTTAAAGCATTTTGTGTGCCTACTTACTTCTAATAGTGGGAAAAGGTCTTTGTCTTCGTCCTTAAGCTCGTTCCACTTTGCAATTAAAGGAGGCATCAACTTCTGAATGTACTCCTACAACAAAAGTTTAATCAGTTCAGTATGAAATATAAAATAAATGTATTGCTGATGAGCCAGTTTTTGTACAAATATGCTTATTTATTTTCATGATTTCATTCTCATTAGACATAAAACAAAGTCCCTAACAGTCAAATTTAATAAAAGCAGGCATCAAAATTACCACAGAGGCCCAAGTTTTAAGACTTTTTCACCCCAACTTCATCCTTTATTCCTGTCTGTGCTCCATGCTGAACAGTTCATTGTCTTTTTTTTCTTCCAAACTTTACGTAAAACAAAACAGAATAAAGGGGAAAACGTTATGCATACTATGGTTAGGTCGAAACACTTACAGGTTGATTGAGGTGGTGACCCACTGAATCTGCCAAAGTGCCAATGGCATCATACAGGATGAGCAGGTTCTTGTGTTGGTACTTCCCAAAGGCAAACACCAGCGTGTCCAGGATGAAACTCAGGTAGGGCACCAGCTCTGTGCATGCCTCCTCCTCCAAAGTGGCAAAAGCACTAAGAAAAGAAGATCAATATGTTAATAAAGAAATAAATGTTCATTTGATTTAAAAAAATTAAAATAGGATGTGGATCAGAAAAATAATATTGGGAACAAAGAGTATCATTGTTTATCAATGAGCTGGGTGTTTCATCATGTCCACAAAAAGCAGAGAAGTTAAAAAAAAAAAGAAAGAACTGCTCACCTGCAGGCAGCCTCTTGCACCCTCTTGTTTCTGTCCAAGATGCGCTTCAGAAGCTCCGTCATAAGTGGTTTGAGGTGGGAGTCGGGGGGCTGGGAGACGACCCAGTGTGCATAGCGACTCAGGGTCCAGCAAGCGATGGAGCGTACCAGAGCCTTCTTGTCACTCAGACACTGGATGAGGTGGGGGATGAGCTCTGGCAGATAGGGAACCATGCCCTGCATGCAGCCTGGGCCACGAGGAGACAAAGAACAGAGGAACATTAAACAATAGAAACAGATCATTTAAAACCTTCACTTAGAGCAATTATCTGATGGGATTTAGCAGAATACAAAAACAAATCACATTTTAAAATACTTGATGTTTACTGGAGGAATTCCATTTAAATGCACAACCACATTTTGATTTGCATCAGTGATGCTGACAAATTTTTTGAATACATTTTTTGGCCTTAATCAAAGCACAATTTGTAACAGGAAACTCGATATGAAATGTGTCTGAAGTGGTGTATTTAAATGAGTCAGCTGATCAACATCAACAAAAGCAGTTGTCAGGTTCAGGCACTTGGAAGAGGACAGGAAGAGGACAGGTGCTGATGACTTCTCACATGAACAGACTGTAATTTACAGATTTTACTATGTTTTGCAGGTTAAGAGTAAATCTCATGGATTTTATAAAAAAAAAAAATTCTGAGCCCGTAGGACTTAAAAAAAGAAAAATTAACCAAACAGTTATGCTACTAGAAATAATTTCACCACTCTTCTCCATCCTTCCCTCCTGCTTTGCGCTGCAGCTGACCGTGCCCCTCACACCATTACCCTCTGCTAATTTACTCTTGTCGAGGAGGGGTCTGTGGCAAAGGCTGGTCGAGGAGGAGGGAGGCAAATGGATTCAGATGCTTGAACTTTTATTAAAAATGAAGTCGGCTTAGAAGGTCTTTATTTCAAAAGCCCTTATGGCTCAGCAGCAGCAGCATAATTAATCTTGTTAGGAAAGCTTATGAACATACGCATGAGTCAGAGCTGGCATGAGGGACCGCACATTTTCACCCCAAGTTTGGGTTTTATAAATCAGAACCTGTGTGTGAAAAGAGGCATAAACAAGCCTTATAAATGTGACCCCTGGGCTGTAAGAGCAGCAGTATTATTTATCATGAACTTTACCTTCAGCAATGGCCCCCAAAACCAAGATGCCAGACTCTTTGACAACCCAGTCAGGGTGGAAGAGCAGGCCTTTGAGAAGTGGCAGGAGGTGCGGCAGCAAGTCGTCACCGAACACGTTGGCCAGAACATCGAGTGCAGCCGCTGAACACTTTCCTACAACAAAATAGACAAACCTGTTTAAATTCCTCCAATTTCACTCGTGTTAAAGCAGAAAGAATGAACTCGGCAGTCACAAATCAAACCTGTTCCTACAGGGAGCTGCATTTCTCATCACTTACGCAGATTCCAGTCGCACAGCGAATCGTCGTCGTCGTCTTCATAGTCCTCCCCCTCCTCTCCTTCGTGCTGCAGGGTGACGGTGCGGGACTTGTGGAAACGAGGCTTGATGTCCTGCTCGCTGTCGGGCACCATCTCATCCTCCTCCACGTCGCCCTGGAGTGGAGTGTAAAAGCACCGCAGCTATAATCATCTGAAATATGTGTGTGTGTGTGTGTGTGTGTGTGTGTGAGAGCACTCAGTAAACTAATGGATATTTTAGTTCTTACCTTCAGTATTATGATATCAATCTCTGAATACTTCATTCCGTTTACTAAGATTGGAATCAGTCTGCAGTAAAACAAATGATTAAAAATTAATAAATGCAAGATAGTTAATTAATTAATCATTGAAATGTACACAGATTTTATTAATAGTTCATAAACAACTCACTGCACAAGGTGTCCAGACAGAACCTCCTTGCAAATAGGTTGTTCTGCTATAGTCAGCCAGAACTCACAGGCCTCCAGAGACACGTTGTCGTCAGGGTCCTGAGTTCGCTGCAGCATGTACTGCAAAAGGAACAAGATGTGGAAACGTCATGGATAAACTCACAAATGTGCAAAGTACCAACAGATTTCCGGCACATCTGGATCAGAAAATAAAGGAACTTAAGGTATCATAAAGGAATATCAATGAGCTGGGTTTCTCATCATGTCCAGACAGCACAGTTGTTTCATGCTGATGTGCCGCTCAGCCTTTACCTGGATGAGGCTGTGCATGTGGGGGATGAGACGGTCAATGCGGACCTCCAGTAACATGACCAAAGCTCGACACACATTCTTCCTGACCTCCGCGTCGTCATCTGCTGCCAGCACAAACAAGCTCTGAAAGGGAGCACAAAACAATATAAATTAAAAGTAGCTCTTTAATTCAAATAAAAAAAACTTCAAACACAACTTACCTCGATGAAGGTGTCGATGTTTTCCATCAGAGCCTGAGCTCTGCTGATGATGAACTGGTTCACACAGGCTATAGCATGAGATCTGAAGGACGACATGAGGAATAATCACATCAAAACAAAAACATCTGAAGGGCAGCTTGTTTTACAGTAGCTTTTAGGTTTAGTGCGATTACAGATCAGATGTTAAAATCATAGTCTTCTGCTACGATAAATTTTCCCCTCTTTACCCCTTTCTGAGCTGAGAAAAAAAGTTTAATATGAAATTAATAGGGGTGTAACGATACATAAAACTCTCGAGACGAGATTTTAATATTAGTTTAAAAAAAAAACTTTAAAGATCTATTTTATGCTGCAAAAATGCTTTTATTCTGTTTTAACTTTTTTTTTATTACAAATCAACTGATATCTTCCTTTTTCTGATTTCTTGAATCTTCTTAGACCTTAGATCAGTGCTTTAACTATGCATGGCCTTCCAACATCATATAAAGTTTTACAAAAACTAAAACACATATATAAAACAAAACAATTAATTATTCCTTTTCTTTATGTCTTTACTTGTTCTATGACATTGAAACTTAACAAAAATTCAACCTAAATAAAAAAATAAGTTATTATTCTTTCCTTTATGAACATCTATCAGAGATCTCTGCTCTGGTCCGACCGCTTTAGGAAGGGGGAGGGGCTCGCTGCCCGCGGAAGAGGAGGAGAAAAGTGCTTGGAAAGAGCTGTCGTCAAAGCTTCTAAAAGCCTCCAAAAACACCGGGAAAGGTCGCTAGATTTATCACTAGAGGGGTCTAAAAAGTCGCTAGATCTAGTCACAAAGTTGCTAAGTTGGTTAGCGAGACAACAGTAGCTCTCAACGAGAGATATCGCGAGAGTTTAATATCGCGAGATCTCGTTACACCCCTAGAAATAAAATATAAAATCAAAAGCTAAATGTGACAGGGACATCAGTATCTGGATCAGACAGTATGAATACTCAAACACCTTCACCGTCAGTCAGATGTTAGTTTGCATCACACCCAGATTCCTTTGTCAAACAACACTTTCTGCTCTCTCCTGTACCTAATCTTTGGACTGCAATGCTTGAAGAACTGAAGGAATTTAGGAATCATAAAGTTGAGGGGCCTGTTCAGAGCGTCGCTGTCCAGCAGCTCAGACGAGTCCTCGCAGATCTTCTGCAGCGCACCGAACGAGCCCTGAGACACGGACATACACAGAGAGGCTGTCAAATCAAAACGCAAACATACACGAACACAGAGGAGAGAACGAGACGGCATCAGAAAATCAAACTGGAGCAAAGGGAAAGACTGCACAGTGACTTTTAGGAGCACAAACATTAAAAATAGCATTTTATTATTTACTAACAAGATAGATTTCGTGAATGACTTTGTGTTTCAATTTTATGTCTCCTCCTAACACCTGTATTGTCCTTTTGCTAGATAAAATGTTGATATATCAAATCAGATTAGCTTCACAAGAGATTACACTTCATTTATTATCTTTATCTTTTAGGTATGGGTCAGGAAAAAACAAGAAAATATCAGTTTTCAGCACATTTATAAAACTAAATGATCTGAGAGCATCTGTTTCAGTTTAGTTAAAGCTTTTATGAGCCAAAAAAAGAAGTTGTGATCAGGTTGTTGCTTACCTCACAGGTGTTGTAGTCCTCTGAGTTGAGTAAGTTGCAGAGCTGAGGGAGCAGCTCTGGCCATGTCTGTAGCTCTCCTTTGGAGGCAATGGTAGTGATGAGGATGCCTGCAGTAGAAGATGATGAAAAAAAGCAGCCTGATTATTAATAATCAACACACCACGCGCAGCTACCTTTGCATCAGCTTTGGATCAGACAGTATGAATACAAACACCTTCACAGGAACTCAGATGTTTTTTAATGCATCATCTCCAGAAACAAACAGAAAGAGTCATGTGACAATGAAAGACGACGTCAGAACAAATAATCTTACCAATGGTGGCACGGATGAGTGGTGAGGGATCACCAATGTTGTTGAGGCATTCCTGTTTGATGAAATCTGAAACAGCCCGAGGGAGGTTCTGGTAGTGGGCCTTGACATTGTTTTTCAGTATCAAACCACTTAAAGAGCGAGTTGGCTCGTCTGAGAAGATAAGAAAAACCACCAGTGTGCATGAGCAATGAGAGACAGAGACTGGATAAAAGGTCAAGACACGTTAATTCAATTTTTATTTAAATAGACCCGGTTTTGTACAGCTATTCTTTTTAAATCCATAAAAGTAGTGCAACATGAACTTTACGAGGTGATACAACAATGAGTTGGTTTTTAGTGTTAAAAGCACATGAAAAGTGCATGAATAAAATTCTGGTGTATGGTTATGTTGAGTTTGCTCGGTGACTGTTCAGAAGCCAGAGAGGTCTGTGTTCTCTGTGCTTATTTTTTGTTATGGAGGCAAACTGAAGTGAATCCATTTCATCAGAAAACACATCTAACACCAGCTTTTGTTTGAATCTTTCTATTTTTGTAAAACTGACTGGGATCTTGTGTCCAACAAGTTTAAAAATGGCACTAAAATGTGCAACTATAGGTCTTCATATACTGATAAAATAAGATTTTGCTCACTCCTCTAAAACCAAATAAACACACAAAGGCAGCTGTGGAGAAACAGGAAGTAAGCAGCATGTCTAGTAATGTCATTATTAGATCTACCAGAGTCAGATTACAGCAATGTGCCATTACATATTGTGCCATGGACAGGCTATCAGTACAACTGGAAAGAAAAAATGCTAAACATCAAATGACTGATTTATATTAGAGGAGCCAGAGAGACAAACTCTGACATCTAAATTTATGCAATTTTGCCTCACCTGAGGTGGCTTTAAAGCATATAAATATGTGTTCTTGTTTTGTTCTCTTCAGCAATTCAGTGAATGAAGTTTCACATGTGGACTGTAAAACTTTTAAATTGAACTCATGGTTAAAAAAAAAGCTACTTTAACAATAGCAAATGTAAAACTTCCAAAATCAACTGAAGCACACATCACCACGGCCAACCGGTCTGAGTTAGTAACAGATGAAACAAAAAAACTTCACCTTCAGTTTTGAGTCGTGTGAGGACAAAGATGAGATAGTTGTTGAAGTCAGGAAACCCATTGAGTTGTTCAAGTTTCTAGCAAGACGGTTAAGGAGCATTTCGCTTTACAAATTATGCAGATAATCTCTGATGGAGAGAATCTATCAAACATGGTATGTGGTACGTATGAATCTTGGCTAGTGAACACCAATTGGATTTAAAATAATTCAAATGTCTGTGTGTTTCCTACAGGGTTTTCTTTTGCACATAAGAGTTAATCTCTACACTTTTTCAAGTGTTGCTAGAGTTGTAAACATGTAGTAAACATTCAACTTTTAACTCTATACTGCAGTTCTAATACATGTCAGACTAATTGCTGCGGCACAAGTTGTAAAATAATAATAAATATGCCATGGAGGTGATCATCACTAATACAAACTCTAAAATCCCATTGCAGTAGGATACTTGTTGGACAGTCCTCTGTATGACCGTGTCGGGTGACTGAGAGTCTTTAAGCAGCTGGAGGACCTGCTGAAGTCCCTGCTCGTCAGGCTGCCAATCCATCCTGTAAACCACAAAAATCAATCCAGATTTTACAAGTTCCTGTGTCACAATTTGCACATAGGAGGAAAAGAACGAAATATGTAAGGTAGCATGTGGACTCTGGATCAGACAGTATGAATACAAATACCATCAGTCACAGTCAGTTGGTTTTAATGCATCATCTCCAAGTCCACATTTTATGTTTAGAGAAATAACAAGACTTACGTACTTAAGACTAACACGAGGGTTAATTAAATATACTCTATATAAAGAATGTGCACACAGGTGATATTTGACTTTTATAGACTGGATTATCTTCAGCTGATGACAGCTAAACCTACCTTTTTAACACTTAAATTCAGACAACAAAAAAGGCATCGGGTGGCCAAACAGAGCAACTTCTAATGATAGTCAGAAACACCCGGAAGCGTCCACGTGTATGACCACCATAGAAATTAGAATATGAACTACTAGTTAGAAATTAGATTAAAAAAATGAATCGAAATTGAAACCTAAATAAATTATTTAATATACATTGGCGCGAGACACAAAAACAAAGACATAGCCGAAACGGCCTGATAAAATCTCTATGGCCCAGCTTAGGCTAATCCTACCTCCACCCCCACACGGCACCCGGTCTTTCTTAGTACTTTTTGTTCCAACTTATTTACAAGTACGTGGACAACACGAGCTCTCCGGGGAGGTCGTTTGAGTGGTCAAATCATTAAAAAAACGAAGTTAAATCAAAAACACCATCCATTTCTAAGATATTATTTGTGTTACTCTATTTGATTAAAGTTTTTTCGTAAAAATAAAAAAGAAGGATATCATCCGTAACCTGTTAATTTACCGGCAGATTAGTTAGCTTTTTACACGGCTGACCTGAAGCAACCAAAGTTCCTCTCAGGCCTGGTCGACAGGATAGAGTACGCCGGCTGAGAGATCATGTGCCCGGCATGAGAATTAACAAAATGTAGCCGACTGGTGAGGTCTACAAGGACGTGAGCTCTCTACGAAAATATCAGGCAACAGTATAAACATCGAGCTGTTATAGTATTTCGAATCCTGGAGGAGCAACAGCAGCCTGTACGTTACAAACTTGCTGAACACGTTTTGCCACACTACCGCTAGCCGCTAAACCGCCTTTAGCTAATAATGCTAAAGATACGACCTGGGCTAACCCAGATATTTAACGCTTTACCAACGCTTATTTAGCTCAAAACTATATAATAATGTAATTGAAACTCAAACAGACAATAAATCTGTACGTACAATCTTGAGTTAAAATTTGGACAATCGGTGCTGGGCCGCTGTTCCTCTTCAGCCTCTTGTTCAAACGAGCACGCCGACAGAAATTGACCTGGTGCGGCTTCCGTTCAGCGCACGTTTAGGTTTTATCGCGAGATTCTCTGGTTCTCCGGGAACTTCGAAAGTATGTGGTATTTTTCTGGCCTTTCTGAAAGTCTGACAAATGTTTTACTTGCTATTATTATTTTTCATCAACCATACTTTGGCTATTTTCACAGCAAATTTTGCTGCGTGTGCTTAAAAATGATGGCAAGGGACAAGCAGTGCAAAAAAGTGTGAAGCCTAAACATAATGACAACAGATTAACTGTATATGAAAGCCACATCTTTTAGAAAAATGAAAAATCCAGCTAAAGACTTGGCAGAAATATACTTGTTCAGAGAAATATAACTGTTCAGTTGTTCAAGTTTTTAGCTAAAAGAATCATTTTGTTGGTGCTAAAATACTTTTTTTTGTCTCAGAGATTAATCAAAATAAAACTCCTTGGAGGTGTAATATAAAGACATGATTTCAGACTTTAATACAAAACGGCATTAACATGATTGAAAACATTCAGCTTGATTTGCAGCTCAAATATATATACACTATTTGTCAATATTTTCTCAACAAAGATGCTGATATAAAGCATGCATTGAAAACAGATCAAGATTATTCTAACTGAATCACACAGTTCAAGTGGGGAAATATTTGTTGTGTGCTAATTATTTGTCCAAAAGTATATCAACATTTATTTCCAGTAATAAAATGTTTTTTTCACTCAGTTATACTTTTGAGCTTATTTGTGCAGTGTTGGATAGTTACAGAAAGCACCATGTTATTACTGCACAAGTTAAGTGATATTTGATCATTACAGGAGTGCTGTCTCTATTGTGATGATTTATACTTTAAAATTCTGCACCAGTGAGATTTAATCTCTCATCCATTCGGAGGCTTACAGTTTAACAAATATCTAGTAAATGTGTTGTTTTTAAAACTATTGCTCTCAAATAATTAATGTTTCACAGGTGGTCAATAAAACGGAAAAAGTAACAGACATTCAAAGGGAAAAATGTGTTGTTAAACACATTAATCATATTTAACAGAGTAAATATCCTCCAAAAAGCAAACTACAAGAAAAAAGAGAAGAGATTTTGAATTCATTTTGCAGAGACTATAGAAGCCTGTCCAGAATGTCATCTTATTTCAACATACAAAATATGGAAAAAATAAATACATTTAAATGAATGCCCATGATCCTGTGTAAAGGAAGTGTCAGTTTTACAGAATTTCCAGAGGACTGGGCATGAAGTGCTTTTCATAACCTGAGGTAAACGGCTCATCCTCTGATGAGCACTCTTCATTCCTGTCCTCGTCTGAGTCAATCATTTTGCTGTACTCCTCTCTTCCATATCGATGGTCCATATTGTCGTTCTCCTCTGTGATAGTTTCCTCCCTCTGAATGTCTCTGCATTCCATCTGAGAACAACCAATTTTCATCACTGTCCTGTTGATTCCATCGGTGTCAACAACCTTCGACTGAATTTCAACAACTTCCAGTAGAGAGATCTTGGGATTAGGCTCGTAGAGGGGAATGCAGATCCAGGTCAAGGGCTCATTAATCTACAGAGAGAGCAAACAGACAACTTAAACTAAGATTCAGGTTTGGGTTTTGTCAACAGAAAAAGTAAGTACAAGTTGTTGATTGTCTTACTTGGAGCTTCATGTGTTTAAAGATGTGGCTGTTGCGAGGATCTGGCACTTTCCCATTGAGACCAAGTGACCACATCTTTTTTGTTCCGCTGCAAAACAGCAAAAGACACAATATTTCAAATATAAATGCAGTAAAATTTTGAGATTGATCAAAATATCCATAAATGTTGTGCAGACAATATTTTAATTGAAGCCAGATGGGAATGCATTTTAAAAATTCATTCAGACTTCTCAAATTTTATTCCATATGTATAATTTTTATTTCATTTAAGCTATCTTTGTGGCTGATTGATAACAGACATTACACTCCTGATCAAAATCTTAAGACCAGTCAAAAATTGCAAGTAGAAAATATCAAAATCAAAAGTTTAAGAGTATAGCTCAAAAAAACCCGAAACCCCCCCAAAACAGAAATCAAAGTGTCAAAAGAAGGACTCAGTAATGAGTAGCTCCACCATTCTTGTTGATGACTTCAAACAATGGTTTAGACATGCTTGATGCCAGTG
>JAUBOC010000019.1:12700186-12712055 GCA_032275365.1 Anablepsoides cearensis | reverse complement strand
TAACAACGCTCTGTTCAAATGCAGACATTCCCCTTTGACATCACTTCCTGTTTCTTCACATGCAAATATCTCAACAACTGTTCATCTCAGCTTCGTGAAATTTGTTTTCCAATATGTTATCAATGTTATCTTTCCAAAAATGCATTCATGTTTATTACAAAAAATTGATGTCACAGGCACTTTAAAGATTTTGTCAGTGTTTAATATTTCAAGTATAATTACAGGAAAACTGTGTTTTGTTTTAACAGAGCCAGAGTTTGATGGAGGATGTGATTTGTTGGGATCTGCTGACAGACAGCCGGCGGCGAGGAGTCGATCTTCTCTACTCCAACATGGAGACCCTCCTACCTCTTCCTCTCACACAGCTGACTACCTCCAAACTCTCTAAACCCGAGCGCCGTGCGTTGATTTCACAGGACGAACGACCCGTCGACCCGTCTGATTGTTCAGACGACGGCAGTCCAGTCAAAGTGTCCAACAGAATGAAGAAGAATAAAAAACGACGCTGCCTGGCTGAACGGGACGGGCTGCACTCTGACTCCGACTCAGAAGATGGATTTCTCTCTCTCTGCAAACAGCAGAACCATCCTCAAAAGGAGGAAGTTAAAGCGTGTGTTGATTCTGAAGCAGTAAAAAGGAAGCAGCTGACAGTAGAGGAGAGAAGAAAGAGTCTACCCGTCTCTCAGTGTCTTGAATCATTAGCAGACTTTTGGGACGACATGTCCTACGTGGATTCATCGCTGCGTTTTCACACAGACGTTCACAGAGGAGCGCCACCGGTCGGCGCCGTCATCAAAGACGGGATGTCGGATGAGCTGAGGGTAGAGACTGGCAGAGGGGGCTGGTGGACGGGAGGCCGTGTTTTGGAGGTCCAGGCAGCTGTGGAGGCTCTGAGCTTCCAGAAGTGTCGAGCCTCGGCGATGAAAGCCTGGGATAAAGTGCAACAACTGAAGGGGGAGCTGGGAAAGGAGGCCGCGGCAGAGCTGACGCTTCCTGTGGCTGCACACCGGGAAGGTTACAGCTTCACTCAGGAGGCTCTCTGCCATCCAGAGTGAGTCTTTAAACCAGAATAAACTCCAAACTCCAGAAAGATTGATGCTTTTGCAAATCAAAACTTAAATAATTTCTATTTCAGGCTCATCCGGCGGAGAAAAGAAGTGACGGAGAGTCTGACGCTTCAGGTGTTCGGCACTCCTGGCAACAGACGAGCGTTGGCTCTGGACTACTTGCCCACCATGCGGACCATCTGCAGGTCGGAGCAGCTTAAGGAGCAAGGAAAAGTAAAGCGAAGGTAAGCGTGCAGAAACCACAGCAGGTCAACATCAGCGGGTGTGAATTATAGGCAGGATGTGGTGGAGATGGCGTCTAGTTTTGTTTTGACACCAAGGCGCTGGCCTCACCCAGAAATATATGTGTTAAAGTATACAGAAGATTTTATTTTTTACATCCTTCATCTTACAGGTTCCTGCATTATCTAGATGCAATCCACTTGGGTCTGGAGAAGAACACCCTGCAGCTGCTTGCTGAAGACTTTCCCTGATCCACCAATGTTTTCATATTACACATTCAGACGTCACCAATACCTCAGAAGTCTTCATACTTTGGCTCTTAGTAGGAACACAAAACATGCTGACAGCTGTTTTTGACTGAACATCAACCTAAAGTTTATTGAACTTATTTTACCAGCAAACACATCTGTAAATACAGAAAATCTCTGAAATAAAAGCATACAGCTAAATAACTTTGCATATCTTGAGATGTTTTGGTGCTTTAAAAGGTTTGTATGAATTTAAAACCGATGTCTGGTGGGATTATTATTATTTTTTACAGTAGTGTTTTGTAGCTTCATCTGTCAGTGCTTTGCACCTTTTTTAAACAGTTTTGTAATTGTAAGAATGTAACATGTAAAATAGATTTTTCTTCTGTATCTGTGTGTAAATTTTCACTTAGGGTGTTGATTCTTGAGGTTTGTAGGAGCTGTTGCCTGAATTTTTTTCAACATGTATACTTTATGTACAGTTGGTTCTTTTAAACAAATAAAGTAATAACCCAACTAGGTAACTGAATGGTTTCCTTTTCACTAAGTAAAGGTCTGGCATAGGAAGGAATGCATGTGACATCGCCTTTCATACCAGAGTTTAAACTAAAATCATCTTATCATGGGAAATACAGGGTTATTGTTGTTTTGGTCAAAACCTGAAAATTGTGAATATTAACATTTGAATATTCACTGAAATATAGACTTTTTTTTCAATTAGCTCTAATGACCAACTTTAAATAAAACCAAAATTTTACAACTAAATAATTGCACAGTGTAGCTCTTGGACATGTTAGGGATGAAGCTCAGCTACTTGTGTTGACTCCAGATGTTAATCAGTTGTAGATGTGCATCCAGTGTTTAATTTTTAAAAGTTTCATTAAAATCCATTAATTGCTTCATGATATATATTTTCAGATAAAATTGACGAGGAAAAGGTAATAGTAAAGTTTTAAAAACATATCTTGTGCAATTTGTCAGTACTCAGGGTGACTCAGCTACTACCACAACAAATCTTAGCTTTCTATCTGTGAAACAGACAGTTATAGCCATTTTTGTTTTTGATACAATATATTAAATGCTGTGGTCATCTTTTAATTGAGTCGAATCTAAAAAGTAATGAGCTACAGCTCATTACTTTTTCACATTATTAATTGGACCGTCCAATTAATAATGTCTGAGAGCTTCATTAAAATCCGTCCAGTGGTTCATGAGATATTTTGCTAACAAACAAGAAAGTCAAGTGTGACGAGCAGGAAATGACTTGACGCTCCAATTGATTTTCAATGATTGACGGGAATAGAAACGTCTCGTGACAACGAGGCTCCGCCCCTTTTTAACTACAAAACAAGTGATGTGAATCTGACAGATCGGAGCTTCGCTGCCGGGGAGGGAAGTCTCTGTCTGTCTGCTCCAGGCTAAAACAGTTAACAGTTTTCACATGGACATTTCTTCTGCCTGACTTTTTTAACCTGCGTGAGCAACATGTTCGGTTCAGACCCGTGGACCCAGGAGAAGCGGACTCTGTAGCGAAATGTCCAACAGCGAGAAGAACAAAAAGATTTTACTGGAGCTGGTGAAGCTGCCGGAGAACAGCCGCTGCGCAGACTGCGGAGCGTCGGGTGAGAGGAGAATAGCTCCCCTGTCCTGTTTTCATCATTGTACTTCCGGTTATTAATGCCAGGCATTAAAATAAAGTTATGCAGATTTTTCCTGAACGACAGAGCAGCTTTAATATGTGGAAATGTTCAATTATAACACACCGGTTCCCAAAGTGTGGGTCGGGGGCCTCATGTGGCCCATAAAAATCAAATTAGGGTCTTGATACGATATGCAGAAGTAGAATTAGGAGTTTATATAATCAATAACAGCATAATTGTTGTCAAAACTGATAGAGAATACAAAAACAGCAGGCATAAATGGGTTTAAAATCATGTCGTCATTGTCAAGTTCACAAGAAGATGCTGCAAAATTTTGGGAGTTGTCAAAGTTGGGAACTTTCCATGGAAAAAATACCGGAATTTGAAATACTGAAGATTGTCCCTTAACTACACTGTCACTCACAATAGTTGTGGAAATTATATTTTACTATAATCACAACCAGACTTCATTGCTGTATGCAATCATGACATGTACTGAAGAAATTATTGGGGTTAGATAGAGGTTCTCAAACTGGGGTCCCTGGACCCCCAGGGGTCCGCGAGAGATATTTTGGGGGTCCTCAGAAATTTTTACTAAAATGTTCATTTGGTTTTTATTTTTTAAAATTTATGGAGAACAATGAACTAATAAAGCAAACATAATTAACCTAATAAAAATATATATTCCCATAGCATTTAGGGGTTAAAATGACAATAAATCCCCTTTTAAAACAGCATGGGGTTTATGAGGGGGTCCCTGGAATTTTTTTCACCCTTGTAAGGGGTCCCCAGATCCAAATGGCTCGAGAACCCCTGGATTAGACACTGACTTTTAGTTCCATACACAGGGAGTCTTATAAGTAGCTGAAATGTACTGATTGTTAAATGTGACTAGTTTACTTGACTTGATGATTTTATATAAATGGATACATGCCTGAACAAATTCAACACATAATTATGTTTTAAAGTGCCTGTGACATGAATATTCTTTAAATACAAAAAGTAAAAGAAAACATCTTTATATTTAAGAAAGTTGGAATAATACACACAATTTCACTAATTTTGTCTCATTACTGGCATATTTTCTTTTGAACTTGGCTCAGTCAAAGTGAAACAGGAAGTGACATCAAAGGGGAACTCTTTAAAAAAGAAAACTCCAGTCTTTCTTTATTGAAACAATAATATTTGAACTCTGACTCTTCTTCCTCTCTCTTTGATAGTGACTCAAAATAATCTTAAGAAAAACCAGATTCTTTTCTACAGTCTGTGTTGTTGGCTGTTGTAGCACTAATCTCTTCACATGCAGACATTCCCCTTTGATGTCACTTCCTGTTACTTCACAGGCAAATATCTCAACAACTGTTCATCTCAGTGACATGAAATTTCTTTTACAATATTTTATCAATGTCCTCTTTCTAAAAATGCATTCATATGTTTTACATAAATGTGATGTCCCAGGCACTTTAAATCTTCATTAGAATGCTAGATTCTTATGTCTGGAGGCGTGAGCCTGAACAGTGCAGGAACTCCGTACTGATGATGTAATCAGTAGGGGGGGTTACGTGCTTCAGCCTGAATGCTGCAAATAAACCCGGCCTTCAGCAAGAGCTCTTAGAGTTTTGTATTGACTCATAATTATCTCTTTTCATGCATTGGTACATCCTCAGTATGGTCCTTGCACACATTTAAGTCAACGATCACATTTAACGTATCATTTTCTTTCAGTACCATACCTTATAAAATAATAAACTGTCACCTGCTCATATAAGGAGATGTTCAGTGTTGTAAATAAGCTTGTAGTTAAATGCAATTTAACATGTTTTGTTTGGTTTGAATGAAATTAGTCTTTCTGCACATTAAAGTTGATATTTCAAAGATTTTTATGTGAACAAAATGATAAACATTGAATTATTGGAGGATAGTGCTTTTGAGTTAAACTATTACTGCAGGAACAAAAAGGAGAAGAACAGAAATGCTCAAAGTTCATTGTTCTACAGTTTAGTGTAAAACAGTACTTTTATGCAAATTAGGTCATCTAGTTTGCTACTTTCATAACATTTGAGTCAAACTGAATATTTGTCTATGACTTTCTCTGCCTGTGACAAAACAAAATAATAAAATTTGCATTTAGATATAAAATAGATAAAATATTCCCAATTTTCAGGTTGTTTCCATCATGATTTGAGTATTGCTTTTCAAAGTCTGGTTTGTGGACCTTTCTGTCAGTCATAAAACACTAAGTAGGAGTCTTTGGATGATCTCCAGGAATCAAAATAGGATTTGAATTCCACTGTAAAAAGAATCATTTTTTATAATCCTTATAAAAGATAAAAAAAAACAGTAGTTATTAATGGTTTATACTGTTTAAAAAGTTTTCTTGTTAAACAAGTTATTAATATTGATTTTAATCATCAACCTACAACAGTCAGGGCCATGAGTAACTTTTATTTTGTGGGTCAAAAACTGAAATATAAAAAAATTGGAGCAGTTGTTCTTAAAGTGCCTGTGACATGCATTACAAATACAAACACCTGTGACATGCATTACAAATACAAATACAAAAACTGGAAAACACTTCTTAATGTTTAGTAAATTTGGTATAACGTGATTTTATACATTTTGTCTCAGAAGATATTTTTGTTTAGAACTTAGCACGATTAAAGGGGAACTCCCTGGGTTTTTTTTATATGAGCAGAAAACATGAAACCAACAAACCAGTGGCCAAGTTGTTGTACAATCATTGTTAGTTAAAGAATGAATTGCTGGTGGTTGCAGCAACACTGCAACAACACGTTTGATTTGCACTGCTTTCTTTGCATCTGTCTCTGTTTTTATTCACTGTAGAAAAACTCTGTTTACATGCTGGCGTTGCTTTTTACTGACACTAATAAGGAGGAATAAGCCTTTTTATAATGGCATTTCTGACCGTATTACTCAACATTTAATTTGAGTAGCATGAATTTAATACAGATCTTTCCATGTATCACTGTTAGGACAGATATTAAATTAGTCATTAGTGATAATTAGTTTAATTTGTAAAAAGTTGATGTAAATAATACTTTTAAGGAATCCTGAGTGCCACCAGTGATACTTATATCACAGTTAAGAACCATCTAATGTGGTGATGTCTGGTTTATGAACCCCACTGTGGATACCTGCTCAGTACGGGACTTTTTGTTATTCCTAATTAATGCTTCATTATGATGTCGTCTCGATTCAGGTTAATTCTTAAACTTATTCAGCAGATGGCAAATGTTTTGAAAGTTTCTTAAAAATATGTACTGTTAGTGATATTTATAAGTCTGAATTAATGTCATCGACCTGCTCAGAGATTTTTGTCTTTAATCTGCTCAGCTGCTGACCAAACACTCCCTTAGCTGTATCTCATCTACCGGTTCACTGTTTTTGCACACATCCTGTTACATATTGCACAAACGCACACATACTGTTATATATTGCACAAATACAAATGTTTGCACCTTACTACATATTTTATTTTATTTAAAACCACCTCTACCTCGATCTTGATCTGGATTCTACCTCACCCTATTTCTAGTTTATTTTATTACTATATATTTTTTCTGTTTTGTTCTTATATGCCTAACATACTTTACTTTGTTTAATTTTAGTATTTTGAACTTTACATTACTTTATAGTTTATCAAGCTGTTTATGTCATGTGTTAATATGCATCATAATTTCATTCTACAGTGCATCCCTGATGTTATGTTGAATGACAATAAAGCGAATCTGAATCTGAATATTTTGCTAATGGTACACACAAAATACAAGCAAAAATATTATTACTTTGCTTTTAATATTACCAGATATTAAAAAAACCTAAATAATAATGTTTTTAATACTCCATAAATGATCTCACACTCTAAATACTGATTTTCTGTCACGTCCGTCCCTTTTTTCTTGTTGCTCTTCCCAGAACCAGACTGGGCGTCCTACAAGATTGGAGTGTTCGTGTGCCTGAACTGCTCAGGGATCCACCGCAGCCTCTCCAGCCGGGTCAAATCCATCCGCCTAGACTTCTGGGAGGATGACCTCGTGGAGGTATGAGCTCTCCTCTGTTAGCATGACAACACGAGAGCTCTTCACGTAACAGGGTTTTAATTGTCACCGGTTGTCTTTTTTTTGTGGTTTTGGTTCTGGAAAGTTTATGAAATCTGCTGGCAATTCCAAAGCCCGATCTGTGTATGAGAAAGATGTCCCTCCGTTCTACTATCGACCCAAAGAAAGCGACTGCAGGTGATTCACTTTACAGCACTGTGTGAGGAGATATTTTTAATGTCTATACCAGACTGCTGACTGTGCAAAGGCGCCAAAAAAAAAAAAAAAAAACTGAGAGAAGTGCAACTCCAGACTGTAGAAGTGAAAAATGAATGCTAGATCAAAGCTTAATGAAGCACTTTTCTTTTTTTTTTTTTTTTCTGGTAACACCACAGCGCTTGTTATTGCAGAAGTATGTAAAGTCTGTTTTCATGTCTGAACCGCAGCGCCCTGAGGGAGCAGTGGATTCGAGCGAAATATCAGAGGATGGAATTCACAGGAGTAACCAAGTATCCCCCTCTGGCGTACACCACAGGTGAAATATTCACTGCCTGCAAACAAGATGTGGAAACCTAGCCTGCAGATGACAAAGCTATTTCAGAAAGAACAGGTTCTTTGGATGATAAGAGATTTGAATTATTAAAAGAACACCCTTTGTTTGGAACCTGTTTGGCAAAAATAAAAATAAAGTGTGTTGTGAGAGCAGTGTGTGTAAGGAAGCTTGTGTACGTCTGTCTCATGTGTGGATCTCAGGTATGTTTGAAGGAATGCTGTTGAAGAAAGGACGGGATAACAAGACGTATCAGAATAGGAAGTTTGTGCTGTCAGAGAGAACGTTCACTCTGACCTACTACAACAAGGAAGATGTGAGTTTACAGTTGCACAAAAAACACAACAGTTTTGTTCAAGCAAGCAAAATTATTTAAGAAACAGTAACGTGCTTAACTTATCTCTAGTTTTTACTTTGCTTCCAAGGAGTCAGACTTCCTTTTCATCTTTTAAAGTATTTTAGATAAATATGTTTTATGTTTTTCTTAGGAACTTTTCCATTTTTTTCTCCCAGAACCTGAAGATTTGTGAGTTTATTGTGGTTTAACTCCACAATAAATATGTGATTTATATCCCTATCAACCTCCTGATGCATTCTAATCCAAGTAGATTATCCTCTAGTCTAGTAATTTCCTCTGGAAGAACCTGTCCAGAGGACCTGACTCAACCCTGTTAAGTTATATTAAAATCCAATTTATTTAAATATAGCACATTTAAAGTGACCAAAGTTCCTCTAAGTCAATCCAAGTTAAAGTACAAACTATAAAGTTAACATAAGTTCTTCTTGACACGTTTTAACCTTGGCAATACATCCTAAGAAATAAGAAAGCCTAATAATAATAATAATAAACCAAAGAAAAATGTTCTTACTTTTTGTGCTATTTTGATATATGAAATCAAATAAACACAAGAATAAATGTAAAATGTAAAGAACTGAGAAATGATTCTGGGTTTTAAACAATATTTAATTGATCTTGTTTGCATGCTGTCAGTTTGTTTTCTTATTATTTTTGTTATTTTATTGCTGAAGTGCATCTTTATGTTTGTGATTTAGGAATCCAAAGGACCTAAAGCTGTAATCTCCATTAAGGACCTAAACGCCACCTTCCAGCCTCAGAAAATCGATCATCCTAATGGGCTGCAGATAACGTACCAGAAAGACGATCACATCAGGAACCTCTTCGTTTATCACGAGAGCTCAGAGGTTCGAGGGGAATCACCAACAGGGATATTTTTGCACCAATCGCTGTAGTTCTGCAAAAGCTCACTGTTACTATTTTGATCTTTAGGAAATAGTTGCGTGGTACAACGCCATTCGAGCCGTGCGCTATGCCTACCTGAAGACAGCCTACCCAACGGGAAGTGATGAAGAGGTAACTTGAATCTTTGTCAGATATTTCAGCTTCCTGTTTAGTGACATTCATCTCAAATTTACTCAGCTGACATTACTTTTGAAAGCAGTTTGTCCATTTTAGTGAAATGAAAGCATAAACCTATATTTAGATTTGGCTCTTTTCACCTACAGTTTTGTTATTCAGAACTTCATCACTGATTTGCACATTTTTTGGGTTAGTTTTTCTGAATTTAGTTTATTTTTTTTTTGCTTATTTTAGCAATAAGTTACAGTTTTACACATTTTTGCTTTTAGCAAAGTATTTGCTAATTTTTGATTTTTTATACTCTTTTTTTAATATTATTCATATTTTACAGTAAGACATAAGAACATACATGGAACTTGGGGCACTGATTTGTAGTTTAGTAGGGGGAAAAAGGCAGTATTACAATGTGTTAGATCAAGTTATGCTTCCTTGCTCTTATATGTAAACCATTTAGTCCAGCATTTGTTGAAAGTGTTTTTTGATACGTAGGAGATATGTCAGCTTTTCCATAGAGTGAATTTCCTCCAACATCGTGTTTTAGTCTTTTTGCTTGCAATTGATTGAATTTTAAAGAGATTAATGTCTTCTTTTTGAAGCACCTTCCAGGTTTTAGTCCCAACAAGAGAATCTTAGGATCCCTTGGGATGACATAACCCAATTAAATATAAATTACATATAATTTATATTATATGTAATTTATATAAAAAAAAAGTAATAAAATACCTAATTAGGCATTTCTAACTGAATTCCCTCCATCTTTTAGAACTAGTAGATGTCTGTTGTGTTACACACATTGAGATCCAATCATTCTCTTTTTTACACCCCATTTCTCCATTTTGATTTAATATGCATGGTATTATTTCCATTTTGTTTCTTCAAGTCTTTATATTGTTTAGAGACAGTTTTACTCGGGAGATGGGAATAAGCATTACAAATTTTTGCTTTTAACTCTTTTTTTATAGGTATATATTAGGGGTGCAACGATACAGAAAATTCACGGTTCGGTTCGATACTGTAGTCTCACGGTTCGATATTTTTTTTGATAAAAAAAAAGAGAAATTTCCATGCCCTTTTTAACTTGAAATTTATTGAAATTAATAAAAAGCATTTGTTTAACCTAAAAAGTCCAGTTTTTAAATTAAGTGTTGCTAAAACAGCAAGTTTCTCAGTGGATCTGCGCTCAAAAATGCAGCCTAGGTGGAGTAGTCGAACACAGATCCACTGATCCTTCAACACAGAGCGACCTAAGAAGAAATAAATAATAATAAATTTAAAAAATCTGTATTGTTTGATACAAATGTCTTTGATACGGTTCGATACGGGTACATGTATTGTTGCACCCCTAGTATATATATGTATATATTTAGCTTGTAGCTAAATGTTTGTAATTTAGGTTTTTAGTTATTGTTTCATATTTATTTCAGTTTTGCTTGGTTTTACTTTAACAACTTGTCTCTGAAACAAATCTCAGCTCTCAGTCAGTTTTCACACTGCATGTTTGCAGAAAATGCTAATTTCTGTAGTTTTTGTATTTAAAGTTTAATGTTTCTGTTTTTCATCTGTCAGCTGGTGCCAAAGATAACAAGAAACTTCCTTAAAGAGGGATACATGGAAAAGACAGGGCCACTGGTGAGTTAAAGTCATGTTTGCTCAGTTGTGCTTTGTTTGTTCTGTAAGCGCTGAAGCATTGTAGTTATTTCTGGGTTTTATTTTCTCTGAGCTGTCCAACTTAAAGTTTCTGTTCCTCTTTCCTGTATGTAAACACGCAAAAGCTTTTCATAAATATTGAATTGCTGATGACTTCCATCAAGAAACTGGTGAAAATCTGTGCAGATTTCATTTTAATGTAGTGCTTCAAATCTGTATCTATTTTTTAACACAGCAAAAAGAGCCTTTCAAAAGGAGGTGGTTCAGTTTGGACTCACAAAACAGGAAGTTGTTCTACTTCAAAAACCAACTGGTGAGACTTCTTCTATTTTTAACACTGAACCATTCATCAGTGCCTCATATTTAAATTACGTCTGAACCTGTTTATTACTAATCCTAATTTAGGACGCAGAGGAGCTAGGGGTCATTTTCATCGGCACAGAGAGCAACGGTTACTCCGTCAAGACGTGTACCCCAAAGAACACTCGGGGGAACAAGTGGAAGTTTGGCATCAAGATAGAAACACCTGAACGCCTGTTTGTGCTCATGTGTGAGCAGGAGAGGGAGCAGAAAGAGTGGATAGAGGCCTTGAAGAAGGTGCTGGCCCGGCCCATGTCACCTCAGGATATCACCGGTGAGAAAACGGTTTTAAAAAAATGTGTCTGCAACCTACAGTTCAGTGCAGGGTGGTGGTAGAATGGATCAGTTGGAGGGATGTGGCTGTTTGCTGCATCTGACTAAGCACGTTCTGAACTATTACAGATAACAAAACTGACCTTGATAACACTGTTAATAGTTATTAACTGAGTATTTCATTCAATTCAATTCAATTTTGTTTATATAGCATCAAGTCACAATTTTTTTTTTTTGTCTGAGGGCCCTGTACCAATAAACCTTAAGAAGCCATCAGGGTGTGTTGACTTCGTCACAGTCTCCCATCCTGAGCAGCACAGAGGCATCGGTTGAAAGAAAAAAAAACTTGCTGTTAACAGGAAGAAACCTCCAGCAGAACCAGGCTCAGGACAGGCAGCCATCTGCCTCGACCGGCTGGTTTGAGGG
>JAUBOC010000019.1:12673669-12686152 GCA_032275365.1 Anablepsoides cearensis | reverse complement strand
TCCTCCTCCTCCTCCTCCTCCTCCTCCTCCTCCTCCTCCTCCTCCTCCTCCTCCTCCTCCTCCTCCTCCTCCTCCTCTTCCTCTGTGTTTCTTATCCTCAGTTTTGGCCACACAGAGACATCTTTTCAACCCGAGCTCAGAAACTTTGGTGACAGTGGCGGCTCCTTTTGCTTTCCTTCAGTTCACCAGCAGTCTGAGCAGGAAATGTTTGATGTTAGTGTTCCTGACCTGCAGTGGATATGCAAACAGTAAACTCTGACTAACATCAACCATTAACATGATTTACATACAAAATGAGAGAAACAACCCAGTCCTGTTTGTGTTTGTCTCTCTGAAAACTTCCTCCTTGTCTGCATGTTTGATCTGTTACCAAACAGAAACATCTAAAAGGCTTCATGTCTGTTAAATTATTCTAACTCAGATTACATCATTTGATGATGTTTTCAGTCTCATTTTGTCCTCACTCTCTGTGCTGAAGCATAAACACACAGGAGAAGCTTTTAGCTTTGTGTTTTAAATCCTGTTCAAGTTATAATTTACATTAACTTTGTGTTTTCTCCTGTGGGTTTAAGCTTTTTAATTTAATGTGCAGCTTGTTTTATAATGTTTTTGATTAAACTACACAAATCATTCAGTCATTTTATCCTCTCATCTCTCTTGTCCTTGTGTTTTTCCTTTCTTTCTGTACGTGATCACACACGTTTCTGACTGCCTATCCTCTTCCTCCTTCATGTCATCACACTCTTGTTGCATCACTTGTTTCATACTAAAAAGCCTGGCCTTGTCAGGAAAGCACTGCCCTCCAGTGGTGATGTGAAGGTTTTACACCAGAGGGAGTATTTAACCACGTGTGAGACTGAGCACAAATGTATGATCTGTTTGCAGAGTAACCCTGACAGATCCAGGTAGATGTTGTGTTGATCTACATTTGATTGTTTTGGTCTGTAGGAGGTGTTGAACTAGTTAATAGTATGAGGGGCAGAGGAGGGATCTGACTGGGGGAGTGGTGGCGCAGAGGTTAGAGGAGGTGATTGGAAGGTTGCGTGTTTGAATCCTTAGATCGTTACAAAAAGAGAAGAGAAAAAGGAGGATGTGATGCACCACATAATTATTTCTTATAGCTGAATTAGAAACAAGCAGAAATAGTCTGGACAGACTTTAGCTACAAGTCAGAGTAAGATCTGAGGTTTTCAACTACTGTAATATCAGTGTAATCACAGTTAAATGTCTAAATAAGTTTAACCTCACAAATGTAGCCACAGATCAGTGTCCATATAAAGGCTTAAACTACCTTAGTTTAATAGTTTATTAAGAAAATAAATAGTAACAATAATTTTAAGCTGATATTTTTAAAACACACTAAACTTTGAACTTGTCACAAGTAAATATTTTGCTGTTCAGTCATTAAATACAGAAATATAAAAAGTCAGCGCAGACCAGATCCTTTATGTTAATGATTTTATTCTCCAACAGATCATTTAATCATTAGTCACAGTCTTTGTTAGCATCACTCAGCCTGCTGTGTGATGCTGTGTGTGTTTGTGGTCGTCTTATATTTGTTTTTCTTCCTCTTTCATTTGATTATCACTCATTTTATATTGTTAAGAGTTTACTGTTACATTTCTCTCCAGTTTCAGAATGAAACCAGTTCTTCTTCAGAACTGCAAAGATTCCACATGGGAAATTATTAAATAATTTTAGCTTTCTGGCAACCAGTTATGCATTAAACACATATTTGTTGAGGGAAAAGAACAGCTGTTCCACTTTTTTTCTCTAAAATAAGAAATGCATTAGTTCTGATGTCAGTACTTTAGTCTCTCAGGCTGCTGTTTTACAGCTGTAAACCTGGCAGGGTGGGATAGATGGATGGTTAGATAGATTCTTCATTTAAAAAACAAAGTAAAATAAAACAAAACCAGGATATATATTAATATATACACAAGAATACATAAAACAACATAGGTTATCACTCATTTTAGTTACTGGTTCAAAAACGATAGAGAATTTTACTTTTTTTTTAATTCTCACCCCTTTATGCTATTTATCATTGTCATACCTTTATATCAAAATACATGTTACAATATATATAATATCAACAGTTTAAATAATACATAGCCTTGTCAATAAACATACTGCATTTAATCTTACATAGAAAACATTATTTTATACTATTTTATGTTTATCTAAATCTAATGATGAATGATATATTTTACCATTTACATATATCCTTCATCTTCCACATAACTATTCAGAACTCTATTTTATTCAGATTTGATTGTGGATCTTTGGGATGTTTTTATTCCTGGATAGTTCCTCATCTGATATAAAACCTCTTAAACAAATAAAACATAAGTTCTAATACAGAACAGCTGTTTCTCTCAGCTCTTACAGAAATATTTTATATAATAACAAAATAGCCTCAAAACAACGAAAATTGACTCATATATTTAGTTTTAATTCTTCCTCCTGGGCCGTGTTGTGTATAATTCTGAATTTTGTTCCTCTTGCTGTGAATTCAGGCTGCTTCTTTTAAGAGCCTAAACTCTTAGTTTTTCACCCTGTGCTGCCGTATTGTTCGCTCCTGTTCCCCAAACCAAATGTCAAAACAAAGCTCGTGTTCCTGTTTCAATCTGGGTCACTCGTGCCGATTTTCATTCTGTGCGCTTCAGATTCAGGAAGTTTTTGCTGGAGGGCGCCCACGGCTTTGCTTTGTCATTTCGGTGCTCGCCCTGCTGATGTCAGAACAGTAGAGAGAACACGCTCCTCTCTGCCTCCCTCACCTCCTCTGTGTGTTTCTGCTCCCCCCCCTCTCTCTCTCTCTCAGGCACATGGCTCAGGCCGACCTGAAGAACTCCACCTTCTGGTTGAGAGCCAGCGTCGGCGCCACGGTGTTCGCCGTGTTGGGCTTCGCCATGTACAGAGCACTTCTCAAGCAGCGGTGATCAGGCAGCATGAAGACAGCTACTTCCTTCTCCTCCTCCTCCTTTTCTCCTCCTTCCTGAAAGACTTTAAAAAAGACTGCCTGACCGACCAACACTTCCAGCTCAGTACCTCAAACTCCACCTTTTCTCTCAACACAACCAACAAACAGAAGCACGTTTTATATGAGAGCTGTGGGGTTTTTGTGTATTTTGTGAGCAAAGGAAAAAACCGTCAGTCTGTTTTTAAAAACATTCATTCTGTGATATTTTGGTTTATTCTCGATGAGATTAGAGATTAGCATTAGCCTCTGGATTAAATGAGCTGATCAGGTCCTCTGTTCTTCCTCCCGTCTTCATTTACTTTGATATTTGGAGACCAGAGAGAAGCAGCTGAACACAAAGGGATTGACTCAGTTTGTAGTTACGTATACGCAGTATATTATGTATGTATGAATTAGCTGAGCGTCAGGCCAAAAAATAATAATAATAAACAGCATCAACAGGAGTTTTTAGGACAAACAGTGCCACGTCTGTCAGCAGAATGGATGCTTTGCACTGCGTTTATTATTTTTGTTTGTGTGTTAATTTATTAACAAGTCTGTTTTTGTATTCAGTATTATCAAAGCTTCATAGCTCATCATTTACCACCGCTTTTATTTCAGCTTCAGCTTTCATTCTGTTGGAACGGCCAAACCATCTCTCCTACTTTAAGTGTTTCTTCACATTTTGTTTCCAGCATTTCCAATAAAGGACTGTATTACCTGGCACTGCTGTGTGTGTGTGTGTTTTTCCTTTAGGTGAGATGACGACTAATTTGAACGAAAGGAAAAAAAAAAAAAAGAGAAATGAGTTTGGTTATAAAGGGTTTTGCAGTGCTGTTTATTGTTTTCAAACCTGCCTGCCGGTTCAGGTTTTATCGTCACTGAGCAGAGCTGTGGGAAGCAAACAGAGAAGTGAGTGAGCGATGAAACTGAACGACAGTGTTCTCAGCTCGTGCGAGGAGGAAGTGGCGCCAGACGACCAGGTAGATGGAGTGAAAACAAAGTGGCAGCTGCCTGCAGCGGAGTGAACATGTCTGTGGATGGAACCAGGTTACTGTTCGAGGGATTTTTACAGAAAAGAAAAGATACTTTGGTAAGATAATGTTATTATTTGACTCTTCTTCCTGCGAGCTGATGGCTGAACTGGTTGCTTTTTATTTGACCAGAAAATCAGATGGGTGACCTACTGGTTCAGGCTTCAAAACACTACCTTGTTCTTCTACACGAAGAAAAACGGCAGTGCTGTAAGTGCTGCGGAGCATTAATCACCTGTTAATAATCACATTTATTAATACAGAAACTTGCTCTTGTTCACAGTCTCACCTGAGAGGATATTACTACATCTACAGAGTGAGTCATCTGTTCTATTTGTTTCAAGTGAAAGTACATTTTTATACAAAAATTCAGTTTACTTTCATTTTCTTGCATATTAATAAAGCTTTAAGAACAGCTTTTAAACAGGAACCTTGTTATGATGGTGTGCTGCCACACCTTCATGTCTCTGAGTCACATTTATTTAAACAAAGTTCAGATTTTTTAAAAAAAGACATGTTATTAGTTACTGAATTCAGGACTTCCCAGTGCCTTTTTTCACTTCTCACTAACTGCTTTTCAGCTTACTGTAAAATAAACTACATTGTGTTTCTGATAAAGTACTGAAAAACCTTGTTATAACTTTTATTTTTTGTTTTATTTATTCTTGTGAAACGTCTTGGATTTAAACACCAGCATGTGTCTGTGGATTCTGCTAGTTTCTGGATTTTGTTAGCTGCTGTAATTCTGATTATTTGGTTGAAAACATTAATTTTTTCCCATAAAGACACTTAAATTCCCAGTGATGAGGTCATGGTGCTCATGTGGACAATGAAACAGGGACAAATAATTACCAGGAGCATATTTACACTTTACTGCTTTGAAGAGGTGAAAACTGATCATACGACTTTTGCAACTTTTATTTAGTGGGTTAAAAGTAAAAAAAAAACCTCTGACTTGAACCATGTTGTGAACTGCATTTTGGGATTTTTCATTTCATTGCCAAAATGTGTAAAAACCAAAACAGCTGTTTTCTGTTTGAAATGTTAGAAAAAAAACTTACTGCATTCCTTACATGTAGTTGAATGTCTTTTTTTTTTCAGTTTTGTTTTGTAAATTTTTTTAAAATTTTTTTTTAGAAAGCTTTTTTTCCCCTGCTGTTGCACTGCAGTTTTTCACCAACTTACTGTAAAAGAGCAGAATCTCTGCCTCCTGAACCTTTTGCACAGTTTCACAGACACATTTAGTGAAGTAAAGTCGCGCTCACAGGAACTTTACCCGTGTCGTTGGAACCTCATTGTGGTCATACTTCCTCCACTGGGGGTGCTTTTGTATTTATTTTTTTTTTTTTGTTTTTTTTTATTTCTCAAAGCTGGTTGGGCCTTGATGAGATTGATTTGTTACCTGTTGGAGCAGGTGCAGTCGGTGCGAGAGATCCAGAGGACGGACAGGAAGCCCTTCTTGTTTGAAATCATCATGACCAACGGGAAGAGAAAAATGCTGGTGAGTCGATGCTGTGGGTTAATGTTAGCTCACAGCGGTGGCTCTGCAACCATCTTCTTAACCAACACTGTTATCTGTGTGTGTGTGTGTGTGTGTGTGTGTGTGTGTGTGTGTGTAGGCAGCAGAAACAGAAGCTCTCAGAAAAGAGTGGGTTGGACACCTTTGGCAGGCCATGCAGCTGTCCTCCTCTGGTCTTCTTGATGCTGGAGTCTCAGAGTAAGTAAGCCACACCTTTTTCTTTATTTTCTCCCTTTGAGTTGGTCACCTACCTCACTCTCCTCCTCTTCCTCAGGTTTGAGGATTACGACCTGCGCGACAGGCTGAACAGCGACAGCGTGATGGAGGTGGTGCCCGCTCGGCCTCTCTCCACCTTTTCCTCCTCAGAGCACATCTACTCGGAGGCGGGGGGCGTGACCTCGCCCGCCCTTCCACCCGAGGAGGAGGATGAGGACAGTGACGAGGCCACCTACCAAAACGTACAACAACCCTTTAGGTCCAGGACTCCTGACGGTAACTCCCCCTCCCGCTACAACAACCCCCTATGAGTTTGGTTGATCTCTAATCGTCTCGTTTTCAGATTCTTTAGTCGCTCATCCTCAGTCGTCCAGTGAGCTGAGCTGCAAAAACAACAAACAAGAAAACCTTTATGACGTCTTACCTTCCAGAAAAAGTATAAAAATCCACTCAGACTCTTGAAAACAGAACATGCAGATGTCTAAAGTTGTTTTGTGCTTTTAGACCCTTCATTTGAGACGCATGATGTCATTTATGACTTCCCTCAGTCTTACAAGCCCTCCCCTCAGCCTCAAGGTGAAGCATGATCCAAATTATTGGCTTAGTTTTAATAACCGCTTCTGTCAAAAACGTGAAACTATCTCTTGGTTTTTTAGAAATGTTTTCATTTACAACCCCACAGACAGCATCTACGACGTTCCGAGCTGCGTTTTAAGGAAGAACTGTGATCAAACTGAAGGTAGTTTTTATTTTAAGGTTGAACTAAATGTGTTTATAGCAGCTACAATAAAAAAAAATAAAAACATTCTCATCTTTTTATGTTGTTGCAGATGAGCAGAACTCTGAAGAAACTTACTGGAAAATATGAAGAAAAGTTGAAGATCAGCGATAAATTAAATGTATTTCTGTTTTATCTGTTTTAAGATTGTTACACAGCTGCCAAATGTTTTACTGTGTTTTATGTAAATATGTTTATCTTCCTTTTTAAACTTTGTGGGCTTAAAGAAACTCACAACCAAGTGATGAAGGTTTGATGTGTTTATTTCAACTCTAATTATAGCTGCAAAGACACTGAAAGTGTTTAAACACACAACAAAACAAGTTATTTACATCTCATCTAGTTCACAGCTTAAAACATTTATATTGCTCCGTTACGTACTTTGGACTGAATTAAATGACAATGACTTACTTAGTCTAACATTTATACTTTGTATTTAACATTTCACTCCATGTTTTGAAAAGTTTTCTTATTAAGCTTCTTTTATTTCTCCACTAGGAAATTACATAAAGCAAATATACACAAACTCCATGTTTTAATAATATCCAGCATAATCACAACACTGCATTAACACAGTGATTAAACATTTATGAAATAAAATTAAGATTTGGAACTGACATCTAATCCAAAACAGAGTTTACGTAACAAGCAATGCATAAAAAGTGATTTGTGCGTTCATCTCTACAGAAAACTGATGATTAAATAACATGCAGGGAAAGATTAAAGCATGATGTTTACATTAAATAAGCAACAATTCAATCAGTACTAGTGTCATTTCTTTGTTCTGGTCATACTGTAAATATTTGGTTAAATCTTCATAAACTGCAGGATTATTGAAATAATGAATTTCAGATTATTTCATTTATTTTCATTGCTATGACTTATCTAAACATCCTTCATGTTAGTGTAGTGACTTTAAAGAGGAAGTTGACATAATCACTCCTCACACCATCATATGTTGATTATAACTTAATATACTTGATATAAGTGCTTTATTATCTGTAAAGTTTATAACTGAACTGTTATAAATCAGTCCTTCAGCTTCAGACGCTGCGTAATGTTGGTTTAGCTGCGTGAGACTCTGCCAGGCCTGACTGTTCGATCAGGAACTCCTCCAGGACGCCGATGATGCTGCAGGCCTCGGGCAGGTCGCTGTGCTCCGCTCTGGCGTTCTGCAGCAGCACGTCGCCGTTGCCGCAGCTCTGCAGGAACTGGGCGCAGCGGAACAGAGCATAGTGGCTCATCTCGGCCTGCCGCACAAAGCGCTTCAGGCCGTTCATGTCCTGGATGGCCTGCAGGGATCAGCGGAAAGGAGAGGTGGTTTTTTGATGTATCTGTAAAGCAGGTATGTTTATAAATAATCCTCACCTTCAGTTTGAAGTTCTCCAGGATCTGTCGGAGCAGGAAGGGGTTGCAGCGCTCTGCAGCGTTTAGAAAGGCCTGAATCCAACCATCGCAGAATCTGTTACTGACTGAAGGACAGCATCGTTGTTAGACTCTTTAAAGGATATTAAACAAATACAACCTCACAGATGAGCCTGTTTACACACTAGTAAGCTCTCAAACAACAGAGTGTGTGTGCACATCCTAAACTGTGACCTACCTGTGTTAGTGAGCGAGGGCGGGCTGGTGGAGCAGTCGATGATCAGGTCAGACTGTGTGTCCTCTGACATGGCTTTGCACAGAGAGGCTGACGTGGTGTCCTGCTGGGACAGACCCTGCAGACTGGCTGCTTTGATGAACCTAATGGTAAACAGTGGACACACACACACACACACACACACACACACACACACACACACACTAGATGTCTAAATCTTCACATGGGGTAGTTTTAGGTAGGGATTATCATGTAACTCACCTGGACACATCAGCCTTTGTCCTCTCGTCTGAATTGATGACTTCCACACGTGTGTGACTCAGAGCCTGTATGAAGGAAGTTTAAACTAAATTATAATGGCAGTTCATGATGCTCCTTGATGTATAAATATATATAAACCTTTATTATAAATTCTATATGGATTAATTTGTTATAATCTACAGATATTTTCAATTGTCTGGCTTTTTAAGCTACATCTCTGGTGACACAGAGATATGCCTTGATTTGTCATCTTAATTACAGTAATCCATTGATATTTAGTCTGATTTCTATTTTTAAATTGTTCTAAAGAATTTTTGACATCATAAAGAAGAAACCTCCAATAGTAATTGGATATTAATCTTTACCAGTTTGGTGGGGGAGATAGCTTTGTTAGCTCGCAGGAAAAAGGACAAAAATTTAAGGCTTTTTTTGCTCAAAATCCTGTTTAATGTAACTACCACCCAAAAAAGTGGTTCAAAATCCTTTAAGATTATATTTCTTAGTTCATTCGAATGATCCATATATATAAGATATTTGTTTTTATTTTTTTGCAAAATGCATTTATTACAAATGTTTTAATCAATGCACTATAGCTGCCTATCTCTCCACGAGCCACTTAGGTTTGATGTGATGAGACACACAGTAAATGTGGATATAAAGGAGCAGTTCAGAGAATTAAAGGTATGAAAGTGAGAAAGCCTTAAACCAGCAGAGATGAATGTGTTGAAGAACTCAGTGTGTTGGTAGAACAGTGAGATCAAAAACTGAAATGTGAGCAGAAAAGATTTAAAAGATTTCCACAACAATAAGGAGGCGACTGAGAGAACAAAGACTGAAGGTTTAATTACAGAAGAGGAGTTATTTTCATTAAAGCAATAATGATTAATGTTAAAACTGATTTGTAAAAATAAATGTAAACATGAGTATAAAAATGAAAGTGGTTATAAAAATGGAAATTAGACACAAAGCCACTTCTATGTAGGAAATTAATTTTATCTTATAAATTTTGAGAGCGTTCCAAATGTCTGTTAGTTGTCAAGAAGTTAGATTGAAAATATATATACAGTAAATTAAGTTAAAACAAAAGTAAACAGGAAGGAGGAGCTGTGTCACCTCCCTGACATCCAAACAGATACAACCAGAAATGCAGAGCTGTTTTCTTCAGAAGCTCCACAGAAGTTAAAACAACCCTTAAAGCATGTAGATCAGCTCAAACCAAAGACTCACAGCATGCAGCAGGAAGCTGATGTTGCTCTGAACCAGCTGCACCACTCGGTGAATGTGCATCACAGACTCCTCGAACCACCGGCTCAGGTAAGGACGCACCTCTGTCTCCAGGTTCTGCAGCTACAAGAAACACATAAACGAGATAATTTAATGCAGCAGTAATGAAACAATAAAAATATTATTACAGTGTGTTTTATATTCACACCTCTGGAGTTTGGAGGCTGCTGTGCAGACCTTGGACGTATTTATCGAGCTCTAATCTAAACGTGTCTTTGGTCAAAGAAAAACAAAATAGCTTTGTGTTTAGAGAGGAAAATCAATATGAAGTATTTTTTAGAGCAAGTTTGATTTATGCTGCCTATAACTGCTTCCACAAAAGGATATAAGTTCAGTCCTTTTTCTGATCCCCCCATGAAGCAGATGACAAATCCATTTCCATCAGCGTCCGGTTGTTCAGGAGATCTTTCCTGCTCCAGGAGGCAGCAGTAGCAGCCGACTGCCTGCTCTGGAATACTGCAAAGAGACAAACGTTGCCTTTAACTTTTCTTCACTGCTAAATAAACAACAAACACATCTAAATAAATTTGGTTTGTGTCGACTTAAAGTTTTTGTTTTCAAAATGCTGTCTGGAAGTTTGAAACGTGAATACCTCAGGTCCACGGTGGCGATGTTGCCCATGCCCCCGAGCAAGGCTCCTTTGCTCAGCCTCCTCGAAATGTAGGTCCGCAGCTCGGGTTCTGCCTCCGACGGCAGGCTGCTGTCAATTAGTGTCAAACTGTGGGCGAAGCATACGGTCAGTACCGGTTCAAGCAGCATGTGAAGGTGATGACCAACCAATGAAGAAGAGATGAAGAAAGCTGATGACCAGCAGCCACACACCCAACACACCACACACCTGAGTCACTAATCTGTAACCGTGTCACTAACCGTACCTCATGACAAACACAACACTGTGCTCAGAAAATCAAGGCTTTCATTCACTGTTCCGACAGACAGGAAGTTCAGAGCAATGCAACTCGGCCAGACATGAAAGATCAACCAAAACAAAGCCACGAGTGATGACAACACTGATTCCATGTTGATGATGAGACTCCCTGAAGCAGCCCGTGGAAACACTGACTGAGTGAGCAGTGACAGCCACAGAGAAACGACCACTGAAAGCGAGAAGAAGGGAAGCGGATGGCTCCTGTGTTACCTAAAGTCATCCTGACTTGTTGTGGAGTCTGCACGTCTCTGGCTCCATGACCCATTTTCCCCAGAGGACTCAGATCTAAGACAATCAACAGTTTACTCATCACCTGCTTTAACTTTCATGCACAAATGAGGATTTATCTGCAAAAACAACAACTCCAGCAGCACAACTCAGATCAGGGACTAAACAATGATTGCATGCCAAAAGAATTACCTGTTAGTATTTAGAGAGAGAATGCAGAGTAAAAACATATTTTATAACAATGTTTACAACAAACCAGTAAATACAGATTGATAAAAGTGACTCTGTCAAAACAGAATTACCTCGTGCCCTGATAAAGGTAGATGGTGTAGTAGCAGTTCAGGTGGATTTTCGGCCCGAAACCAACAATCTCTTCGCTGTCAAAGTCATCTCTCTCCTCCACGTCGATTGAATCTTGGAACGACGATGTTTGGGAGGAAAACATGCTCATAATGTCACGCAGAGAAAGCAAAATTAGCTAAAAACACAAAATAAGGATGTGTTTATTATCTATCTATGCTTTGTTGGAAGATAACTATAACAAATGTTCTAATTTCCAATTGAAAACAATTAAAATGCAAACAACAGGGTGAGTATGGTTTAATTTCCGTTCTGGCTCTAGTGCGCATGCCCACGTTGTTCCCTTCAATAATGTCCGACGTAACTGGAGCTTTCTTTTAAAGTTCCGGGGTCAAATGTCCTTAGCGGAAAAAAGGTTTAGGGCCACCGTGTATTTATTTATTTATTTATTTATTTATTTATTTATTTATTTATTTATTTATTTATTTAAATTAATTAAATAATTAATTATTATTATTATTATTATTATTATTATTATTTATTTTTTATTTTTTTATTATTATTATTATTATTTTACAACTTTGCATATCTTACAGAACATTTCACAGAAGGACAGAATGAAAAAAGACACAGCAACAAAAATGTGAGTTACAGAATAAGGTTGCACATACTACAAATATTTTTCGTTTTATAGCCTTCTTGTTTGAAACCGAGAGCGCATAAGATATAATTTTACATCCATTACAAAGAGGTCAGCAGTTGTTTTCTGTGCAATATTTTGCTTT
This sequence comes from Anablepsoides cearensis, assembly GCA_032275365.1. NCBI lineage: Eukaryota > Metazoa > Chordata > Actinopteri > Cyprinodontiformes > Rivulidae > Anablepsoides > Anablepsoides cearensis. The sequence continues at coordinate 12,674,257 of JAUBOC010000019.1, read as the reverse complement.
TATGAATATGAAAATCTGTCAGAAACAAAATCAGATTGATGATATGGCAGAAGAGTCTTTTACCTTAAAATCTGTGATACCAAACATAACTTTTTCAAAATACAATGAGAAATCAGATTTGATAGTGGAAAGTCAGAGCAGCAATGTCTTCAAAAGTTTTGTGAGCAGGTACAGTTTCAAAAAAGGTGAACAGTTTTTTTCTGGATAAAGTTTACAGAAAGAACAGAAAGTATCTATCAGCTTTGAATTTCTGAAGAAAATGATTGGTTGGGTAAAAATTGTGAAATAATTTAAAATTAATTTCTTTAATCTTATGGGTAAGAAAAAGTTTTTGTGGAAGAGACCAGATTGTTACCCAGTTAAGGTTTTGTACAAAGGAGTTCCAGTAGGATACAGCAGATGGGGATGAAACTATTTTTTCTTAAAATAAAAAATGACTTGTTTTTATGTAAAATGCATAGACTTGAATATCACTAGACTGAGCCCCGTCCATACCGTTCAATGGTAGCGGCTGTGACAGCATGGAGGAGCAAACAGGGAGTCCAAAAAGGGCAACAGCTCACAGCCTCCATAGAAACTAATAGATAA
>JAUBOC010000019.1:12656634-12673569 GCA_032275365.1 Anablepsoides cearensis | reverse complement strand
ACTGATATTTTTTATCCAAACAATCAATGTTTTATAAAGGTAAATCAGGAAAATGAACAAGGCTGCCCAAACTTTTGCATACCACTCTAAGACCAACAATGTTTTAGGAACCGTGTCATCCTTATGAAGCTTAAAAAGAGGGCCAGCTCCTTCTGACAATACATTTCCCCAAAGGACTGGAATGAGAAGTAGTTAGTATTGGAGCTGAGCAGATGCGGTCTCACCAGTTGTTTGCTAGTTGTTGCTGCTGATAGTCTGTAGGAGTTGAGGGGGAGGTGTGCTCTGTGATGAGGATGCTTGGTTCAGAGACACAGCCCAGAGGAGGAGCTGCACCTAAGGAGGTTCTAGGCCCAACCAGTCGTTTATGCTCCCCTGCCTGGCTGCTTCAGGACACTACAGGATTCTGTAAACATGCATGAATGAGTCAAAGCAAGACTTCTTTGGGCATGTTTTTGGTGAGAGGATAACATTTTAACATAATCCAAAACTCAAAAAAAGTTGATTTTACATGATCTTGCCCCTTTAACCATGAGAAGCCTCCCCTGTGCAACAAGTGAAACTCTGCTCTGAGGATGTGTCTCGCGCTCCCGTTGCCTTCTTTTTAATCAACTGCACACAGCACAGGTTTTGTGTGGGTCTGTGTGTGCAGCTAGGTTTATAGTTCACACGTCACACTGGGCATGCACCAACATTAACAGTCGCACTGTCCCAGCGCAGTTTTGTGCACATCAAATAGTTTGTCAAGCTTTTGCTCTCCTCACATTTTCACAAGTTATAAAGTGTGCTTCCACGTGTCCTTTTGGAGAGAAATCTACAGCGATGTAAAGCCTGGTTTACAGTTGACACGTTGCACCGGGAGCACACCAAAAGTGATGCAACCGCGCCATCCTGTACCTCAAATTTTGTAATTGCAAAAAGGCTGCGCTCACCAGTCAAACAGTTTGTTCATCACACCTTTGCTCTCATTTACAGCATTTTACAAGTTTTAAAGTGTACTGCCACGTGACCTTTGAGAATACAACATGAGCTCCAAGTATAAACACCTCCGCTGTCTGTGAGGACATACATACTCCAAAGCACCTTTTGGTGGAACTCCACCTGGCAACAGCCAGGCTTGTAGACTGTACAGTAAACCCGTTTCCCTCCGCTTCTCACAAGTCGTTTACTGGTTTGTTATATTTTGTGCACATTTATCAAAACACCACAGATCCGGCTGATTCACTTCATGACCCTTTGGATCAGAGGTAACCTCTGCACTTTCAAAGCTTCAGACAAACAAATCAAGCTTTGATACAGTGCTTCTGAAACTTAATATAAATCTGATACATGTGCCAAACCTTGAGCTTCAAACTGCCCATCACTACCAATGGTTTGAGAATTTGAGTGTGTTTTAGTGGTTATCAAAATTAAACATTTGAAAAATAGTAGCCTGTATAATATACAAGATTCACTTTAAATTCCTGATAAATGTTTAATATTGTAATTTTATGGACACAAGTGCAACAGTCCGTTTAAACCCACCCATCCCCCTTTGCCTAAATTGAGCAGTCAAATCCCAGGAGAGATGCTTTAGACAAACACTTTAGTGTTGATCCAAGCAAAGGAGTAGTTTCTCCCTTTTTCCACAACACAAAAAAAAAAAAAGGCAAGTTAGTTTGTAACTATTTTATTCAGATAACTCCTCTTCAGTAAAACCATTTCAGTACTTTGACATTTTCTGTCAGTTGAAACAAGGTGCTGAGAGTTTTGGACGTCCAGATTTGTTTTACCATTTCCTGGGAAAAACTAGCAAAGGGCCGAGGGTCAAGGTGTCGCAGACCACATCTGCAAAAAAAAAAAAAAAGTTGTTAAAATTAAAAAAAATATATATAAATATGAAAAAGTCAAAGATAAAATAAAACTTACCTTTAGATGGTCTTTTATGGCAGACACTATTGCAGCACCAACACATGCCATCACTTCCGTCCACATTTGTCCATCTAAACAATTAGACAAAAGCCAATTAGATTTGGGCTCCCCCCCACACACACTTAACAAAGAAACACAAGTTTGACTATAAATTGAGTGAGTTTTACATTCATTAAGTTTGTAGATGCTCCTTTTAATATTTCGAGCATGCTCAGTAAGATCCTGATCTTAAACTTTAGTTGAGAAAAGTTCACATTAACTTTCATTACAACCAGTTATAAAGTTTTTGTATATTGAAGCCAGCAGATCGAATATTTACTCTAGAATACATCAAATTCTCAGTGTTAGGACAAAAATGAACAATTACCTTGAGCGTACATAATTACAGACTTTGTTGACAGGGCTGCTCTTCAGTGGACGTGTAGCTTTGAGTTTGCAAGTTATATAGATCTTTAATACAAAACAAAAAATAAATTGTCATTTGCAGTCTGCTTTGGTCCTATTGCCTTTTTTTAAGTAAACATCTTACTGTGTTCCTTAATTCATTATAAAACAGGAAGGCATCAAACTTGAACTGAAGAGAATTAGCTGATGATCTGGGCAGGAAAACTGAATTTAAGCCTCCATCTTTTGAATCAGTGAAACACCTGGGGGGAGAAAAAAAAAAATATAAGAGTCTGCTACATTTTTTTAGGCTAAAACTAGCTTAATAGCCTTCTCTCACCCATAATTATCTATGAAGTAGTATCGTGGCACTGATTTGGGGTCAGGGGTCAGAGTGGCAACACAGCTGTCCACAAACAGCTGCCTGGACTCAGGACCAGAGAACCAGGCCTTCAGGTGCAGCGGCTCACCGAGCAGGAAGCTGTTGGAAAACCGCTCATCTGACCAGTTATCTACAGGCAGGAAAAGATAAAAGATTCCTGAAAAACACTGATTACAAAACAAAAAGCCAGCAGTTAAAACTCCACACCTACCAGTCATCAGTTTGAGAGAGAAAGGAGAAGCTCCTGCAGTGGAGAACGTCAGAGGCTTCTCCTGCTGCGGAGTAGTGCTGCTCACAGTGTGTTTCCTGTCACAAGAAGAGAAAAAGCAATCAATGGAGACAAATTCAACTCATTTCTGCACAACAAATTAAATACCTTTTGTAGTGGCAGGAGATTGGAACGACAGCTTCACTCATCCTTGTAATGCCATGATAACCCACAACCGGAGAGAACCTCAGGTTGTTGGAGTAGATGACATCATCATCAGAGACCTGAAGATGAGGGAGAGTTAGGAGCATTGTTCCAGAACAACATGAAAAAAAAAAAAAAAAAAAGAGCTTACAGTTAATGTAGAGCCACAGTCCTGCAGGTCAGCTTCAATGACGTACTCATCATCACCAGCAGGAACAGCTTGGCACCGGCCGCTCTTTGAATACTTGGCGTCTCCCAGGAACAGCTCTCCTGGGCCCACCAGACGGCCCGTTCTGTAGAAGTCAGCCTGGATGAAGATGATCATGGACACCTCGGTGCACTGCACACGGACAGTGGGTTTGTCGCTGAACTTTGCTCTGTCGCTGTCCAGAGGAGGTCCAGATTTATACTCCCTCCCTTCTTCATCGATCATCGGACCCTCTTTAAGGGTCCTGATGGCGTCTGTGACTCCACAGGCCAAACACACCAGAGCAACTAAAACACCTGCAGGAACCATGGTGCTCCTAACTCACACCAAGACACAGCAGAGTCTGCCCCTGAACCCGAGGAGAGAGAAGATGGATAATGTGACAGAGGGAGGTAGAAACTCGTCTAAATAAACCTCCAGGAGCTGAAGAAGCTGCTCAGTTCAGAACAATCAGAGCAGCTGGAGAACACAGCTGGAAACAATCACTCATCAGCTGATGACAGTTAACCCTTTCATACTCAACTCTCAGAAAAATAAACATAACAGACTCTTTACAAAAGCATTTAGGGAGCAAATCAATACAAATTATAATTGATTGATTATTATTTCTTTCTTTCTTTATTTGAAGTCAGTCAAAACAAAATTATATACATTAATCACATTAGATTTAAATAATAAAAAATAAAATAAAATAAAAAATGAAAAACAATTTCTAATTAATACACTCGATCCATTAAAGAATACGATTAAAAAAATACAATATAACTAACTTGAAAAGGAGTGGGATGAAGACAAGCTTATTTACTCCCACCCTCATTCACACATATTTCATATAAATGCTGCCATTACAGATGATCACTCATTGTTGATTCTGTTTGTCATAACCTAACATAATATAATATATCAACAGCATTACTGAATTACAATACATTATTATAAGAAAGATTTTTTTAAAAAACAAAATTGATTAAGAAAGTTTGACAAACATGCACAATATGCACAAACATAACAATTTAGAAATATTCAACACCCGAACCACACTTCATTCCAGTTGGTGGCGGTAAATAACACCAAACGATTTCTGCCAACCGTCAAAAAATGAAGAACTCTCACAAGTGGATATATATATATAAGCAAATATATCTTTGTGAACACTTCCTAACAGAAAATATAAAAAACATCTGAATTATTTCCTGTGCCAAAGCATCAAACACTTATTGCACTGATCAAATATTTACTCATTTGTTTAAAGAGTTTTTCCAACTTTAGTCTGAAATTCGACAACTTCTTTGGTTTGGACGTGACGCTGCTAATGAGAAAGTTTTGTTTCATCTATAAGACATTTTTGGAATAAAATTGTGAAGAACTCACAACTGTTTATAATCTCATAAAATGGAAGCACCGACTTCCTGTGACCCTGATCTGGATCCAACAGGTGCAGCAAAAAGGATGGATGAACAGTAGGTCACTGGCCTTTAGATTTGTTGGTTTAAGTTGTTCTGTCAGGAAGCACAGCCTCTACAGCTCCATCTATGAACTCAGTTACATTTAATCTGGTTGCTGCTCATTCTTATCCCACATTGGGGGAAATTTACTCTGTACACCTTTAGAATTGTTAAAGCTGCAAGTTCATATTTAATGTTTTGATTTGCAGGTTAAGATTTAGTTTAAATATTGATAATTTAAGATCTGATGTTTTTGTTCAGAATAAAAGACTTCTAAATGATTCTTAAATCATGGCTGGAGCAGAATTGTTCCGAGTAGCACGTCCATAGTCCTGAGAAATGTTTCACAGATTGGCCAGCAGATGGCAGTGAATAAACTGATTTAGATCATGTGCATCAACCTGCTACAGTAATGGGTGTCCAATCCAGGGCTGCGGTCCTGCAGGTTTCCCTGCTTTAATGACTTTTGTAAAGGTCTGTCAGCTGTGTTTGAGAAACCTAAACATGCAGGTTAGAACAAGACTGGACACTGGTAGGAACAATGTAGGGGAATACAAGTTCGTTGAAATCTGCAAGGGTGTAACTTAAGTCTACCACTTTGGGGTGTTACTCAAAAACCCTGCATATGCTCAAATGTACATATTACAGTAAATTTTAAAGTAAACAAGTTTCATCAGGCCACTTCTATTGTGTTTGAGCACATATTTTATGGGCAGATTGACTGGATAAATTGTGGGGGTCATAACCCAACCAACCACGTCTAGAAAATCAGTTCCACAAAATATATTTCATCTCCAAGTTTACAGCAAAACTTGGAATTTTAGAGGAAAGTTGACTAAACACATTTCAGAAATGCATTTGAAGTTTGTAAACCTGACCAAAAAAAAAAAAAAATTCCTGTTTCCATTAGTGTACTTTTGAAAGCATGCAGTTTAGTTACATATGCAAGAATGATTTTAATGGCCTTAAAGTAGTGGCTGATCTACAAACAGGAAACCATCAGCTTAAACAACAAATTTTTATTTTGCGTCAGTAATGTCTGAAAGGTCAGAGTCTGTAACATTAATCTTTGCAGTCTTGACTTTAGGCAGAGAGTTGCTGTTAGAGTCTGTTGTGTTGTTGTCCATCACAGATTCAGTATCCAACTCCAGGATCAAGTCTTCTGGATCAGTTTCCTCTTCAGCTGCAGAGAAAACAAAGTCTGTTAACATGTCAGATTCTTTAGACAAGTTTTAAATTTCTCCAAACTTACCTTCCAGTTCATTGTCACCTTCAGCTTCCAGTTCTGGTGTGTAATCAGTGATTAGCCCTGTTTGAGATGAAGTGTTTGAACATCTCATTTTTGGTTGAGCACAAAGCTTCAGATGATTTACAGTCCAACTCACCGTTCCTGTTGACTCCACTCCTCCAGTAGCTGCCGTACAGAGCAGGTCTGTGGATGTTATAGAGAACCTCAGGCAGCTCTTCTGCAGCCAGAGGTCTACTTTTCCTTGATGGCAGAACCACCAGTGGACCCACGCTCGCCTCATGGTCCCACACTAAAGAAATCAAACTTAAAATCCATTTCAGACAAACAAACTCCACCACAGAGACAGAATCTTTACCCTGGTTGGTCTTCAGCCCATGTCTCCACATGTGTTCAGCGTCTGGCACGTTTCCAAAAGCCCGAGGACTGAACACACCAGAGATGGTCTTTGTGGACACGTCGTTTCGGTTCTTACAGTAACCACACAGGTAGTCGTTGCCGTCAGCTGAGCGCCACCTGTAGAGGCATTTAGTTACTGGTTGGAATTTCACTTCATAGAGTTACAGACACCACACTTACCTTCCATTCATGAAGGTGCAGGCTTTGTCTGGTGCTTCTGCATCGTTCACCGGCACAGCATTCAGGTGGCATGTGATGTAGAGCTGCAGGGAAGGAAAACTAGTTCAAAAACAGAAAACCTATAAAGTCAGGTGTTAAAGTTAAACACACCCACCTGACCACGGTCCTCATCATGGAACTTAAAGGCTTCAATGGTCAACTGCAGCTTGTCCTCTTGAATTCTGGGCAGGAAGTGGGCCTTTGATTCTGGAAGCTGGGAGTCAACCAGACACCTTTGAAGAGGAGAAACTGCATTTTAACAAAAGGTGTAGGAACAGACAAGATTTTACTTTAAGGGAAATTTGTTATCAATTGTTAGAACCTTGACATCAGTAGAGGTACAAACAAAGTTAAACCTGCAGTGACCCATGTTTCAAACTGAGCCTCAAGTCTTACCCATCCTCAATGAAGAGGTATTTAGGGTCTGAGGTGATGTCTGGCTGGAGCGTGGCCACACAGCTGCTCAGGAACACCCGGAGCCCCATGTGATGTCCCACTCGCACCGAAGCCTCCAGGTTGATGGGCTCGCCCAGGTGGAACACGTTGGCGCTTCTTTCATACATCCAGTCACCTGAGAGGAAAAAAAAAAAAAATATATATATATATATATAAATAAATCTGGAGCAGAAGTTTGACCAGAACCTGGATTTAGAAGAAGCCAACTCACTGGACATGATCTTCAGGTTAAACACCAGAGCTTCCACTGCAGACTGGGTGGATGTGAAGGGAATCCAAGTCGGCTTGAGGGAAGAACTGGACAGGCTGTACTTCCTGAAAAACAAAACTAAAGTCAGTGTTTTATCATCAGACATGGTTTAAAAAAAATAAAATAAAAAAGCTGACCTTCCATAATGACACTCAATTGGAATTACAGCCTGATCCATGCGGACGATCCCAGCAGGAGACGCCACAGGAGAGTAGATGAGGAGGTTTGTGTAGACCAGAGAGTCCTCAGTCATCTGAGACATGAGGTGTGATTAGATTGAGTTGTAAGAGTGGAAACATTGTTTAAGTAGATGAAGTTACCCAGTGTTTGGTGCCACAGTCGTCCAGTCCGATCACGATCCTGTACTCCTCCGGTGACGAGGCTTCAGCCCTGCAGAACTCACTGTTCTCCACACCCAGGTGCAGCTCCTGGTTGTCGACGGGGGCGCCGACCGCAAACATGTCAGCTTCAATCACAACCTCCAGAGAGTCCGGGTGGCAGATCACAGTGACCGTGTTCACCTGCTGCGGCACCTGCTGCTGCGGCTGCTGCTGGGCCCCAAAGGAGGGCCTCTGTGGAGCCTGGGGTCTATGAAACGAGACGACCTGCTGCGGGAAGTACGTTTGTGGGAAAGCAAGAGATGAACAAGTCAGGAAGAGCCCTAAAAGGACGGCGAGCCGAAGCCACAAACTCTCCATGAGGTCTCAAACAGCGGCAGCAACCAGGTTCAGACTGCAAGTGTTTCTTTCTGACCCACAAGACAGTGCTTCAGGAAGCACAGGGGGGCAATTTAAAGGCCTGCAGAGCCACAGCTGAACCCAGTCATCTGCTAATCAGCTTCTAATTAACTCCACCTTCAGCTCAGGTCAGACAGGAAACATATCTAAACTGTTCTCATCTAGAAATGCTACAAATTAAGATAAAATACAACTCAGATGTTTTATTTTTATGTATAAAATAGTAACTTTTTAAACAATAAAAAAAGCTTCTAATTGGTTCATTTCAATTTTAAAGTCTGGCTGTTTGTTTCTGTTCCAAAACCAGGAGATAATCTGAAAACTTGAAAAGAAACTTTTATTTTTGCTTTACATTAATGTCAAATTCACACCATCCTGTCATGTTTCCCATTTAAATAAACAGTGGTTTGTGTCATGAAATATACGTTTTTCATTGCAAGTTCAATCTAGGAGAAAGAAAACTCAAGAAATATGATAAATGTTACTTTGTTGACGATCTCAAATCAAAACAAATTAATTATTTCAAAGTGGATGCATCGTCTCAGCTAAGAGGTCACAGGTTGATGTAGTTTTTTACTATTGCCTATGTTTTGTTTATTTTTACATTTTTATTCTGTGGTGTTAATAAAGAACTTTGTTTTCTGTATTTAACAGACAGATAAATAGTGAGAGGACAGGTCCTCCCAGTTTCAAACACAGTTTCATCAACATGAAGAGCAGTTTAATGCTGATTCTCCACATCAGATACACAATATGCACAATAAACTCAGTTTGTTTGTTTTTTTAGTAAAGATGCTCAGGAATAAAAAAGTTTAAATTATTTTAAGGAGGATGAGGGTTTGATGTGGAGGATTTTTTTTAATTGTTTTTTACTTCAACAGAAAATGTGCAACAAGTCAACGACAGGACATGATTTCATCGTCTGCTTTTGTTTTGAAGCCTCTCTTCCTGCTCTGAGGTGAAGAACAATACCCGGGGGGGGTGGAGGGGGTGTCCATGGTGTCTCACAGGAAGGAGAAGAGCAGAGGATGACTGGTGGAGGACACATTTAACACTTCTTTTATTAACTCAGAAGCCATGAAGACACGACTGCTTCATTTACTGCTTTTGACTCAGATCTTTGAAGGTAAGACATTTTGCCTCAGTTAAAGGTGTTAACTCTTAAATCTGACTCTCCTGTGATTTTTATGAGTTTACTAGTCACGATGAATGGTTTTCAGATAACATTTGAGAACATTTCTCCTCCAGTCTGTGCAGAGATGAAACTTCTGACCGAGGGTCAGTCCCTCAGGCTCTCCTGCACCCCCCAGCAGGGCCTCGGGCCTCTGAGGGGCCTCCACCTGTACCACCACGGGGGTCAGGCTCAGACCACCCTGCTGTCCGTGGCTGAGAGCGGGGCGGTCAGGGTCGACCCGGGCCGCGGTGCCCGCCTGCAGCTGAGCGGGGGTCTGAGCTCAGCGGGGGTCAAGGTGAGCATCTCTCCCCTGCAGCCGAGCGACTCGGGACTTTACGTGTGGGAGCTGAGTTACAGACAGAGGAACGCTTCAGATCTGATCATCCTGAGGGGAAACAGGACCCTCCTGCTGGTGGAAGGTGCAGGTTTGAGGTTAAACTGCTGCAGTTGCTAAATAAAACCTGAGGTCACACTTAAACTAACGTGTTTGTGTTGCAGGAGGAACATGCAGCTGCTCCCAGCGTCACATCAGTCTGCTGCTGACTCTCTCTGCAGCTGCACTGCTTCTTCTGCTGGCCTTCAGCTGGATGCTCGTAGAGAAATATGTGAGTATTTCTTTCTTTGGAGCATATTAACACAGATTTATCTCATTAAAACAATTCTTTAATGTTTCCAGTGAACGTTGTAATATTTTTGTGCTGTGTTAAATCATAAATAACAATCAGCAGCTGCAGAAGTGAGCTTTACAAACCCCATTATCGATATTAGTCTTTTCTTCAAAGATAAAAATTGACCCAAACCCAAACATCATAAAGAAGTTCCTGTGATGGTTTACAGCCTAAAGATATTCTGTGTTAAAAAAACAGCAAAACCACAACTCAGTGTTTGCTGAGAAGGTGCAAGATTACTCCAGACGGCTGAAATTTTTACTTTTTACACCTGCAAACAATAAAACAACATAAGATTTGGTGAAATAATTTGGTGAAATAATTTACTACAGCTTCACAAATATAAATGCTTGCATATATTTTCAGATTAACTGAGATACTTTGGGAAAAACAGAAACATAAAATACGTTTTCAGCAAATATCTTCAAACGCTTTGCCAAATTATTACAGTAATTTAATTTCTGGTGATTTTAAACAAATAAGGAGGGTTTGAACCGAATTTAAAGAAAACAGATTTTTATAAAAACCTGGTAAATAAACACATATATTGTGAAACCTGTCCTAAGGAAATGTTTTCTGAAACATTCATTTTATGTTGTGTGTCGCAGATCAAGGCGAGCCGCCCCGCCGCCCTGCAGCCTCACACCCCCATCTATGAGGAAATGAGCAGGAAGGCGCGGCCCCCCGGCAGCCCCAAGAATAACAGCGAGCCGCCCGCACACCTGGAGGAAGTAAACTTCCCCGTTTACTCCAACCCAAACATCACCCAGCAAACGCAGGACAATTACTACGCCTGTCCCCGGAAGCTCGCCGTCACGTCTGACGTCACTCTGACAGGAAACGACATCACAGGACCCCCGCATGTTCTCACTTTCTAAATCTTCAATTGATTTATTTTGGTGCTCGAGTGTGAGCAGGAGGTGTAAATGTTTATTAAGTATATATTATTAAATATTGAATGTGATCTCATGTTTTTGGACTTTGGGTGTTTGGGCCTCCTGCCCGGTGAGGCAGCAGCTCCTTGCGGCCCTGAACACAAGAGAGTGAAGAATCTGGAAGGATGGCTTTATTTCATCTTTTAATATAGTTCCTGCAGCTTAACTTCAACCAAACCAACAGCTTTATGCAAAATGTTATCAACATGAAAAAACATGAGACCAAGAAGAAGAAATTTATCAGGAAACTATTTTTAACAGAGAACTATTGTATTATATTCTGGTTTCCTATTAGTCCCTTTTATACAATACATTATATAAAATGCTGAATATTTATGAGTACTATGTGAGATTTTCTGATTGATGCCAATTATTAGAAATAATTTTGATGACACCAATTTTTATTTGTTTATTCATGGCCAAAATGCATTCTTTTAATAAACAAAACACTGTTTTAGTAGAAAGCTTTCAGAAGAAATTTAAAGGGTCCTGTTGAATCAGAATGATCCTAAAAATAAATTATATGTAGATGTGCATCTAGTGGATACTTTGAGTTTTATTAATTTTGTGTAGTTGTTTGAGATATTTTGCTAACACATTAGTTTAAACAGTTTGTGGTACAGCTGAAACTCATTCAAATATCCTCATTGTCTAAATATGGCTGCTTTTGTGTGGAAAGGGAGTTTTAATAATGGTTCTGGACATATTTCAAAGAGAATACAGTTTTAACAGGATTTGAAGATATTTTATCTTTTAGGTAATTTTTGGGAAATTAAGTTGCCAAATAAGTTCAAACATCACTAAAAGCCATGACACTCATCTAATGCAGAATTAGTCAGCTGAGTCCATAGAATTCAGCCCAAAATACTGACGTCTTACACATTTATCTACTACTGAAAACAATCCAGCTTTGGAAATTTAGTGAAGATTTTAAGAAATTAGAGAAGAACCTGGAACAAACTGGACAAATTTAATTTTAACCTGTACTTTAAGACAATTTAACCGAGTGAATAAGAAGAACCTCAGGGCGGCAACAAGTTTAACAGACAAAACAAAACCAAAAAACAAAAAAATGCTATTTTTATTAATATTTGAAAGAAGCTCCATAGTTCATGAAAACATTTGTTTCGGTGCATGTCATTTAACAATCACATTCTATGAGGAGAAAGAGATATACAGACAGAAAAACATAAAACTTTACAAGCCACTGACTTCTCAATAACTCTCAGTAACAACATTTTTACTTAATATCTTAACATAAAGGCAAAAAAAAAAAAAAAAAAAAAAAAGAAAAAAGCAGCCCTAGTACAACCCCCACCCTCCATAAAACCCTTAACAGAAGAAAGACAAAATAAAAGCCTGTGAGGGTGACAGGCTAGAATCCCACAGTGCTAAAGTGTGAGATGCTCATTGGTTTTAGGAATACACAGCATGGCGATGTAGCGCTAGGTCAGTTTGAAATGTGGGGAGGGAAGATGGAGGTAGAGGGGCTCGACACAAACCCCTCCATCCCCAACATCGACACCTTAAATTAAGATTTAAAAAAAATCCATAAAAACACCCTCAAAACCCCAGCAAATAAGATCAGTCGCTAAGAGGAAGTAGGCCATAACCTTCTGCCTCCACCCAACACTTGTGCATAGATTCATGATCCTTTAACCAGCTCGTTTTACATACATCCTCCAAAAACGTGGAAAATAAAATAAAAGCTCCAAAAAACATCTGATTTATTCGTAATAAGACCCGCAGAGGGAGAACGAGAGAAAGAAGGAATAATGCACAAAGTTCCTGATTCGGTCAGGACGGGACCTCAATAAGAAAACACAAGAAAGAGTCAAACATACAGCATTTTGCATGTTATTCACCATTTTTTAAACAAACTCACTGACCACTTTTTTTTGTTGTTTTTAAATGTAAAGCAATTTTAATATATAGATTTATAATATAAAGCACTCATTATTTTTTTTTTTTGAAAGTCCATTATTTGGTTATTATGTAACTGCTACGGATTTAGAAACAAAAAGGTATTTTCTTCTGAAATCCATAACCTTCAGTGCTCAAAATTGATTTTTTTTAAGTCAGTTTTTTTTCTTTTTTACATTTTTATTTATTTTTCTTAACGTATCATAAAAATGTACATTAAAATGACGTGGAGTTGGTACTCTGGAACCCTGGCTTTCCTGAGACAAGATCCACTTTTTTGTGTGTGCAAGATAGTGAGCAATTATCTTTTTTTTCCTCTATAAAAGAAAAAAAATAACATAATAAACATAAAACCAGGCTTCAGACAGTCCATAAAATCAACATTACCACAGAACAAAAGGTTAAACAGAAACAAGACAACACTGTTTAATCCCAGAGTTCTGAAAGTAGCACGAGAAATCTTCATTCTGTGAAGTGTTGCACTTTTGTTTTTTTTTTTAATTGGAAGCATTTGTCCTTTTCTCTCTTATTTCCAACATTCCTGTGGTTTATTTCCTCCTTTGTTTTGCTGTTTTTGTAACGCCGGAAGAAAAACATAAAATAAAAACTGTAAACTGTCAGTGGCCTTGCAGAACATAACTATACTGATCAACACAAGTAAAATAAGCTTAAAAAAAAAAAAAAAAAAAAAAAAATTAGGCACCTCTGAGGTGAGCCCTAGAAGCCAAGGCTCGGTCTGATGTCTCGTCCTTCACTCTGTTTGCTCAGATTTGGGAGAACTCCCTCTACACCAATCTATGGCCACAGATCTGCAAAATACTTTTTTTTTTTGCTGCATTTTTATACATATAGAATTTTTTTCTTTTTTTTTCTCATTTTCTTTTTAAGGTTTACAGTCTGAAAATTGGTGCAATACTCAATTATGATCCATACTTTCTTGGATTATTCCACAATGAAAGCCACTAAGGTAGATAAACATTACATTTAGAGAGAAAAAAAAAACAAAATAACACACTTATTTTAGTCCTTGAGTAAACATTTACACGTGAACTGTCCCCGTCCCCCCTCGGTACTTGTTATCATGTTGTTCATGTAGCTGGATGAGGGGTGAGGCCGACACTCAGTGCAACGCTAGAGGCTAGTTACAACATTAGAATATAGTTTTGACGAGCAAAGAAAAAAAAAAAGATGTAAAAATATACTGAATTGAATAAAGAAAAAACACGCCGTCACAGAGAAGCTCTCTCACGTGTTTCTGACCTGACGCTGAAAACATTCATTCACTCATACAGTACAAGCAGCCTTGTGCAAACACTCCAATACAAGATGTAAAATTTGCCTTTTTTTAAAATCGATTCTTTGTTTTAAACATTTCAATCTTTTTTTTATATCACTCTGAACAGATGCTATCAAAAAATCTCTGAAGTGTATGAATGAGACAGAAACAAAGCAAAAAAAAAACACTACAAAAAGTGTTCACATTACATTATTGGCGCTTTTTTTGATTCAAGTATTTCTTTTTCATTATTTTGTATTACTCTGATATGTTTATACTCTTGTCTTCTGGGAAATATAATGTTGGACACAGAGGGGAAGGGCTGAAGCATAGGAAAACAGATAAAAATCCAGCCAAACACACATGCACCCTTTATGTACTCTTGGTTGTATACTGTGTGAGCTAGTGTGTGCATATTCAACCCAGTCCTTATTGTTGTTTTTTTTTTAAATATATATTTAAATTTTAAAGACTTTTTTTTTCTTTTTTCAAGGGGGTCCCTGCCCAGACTTCTTGTCTGATCTATGATTGAAAATTTAAGCTCCAGTTGCTTTTGAGTCCACTTTAAAAAGGGAATCATTAAAACAAAACAAATTGAAAGTAAAGCATAGGATTTCCGACACTTAAACAGGTAGATAAGAGTGCAGAAGTGCGGGAGAGGCTCTCAGTGCTGGTGCTGCGCCAAGAAAATCCACATCTGAGGCTCCCCTCCCCCCCACTCTGTCCCACTTCAACGCCAGCTCCTTAATTCAAGTCCAGTGTGGAGGAGAAAAATATATATAATAATAATAATGCAGGTTATTTTCAGGAACAATCTCACAAACAAACAACACAGGCAAAAAGTGATTGTTTAGTTGAACGATCCGCGTCCAAGGCGTCTCTGGAAGAGGGCAAGTCCCCGAAGTTTTTTTTTTTTTTTTTTTTGTTTTAAGACTTGGTACCAAACTTGAGGTGCGTCCTGTTTTAAAACAAAGACGCAGGCATCTCAGCCTCGGAGTGCGCAGCAAAAAAAAAACAAAAAAAAAACATTTTTTTTATATAGATTTTTTTTAGTTTTTGTGAAAACCTTGATGATAAAAGAAACAAGATAATGTTTTTGGTTTTTAAAGAGATGTACCCGATGTGACCCATAAAACAGTGCACAGACACATACAGGGGAGCACCTCCCCCCCGCCCCTCCACACACACACACACACACACAGCCCAACCCCGCCTCCCCCTCCTCCCACTGCAGCCTCCAGTAAAACAAGACAATAAAAATAATAAAATGATTCCAGTCCAATGTTTAAAGACCAGCATCATCGGTCCTGCGCGGCCCCAGCAGCGGTGACAGAAACCCAACTCTCCTCTCACTCAAGCTCTTCTACCATGTGAGAAAAGTGGAAGTAGATTCCAGCAGATCAGTGGCGCCAGACTGAAGAAGTGACGGCCAACGAGTACTGCCTCCAGCAGGTTGTGTTTGTTTGTTTTTAGTGTTGTCTAAAGAGCTCACGTCCAGGTGATGAGACTGGTTCAGTGTCCCCTACGTTTTAAACCGGCTGAGGTTTGGGGAGAAGCTGCCTGGTTGTAAAGGTTGAGATAAAAGTGGGAGACTGGCAGATGTCGGGCAACGGCTGCGAACAAACACCTCCTCGTCTTTGCATAGAAATGGAAGGCTGCTGTCAGTTGAGGTGGTTTTTTTTCTCTAAGTGGAACTGAGTGCTCCCAGAGTTAAAGCACCAGCGTGAGTGAAGCCCGTCCAAGAAGTTGGGTCCTGGAAACTTTTTTTTTTTTTTGTTTGTTTGTTTTGTAAATTTTCCCCCACCTGCTGCACGGCCGATGTGCACCTCTTAAACTGCACGCTGGTTCGGAGGCTGGTGGGAGGGGCAGGAGAGAAGCTGAACACTGCATAAAGACCATGAACTCATCATTAGAAACAATCAGAAGGTATATCATCAATGAGGACAGCAATAACATCAGCAAACCGCTTACAAGAACATTAAAAAAAAAAGAAAATGCACACTGGCAATATAACAAAACATCTTGATTTCTGACTAAAGTGATGCTTTGCAGGAGGGAGACTGAGCGGTGGAGGCGGGTGCTGAGGACAGTAACAGTAGTCGTAACTTGGATACAGGTGTGTGTGTGTGTGTGTGTGTGGGGGGGGGTCAGTTCTGACAGAGCTGCTTTTGGCCTGGAGGTCCAGGTGGTGGAGGAAGAGGAGGGATGCCAGTCTGTAGGTAGGGGACAGGGTGGTGGTGGGTGGGGGCTGCTGCAGCACTGCACTCTGCAGCAGGCAGGCACTCAGTGGCCATACTTATCACACAGGTTGGCAGGGCCTCCGACAGCAACGAGGAAACAGGACAGACGAGACAGCGGGTCCTCCCTGCTGGACCGCTTTCCAAACAGCAAGGCTGAAGAGTTGAAAAGACGTAACAGTAATATGTACTCTGATAAACCAGGACGAGTGGCTTTAAGGGGGAGGAGGGGGGGTCGCACTCGTCGTCAGTCGAGTTGGTTTTTCTTTGTATTTCCCTTCACTTTGCTACCGTGTTTGACATCCTCTGGTCCCACTGACTTCAATAAAACAAAACAAAATCACATCTACGTCAAGTTAAAAAATAAGTATACAGAGAAGCCACTGAGCAGATTGCTTCTTAGTCTTTGCTTTTGCAGTTTTTATTTCGCCAGTGTTGCTTCTCGTTATTTCTTTTTCGTTGGCATTGAGGGTATCAGGAGCAGTGGCGCTCTAAGTGCTATGATAGACCACCGATTCACAAAGCTTCGCTTCGGGTTTTCCACCAAAGCAAAAAAAAAAAAGTGGTCTTCGGGGTGATCATGAAAACAGGCTCCTCTCGTTTTGGTTTGTCGCATTCTCACCAAACACACACACACACACACACACACACACACACACACACACACACACACACA
>JAUBOC010000019.1:12636594-12649337 GCA_032275365.1 Anablepsoides cearensis | reverse complement strand
AATGGAAATGATTAGCTTTTTTTAGGTTGTTTTTTTGGCTTTGAACCCAGAGCAGAAAGATATAAACACTACATGTGTATTTGTTCATTTATCGCAAGTCATATCGTCATCGCATAATTAAGCAGTGTTACCGCACATCGCAGGTTTTCCTAATATCGTGCAGCCCTAGTTTTTTTTTTTTTTTTGCTTAAATAGAGACTTGTGTAACATTAGTTATCATTATGCCATTTTTATCATGTATATGGTAGAAAGAAAAAAGAAAGCAATATTGGCTTCAAGAATCAGCCCAAAACAAACAAACAAAACTGCAGCACATATCAGGGATTAGTTAGACTGATGTCTAAATAATCAGTAAACCATTTATTGAGTTTATTGAATAAAACTGAATCAGACAATGGTAAAATCCTCACCAGTTGCAGCTGGTAAAGTTGATTCAGAAGGGTCATATGTTGAGGGTTTATTGGTGAGGTTAAAAGTGCAGGATTCAGACCAATGTTTTTTGCTGCAAACTGTAAGAGCTGTGCTTGAACCTGTGGGTGGAAAACAAGAAACACTTAATGTCTGTTGATAAGTCCGCTTGTGATGGTAATAAAAAAAAAACAATCTCAAATTTAAATATTTATTCTCACATTAATTCAATTGCTTGCCTACTAATCTGTTTGTGAAGCGATGGATGAATTAGGCGACACATGCATGTCAGTGAATTAGTTGAGCATGAGAGTACCTGAGGGGAGAGAAACTGAGGCACTTGAGCACGTAGACTAGGCTGAGAGGAGCTGAGAGGCAGCACTGGTGGCTGAGGAGGCGGCTGCGGCTGCTGCATGGCCCGGGCTTGTGCTGCTCCACTGCCGCCAAACATTCCACTCTGCATCTGCTGCGAAACGCACAATACCAGTTATTGCTTCCTGCAGAACAACTAATGATACGCCACGCTAAAAGCGGTTTTGTGTACTTTACCGAATGCGTCACCTTATCGATGAAGGGCAGACGAGGATCTGCTGAGGGGTCTTTGGAAAGAAGCGGAGGCCGAGGGCAGCTCATGGGCTTGTTGATGAGCCCGTTGTTGAAGTCGTGGCCGCCGATCCCCATCCCACGCTTGTCCAGCTCGGTCTTCTTCTCCAACAGGGCACTCATGGCCTGATCCAAGTTCATGTTGTTGCTTTTCAGAGCCTCCTCTGCTGGATCCCTCTGAAAACAAAGCAACGACTATCAGCAATGCAACGACAAAGACAAATTTAAAACTTTACTAATGTGCCAAATTTTGACAACCAGTTTTTAAAGGGAATTGATTTATACAATGTGATGTTGTAAATTATACGTGATAAACTCATCTGATCAGGGGCAAAAATAAAGTAAAATGAACTCACAGGGAACCCCATGTCTGTCAGCTGTTTGATGAGATGTTTCATGATCCAGGCATCTTCCTGCTTCCCAGGGACTTTCACCTGATGGAGGTGAGGGAGGCGATTAATACAAACACTGCAACATTTCACTGTGAATTCTCATTATCAAACAAAAGCAAAGGACCATTAAATCAGAAAAAACTATATTAGTTCAAATAAAGTCAAACTTTAAACATTTTTATCTAAACATTATCCATGCTTAGGCTGCCTTCAGACTAGAGATCTGTGATCTCAATGGGATTTGCCTGGCTACATATTTTACTAGAATAGATTTCTTAAAGGCCAGAACGTGTAATTAGTAGAAGTCATGTTACTCCTGTGCGTATACATTAAACTGGATTACATTATCTATGGGTTCCTTTATGAGTTTTGAGCCAAAGTAAAAAAATAATTTAATTTCTTTTTATAGTCTGATGTTAGCAGACATCACTAAAACCACAGAGAATGGGTAGATGAGATGATAAAATCTCCTTACTAACCAGTTGAAATGAGGCTAGTAGCAGACACATGTCAACAAATTCATTCCTGTTCTGTAGTTAAATAGTGTTAGGACAAATTAACGGTGCATGCTGACTGTGTGATTAAAAGCTTCAAACCTTCTGAGGGGCTTTTTTGGATGCGTTGCCCCAGGAGTTACAGGAAGAGTTGCTCTCCTGGGAGGCGGTGCTGTTCCACACGTCTCCCTCCTCTGCATCCCACTGACCCCCTGACAGGCTGAGCTCTTCACCTCCACCACCACCACCTCCTCCTCCTCCCCATCCTTCTTGCATAGGTTTGGCGGCTGGAAAACATGGCAAAAACACATTTACAGACCGTTAAGAGGTTACCTTAAGTGAAAAAAAAAGACACACACTGTGCATGTTTCTACATTTTTCAGAACATTTTAGGTGTTTAAACCAGAAGCATAAAGGAGATAAATTAACATAGAGGATCCCAGTTAATAAGGTAATTTTTTGGGGGAATTTTAAAAAATGATTAAAAATGTAGGACACCCAGCTCATTAACATTTTAAATTTTCTTAGATTTTATTTTTATTTCTTAACTTTAGGAAAAGAAAAAAAGAGTATTTTTTCAACAAAAAAAACAAAAATAAAAAAGCTTAAAAGAACAAACTAGAGCCTTACAGATTTAGCAACATAAAATGACACGTGTCAAGAAATGCAGAATTGTTGACTTTAAAATTCTTATACTAAGACTTACTAAAAAAACAACAGGAATGATAAGAATACGGTCAGATAAAATAACTACCAGCAGCATAAGTTTAAAAAGTAAAAATCTTACAGCCACCAGGGGTCAGTGTAAATCTACTGGTTGAATTTAAAGGGCTTCCCTGGTGTCATTTTGTCCTTGATTTGACTCATATGGAGAAAAATATTGAACTTGGAGCAAAAATGTGGTATCATTATTACTTGCTGATTAAATATTCAGGATTTGTTTACCAGGTTTGCAGGAAGCAGTGGTCATTGTTGGGTTGCTCCTGCGATAGTTGTCTGGGTTGCCGTCTCCCCAGCCACCAGAGCTTCCACTCGGTTTGCCCCAGGCAGACGTGCCATTATCTACGCTGACCGGAGAGGGTGCAGGTTCCCCCCAGGAGCTTTCTGATTTGCTGTGGGAGCTCTGTACATCTCCCCAACCTGGAGGACACACGAGGAAAACAACTTGTCAGTGTCCAAAATTCTCAGAGAAAATTAACATCACAACACATTTACAAACATTTTTATTTTGAGAATACATTACAAACAAATGTGCTGCCATTAGTATAAAAAAGAAAATCATAATATCCTCTTTTAAATGCCATGTTTGAAATAGTAGAGAAATGCTTCATGAAGCACTTGGAGTCATTCAACATAAGCACAGAAAAGAATTTTAATAAACTATGAAAATCAGCATCAATTCAGCGGTTTTTATACAATTATTTGGAAATGACAATGTTTCAAATGAAGTAAAATATATTCAAAACTTAGAGCAGGTAAGTTATGTAACATATAACATCAAACTTCTTAAAAAACTATTAGAAGCTTTAGAAATAAAAGCAACAGTCAGTTCATCTAAAAGAACATTCTGAACCAGTGCTTTGCTAAATTTGTGGGCCACACATTATCAGATATTTCTAAAATCCAAAAAGATGAATTATGATCACTTTTAATTAGTTTTTTGTTTCCAATTCATTTATTTAAACTGAATGTTAAATGTGACTATCTGGAAATGATCAGTGTGTGGTGCCAGTCACACAGCGAGAAAGAAAACTGGTCTTGGCTGAGCAGGGCTGTTGGTAAAGGGAGGAGGTCCCCATTTAAGATCTGGCGCACACTAGTCTCTTTTGGCATGAGAGGCACGGAGCTGCTGCTACGCCTGCTGTAATGCCAGACTCAGCTAAGCTCTTCCTCCAGGGAAAGGTCAAGTCCTACAGGCTGCTCCAAAGTTACAGTCAACCGGTTCCGCTTTGAAAAGTTATAATCGTCTAAAGAAGCACAAGACGCAACGGTCATTTTATCCCCACAAGAAATTGTATATATTCTTCATTGTTTTATACACTCCAAATAAAACTCTGCAATGAGATTCTGTCCAAGCCTAACACAGAGAGTGCATGCAGGGTCTAATGAGGAACTGCAGGGGGCATCTGCTCTCTTTTGGTGCCTAGGAGCTGGCTCCACCTCCTCCCCTAAACTACTGACAGATGGTAGCTCCCATATAATCACACACTTCCGATCTGTCTCAAACTGTTGGTGGCAAATCAGTATTTTCACGAGGCGCGTTGTAAACAGCATTTTTGTTCTTCCTTTCGGTACCCATGTCGGGCTGCCAGGATTACTACCCCCCCACTCCACCTCCACACACACAGTTGTACCCAGTGTTGTGAAATGTGAGAAGCCTATTGAAAGGACAGAGCTGGCACAGTCTAACTGATCTAAAGAGTCGATCAAATGCAAATCCGAAGAGAGCAAACTAGGTCAAGATTTTACCTTAAGAGGATCAACAGCTTGGAGCTTATAGTGCACTGTACAAACTACCTAAACAGCCTTCATGTTTGGCACTTTAACTCTGAGCATATTAAAAAAGAAACTAAGAAAAATAATTTAGCTTAAGCTACATTAGATGGAATAATAAAGCAACCTTTAAAGTTTGAAATATTTTGAAAGTCAACCTGATCAACTGTGGTAATTGGCACAATAAAATAAAATAAAATCATTACCTTGAGTCATCAGCGGACCTCTGATGTGCGTTTGCCCAGACTGGTGTTGCACTGAAGGATCCATAGGCCCACTGGTGGGACATGGGTTTGGAGTGTTTTGGCTATGATTCTGTAAAGGTGCAGGCGGCCCATGATAAGAATGATTGTGAGAGTGGGGGTGGTTATTGTTGGATGGTGAGGGATTACTTCCTCCTGTGGTAACTTTAGCCTGGCTCTTTCCTGAATTGTTCCTATCCCATAAATTGACTGCCTTATTGTAGGTACCTGGGTCACCCCAAGCAGACGTCCCATCATCTATCTCCATCTTACGCCGGATTGATGGTGGAGATGGCTCCTCCCAGCCGGTAGGCTCGTTTGAGGACTCTGGTTTTCCACCAGCCCATCCTGCAGCCTGCTTCACTGAGTTTGAGCCACCCCAGGAGCCCATGGCCGCTCCGCCACTGCTGTTACTGCTGGGCCCATCTTGAGGCTTGCCCATCCAGCCCTGAGGAGGACCACAAGGACGCTGGGGTGCTGACTCACCCCAGCCCCCACTTCCTCCACTTCCTCCAGTTCCAGACATCCCTGGTCCTGAAGTCGACCTTCCCCAGTCTCTTTGATTTTCCTTCCAGTTTCCAGATTCTCCTTCCCAATCAGGGTTTGTGGAACTCTTCTTGCTCTCTTCTGGTTCGTTCCAATCTCCTGTATTGCTTCCACCACTATTGCCCCAGGAGTGGGATGTTTTGGGTTGCTCTCCCCAGCCCTGGGGTGTTGACTTGCTTTGAGAATCCTCCCACCCTGCTGATTTTTCCTCTCCCCAGGACTGACCACCATTCTTGGGTATATTATTGGTAGCGCCTCCTGATGAAGAGTTCCCCCAACTTCCATGTCCAATGGGGTGCTTAACATTGTTGGACATATCTCCCCAACCAGAGCTAGGCAGGTGTGTAGCAGATACACTTCCACCCCAACCAGAAGCTCCCTGAGAACCAGGCACATCATTTTTATTCCCATTGTCAGTCCTCTGAGAAGGGCCTGTGTTAGTGTTTGAGGGTCCCTGCGCTTCACTTGAAGTAGATGGACCAGATCCCCAGGAATCAGTCCCAACATCATTCTTTCTTTTAGCATCTTCCATGTCCCAGGTGGTGTGCTGGCGTACAGGAGTCTGTCCCCAACCAGTGTTACACAGAACCCTAGGGTCTAGCTCCTGGGCAGGGAGAACAGGAACTGGTTTATCTCTGGGTGGCTGGTCTCTTCGTCTGGAATATCCATCTATGCTGTCACTGCTACCTTCACTGGCAGCAGTTGTGCTCACAGCTCTGCTCCAATGATTACCTTGTGAATCCTGGGGAGGAGAGCTGGGTGCATCCCAGCTTCCCTGGGTCTCTTCACTATGCTGCTTCCCCCAGTCTCCACTAGACTGTTCACCCCAGCCTCCTGAGTTCCCTGGTCCACCTCCTCCATGGCCCCAGGATGTATCCCAGCCAGGTCCCTCCTTTGATGAAGTTGGTTTTGAGTTGCCACTGTTACCCCATAAAGAGTTATCATCTTCTCCATTGACCTGTGAACCTCCTGGCGGTGGCTGTCCTATAGGGCTCATGCCTGCAGGTGCACTGCCCCATCCAGGCAAGTTTCGGATTGGGCTGGGCGGCTCCTGCTTTTGAGTCTGATTTGGTCCATCAGTTTTAAGGTTCTGAGGTTCTGAACTGAAAGACACATTCGTGGATGGGGTGGGGTGTGACTCTGATACATCAGAAGCCATTATGTTACCCCATGCGCTGCCAATACCAGAGGACTTGCTGTTAGTGTTGGCTCCAGAACAGGTGCTGGTCTGAGTTGGTGGGAGGCCCGGAGGATTACAGAGGTTAGGTGTAGTTTGAGGAGATGAAATGGTGTTGGCTCCCCCTGAGCTGCCTCCCCCATCGTGCCCCAACATGGGCCAGGCAGATGGGTTAGCATTGGGGTTTAGGTTCAAGTTAAAGTTGTTAGTGGAGGAAGATGAAGAGGAACCCCAGCCTCTGCTTCCTCCTCCCACTGGGCTGTCACACTTCCCTTCATTCCCCACTGAGGATTGAGAGGGGCAATGAGAAGGTCCAGGTCCAGAGCCCCAACCACGATTGGTTGTAACCTGGCTAGAAAGCATGCTGGTTCCAGTATGATTGGCAGGGCTAGGCCCAGTGTTGGCTTTGCTGCTAAGGTGGTTGGCAGGAAAGTGGCCTGTCTGACCGTTGGCCCCCGTGGCCATACTCACTGTACTACAACTACTGCTTGTACTACTGCTGCTGCTGGTCAGGTGACCAGGGTCAGTGTCCAAAGGGCATCCTTTTGGAGGGGCCTGGCTTTGGCTGAGGGTTATAGAGGGCCAAGCCTCTGTGTCCTTCTGGTCAATGATCAGTTTATCCCAGCCACTGAGGTTGGTGGAAGATGCAGCACTTGTGGCACTTCTATTGGCTGGAAGATGTCCCCAAGGGGGGTTATCATACTGGGCTTCTTGGCCACTTTGTGGGGGCAGTTCTAGGTAAGAAAAAGGAAACAAAAAAAGCAAATGAGTATAAGTAAATAAAAAAAATGGTCAATAAGGCAGAGGTTACAAACATTTTTACACTACTTTAAAAGACCTATGCAACATACATTCATGAGGTGCTTACTTACACAAAACTAAGTGTTTTACTAAATAAAACAAAAAAATAAAACATCCACAAATTTTTGCAAGTCTTTTAGCGTAACCTTGATCAACAGTTCTTTAGGTTATCTGAAGGTCTTTCAGTTTTCTTTAAATTATGACTGCTTTTTTAATAATTTTGTCTTGTACTGACTTGTACTTTACCAAGGCAATATGGTCAGATGGTGTCAAGTAAAATGAACTAGTAGATAGGGGTGTAACGATACATCGATCTATATTGATATATCGATTTGAATGGTTCATGATTCAGCTATATCATGTCAAAATTAAAATCGTGATCTATATCGTCATCATAGTCTGGATGACAATCGATATATTATGTCCATGTAACACAGTCATTGTGTTAGATGGACATGTGATATCGCATTATATCGATCACAGACTTGTCAATTGAATTGAATCGAAATTGTATCGTGACAGACTTTGTGATATCAAGAAATATCGAATCGTCATCTGAACATATCGATGTAATATCGTATCGTGATAAAGCTGCCGATTTACACCCCTACTAGTAGAGGGCAAAAACAAAACAAAACAAAAAAAAAAACATAATCTGAAAATTATGTTTTTAAGAAATGGGAGAAATATCCAGCAAAGAACCCAATAAGACCTGAAAGATGAACCATCCTTAAGTTGAAAATCCACTATAGGTTTTATCTAATAGCTCATTAAGAATCATTTTGTTTATTCTAAATTACTATTTTATGCAAAATGGTTTTTTTTTTGGTATTTCTCATAGACTCAACTAAGATAATTGGGAAAAATTGTGTCTTTGTACCAGATTTCTAATAAAGTGGTAAAAGATCAAATTCCTCATTGGTTTTTTGCCAGGTTGTCCATTATGTTGACACAAAACTAGTTATATTTATTTAATCAAAGAGCTTTCAGAAATAAAAAAACTCAACACATATTTCTTTTAAATGGTCAGGCACTACGCTAAAATTTGTTGGACAAAAAAGAACACAAAGGACTTATTCTGCAATAAAAAATAAAGTAAATGCTCCTTTACTGATTATATGCCGTTCAATTACATTCTGTAGATGGAGTTTAAAATTAATCTGGCTGAGTCTGTGCTATATTTAAAAATGTTTAGCAAAGCAGTTAAAATAATTTATGGCTTTATCACATACACAAAACAGTTGTTCAAATAGCTAAACACCAAATCTTCCTGGGTCAGCATGTCAACCCAGAAACGCTCTCATGTTTGAGTGCCAAATTACACATAATCAGTGACAAGAGTCATGCAGCTGGCTCATCCCTAGCCTGTTACTTCTTAGCTGCTACAGCCATGACCTTTACTTAACATTAAGCACAAATACATTATAGTTCTACAATAGTCTGGGAAGCCAGTTTTTTCAATATCTTTCTATGCAACTGCTCTAACAAAGTAAAGCTTTAGTCTGTTTATTTTAGAGCTTTAGAAAGTGAAAAAACAGTCCAATAACAGAAGACAACACTGATAAAACGAGCAGTCTTATTTCCGCTCTCTCATGCTGCAGTCGTTGTTTACATGCCCCCTCACACTGTTTGTATGCAAATGTACTGTCTATGTCATAACTACATTAGGGAAGTGACAGCATTTGTGTGCCACCCCATGTTTTCAATATCACCACAACACTTGCCTCTACATAGAAGGGAGAGAGTATACAGTGCGAGCAGGGAGTGAAAACAAAAAAAAAAAAGAGGGCACTGTGTTTCTGACACACAGCACTGTCGTCTGTAACGTCTCTCTCTGCTGTAAAGTGCAGGACCGCCATTTTCTCAGTGCTGAATAAGAGCCAAAAAGCCTCTCTCTGCTCCCTGTGTCTCCACAATTGCTTCAAAGGCACAAGTCTCACTCGTATTGATAAACGCAAAGTGTAGGAACTCAATACTGCAAACTGGCAAAACACTGTCACTGCAGCTTAAAATGCTGAAAAGTATTCATTTACACCTAATGTAAATATAAGCTGCCAAAACAGCGCAGAAGCGACAGCAAAAAAGAGCAAAACACAGAAACAGAAGACAGGAGGGGAGAGGTGCAACATAGTAATGAAATACCTGTGGAGAGGTGCCTCCCAACCATTCTGCAGAAAGCTAGGTTTTGTGCAACGCAGCCACCATCCTTGTCTCAATATGTCTGCTCGGCTCGCCAAGCTTCTGAGGCTCATTTCTGAAATGCTGCCAAGAAGTTGCACAGCTCTTGCGCGGCATGAAACAACCCCCATCCCACCTCCTCCACACCTCCCTTCCTTCCTCGCTCGTCTTGCTTTGTCCCTCCCACCAACATAGCTTTGGCTGGGTCTGTCCTCTCCTATCTATTGCCTCCTTCTGGTTTTATTTATATCACGATCTATTCCTGTCCTGACGGAGGATATTCTCCCTTTCTGGAAAAGCAGTGAAACGAGGCTTAGATGGGGGGGAGGGAATGCTGGTGCTTAAAAGAAATGGGGGATTCTGGAGACTTTCATTACGCAAGGCACGAAGTAAAACAAAACATAAAAAAAGTAGGACACGTAACTCCACAAACCTCTTTTCATTAATTTATTCTTTCCAAATATTTAGCTCCATCTGCAATTAGCACTGCAGCCACAAAGGGAAGCTGTTTAAAAGTATGCAATTACCTCACATTTGAGTATATTTATTAGAGATGCGTACTACTGTACGTTCAGATCAAATGACAATCGCCTGGTTTCCTTGAAACGAGAAACACGGGGATCACAAACTAAGCTTTGGAAAGGAACAAATCCCTTTACTGGGATGCAGTCTAGACATAAAGTATGCACATGTTGAGAAGCTATTGATCTGCTCACATTTCATTATTATAACAACTAACATAGCTGAGACAGAGGTTTGCAAACAATCTACTTAAAAAAAGCACCCACAAGGTAGTAGGCACAGACAAGAGGGCAGGAAAGACATGAAGCTTAGTAAAAAAAAAAAAGAAGAAAAATCTGCAGCCCCCCTGGATCAAGGCTGCTATTGTTTACTAATTATCCCAGCACCCTCACAACACAACAATAAGTCAATGTTTGGGAGAGAACAGAGTCCTATTATGGCTGAGGTTCAGCCTCTTGTGTCTCTGCTGCGAGGATCTAATGCACGGTCAGGTCACGGACACAATTTATCTACCATTACATCTGAAAATGAAGGTTAACATGGATACTGTACGACTAATAAGACAGATTGGCAGATTTACCCCCAGTCAGAGCTTTTTATTAAATAATTTGTATTATTCATAACATGCACAAAAGCTATATGTTCTTGACCCATCCAAAAAAATAATAAAATTGAACAATATATAAGATGTCAGGTATTTGTCCTTGTTACAACAAATTAGACTTTTTTCAATCAATTTACAATTTCATCACATATTTAATAGACACATTTATTGATTTGTTTTCAGTATTTCGTGATTATTACAATATTGATCAAAATAACGGATTATAAGTCTTCCAAAATAAAGCTGTCCTGCTAGAAGCTGAGAATGTCCACGTATAGAAGTAAAAGAAATTGAAATAGAACGTGGGAGACATCCAAAGGAGAAAAAAAATATGTGGGGGACCAAAAAAAAAAAAAAAAAGAAGGACAGAGATGGATGTTGGGAAATGGTAGGAAATGATCTAGAAGGACTGTGTGGGCCTCAGCTGTACTGATCCGGGGCTTAATGAAGTCCCAGAGGGGCAGAGAGACTGGATGGCATAGAGCTGACAATGCATGCTGCCCAGCCAGATGATCGTGCTCTTCAATAAAACCCACACACACCTCCCAGGAATGTGCTACATCTACATTCTGTTTGTGATCAGATGCATGATAACACACACAAAAAACACAGCAGCAGATGTAAACAGTATTTAAAATCCAGTCTTTTAATACTGACTTCATCCTAATTGAACATCAAAAACAATCCACATTAACTATGCCAATTACACCATGAATGGGTTGAAAATTTAATTGTGATTGAGGTTGGCAGCTATTAAAATGAAGCAGGATTGTGATACAGCATCTCTGTTCCAGTGGTTGTAAACTGGCAATAAGAGCTACAGAGCATTTTGAAACACCTACACTACAATGAGGTGAAAGATGCAACCATTTATTCACTATTGCATGAGTAAAAATGCTCTGCATGCATATTTGTGTGTCACATAAATTTAAAAATATGACTAAGATAGAGAGACATGTAACACCATCGTGTGTTTTCTCAAGAGAATAAAAGGAAAAATAGAAAACTATAAAAATTAGCATACGCCTGTGCACATGTAGCACTTGAGTTCATTATAATGCTCTGAGATTCAATCAAAGAGCTGACAGAAAGTGCATTTTGTTGCTTTGTTCATCACAGTGTGACTAAAAGCAGTCTAACATCAGGGATTTTACCCAAGTATATAACAGAAATTATTTGCTGGATTGGCATTTATTCTAACGTAACGGCTAAAACCTAAAGAAGACATCTGGATGTCATGTTTCCCTTCCAGAATCCTCATTCTCTGAAGAATAAACCAGGTCAAGGCCTGTCTTCAGCATGCTAGTCCTAAAATAGCTTCCTCTTTCATACCTTCACTGCATGAAAATGCCTCGGGATATGGATTGTTACTCATGCAAAAAGGAAACATCAGAATAAGACTATAATAATGCGGAGATTGACATGAATATGAAATGCACAGCCTGACTAATCCCGCCCACCCTGGGGCCAACAAGAGTATGTGCGAGCTGTGTTTTTAGTATAGTGGAGGTGGAGGAGGGAGAACATGTGCGTCAGAGAAAGACAGAGCGCTGCAGAGAAATCCAGAGGAGCAAAGGCACAGAGCAAGTCAGACAAGATTAAAAAAAAGAAAAAACAAGAGTGAATGTCGAACATTTGTGGTTAACAGAGAGTTGATGTTTAATCACATCACAAGACATCCCAGCCGTCTTTGAGGGGATTCCCAAGGCTCTTTTACAGCATCATCAGCAGACTTAAAGAGCACATCAAGTCTATCGTGCATGTACACACTCCTCCTCCAACAGACAGGCTGTTAGCGCATTAGCACCACAGTTCCTTAACTTAATAAGGCTTGTTTAAAGCAAGGTGCCTTTTTGTTGTGTCTGTGACTCCCAACCGGTACGTAAAACATCCATAATTATGTTCAAACAAAGTATCATTAAAGATATTTTAAAAATACAAAAAGGGTATTTAAAAACATCACCAACACTAAGATTACGATCATGTCTTCAAAAATATTCTACACAAGTTTATCTAAACAATCAAAGAGAAGTCATGAGTGTTGAATCAGACAACTTGAGAAACAAATGATAACTAATATGTGATTTTCTTATGTTACAGCACTAAATAACAGTTTTTATTTTACCCTAAAGGTTATACTTTTTTATCAATATTGACTCTAAAATGTCAGCATCAACCGGGATAATAAAACCCACCAGCCAGTCCAGTATTTACAGGTGCTGGTCATAAAATTAGAATATCATGAAAAAGTAGATTTATTTCAGTAATTCCATTTAAAAAGTG
>JAUBOC010000019.1:12601803-12612774 GCA_032275365.1 Anablepsoides cearensis | reverse complement strand
TTATGTTTGTGGTTGTAATGTGACAAAATATGGAAAAGTTCAAGGGGTATGAATACTTTTGCAACCCACTGTATCTAGGTGATGATGTTCTTTTTAGCCAGGCAGTGTATTATCTTACCTGTTGTACATATTCTTTTAACCAATCTCAGTTTGGAGAAACATAATTTAATTCTGTCCAGATTAACAAGCTAAAACTTATGAAACTCCAGCCTCAATCACTGTCTTAACATCACCATCACTTTTGCAATACATTTTTCCTTTGTTCATCTACAACAGGTAAGATATTCATTGCTCACATTTTCACAGACCTCCTCTTTAGAAGAACTGTTTTTTTTATTTAAACACAAAAAATAATAAGGAAAATAATTCACTTTTAGTATCATGTGCTGAAATTTTCCCTCAATGTGCAAGTGTGCTACCTTTTTGGTTGAAAACCTGGGGTTAATGTACAAGTTTTGCTTCTAGAAATATAACATGGGAACATTTTTACATTGACTTGCCTGACATGGGACAGTCACAATTACAGTACAATGCAGATCTCTGCAGCTTGGGCTTTGTTTCCTGCTGGGAGGAAGTGTTTGGTACATTAATACTGTATCACACACATATAGACGCACCACTCTCTCTTTTCCCCACAGCATCCACATGTCAGAGTGATGAATGTCTCCTTCTTGGGAGTGACCTCTAAGGTTAGCTGCAGCGGGGGAAATGCAGCCTATAGCCGCCTCATTTACCCAGCAGTAGCAAAGAGGTAACAGCACAGACATAATTCAGAATGTCGCATTTGCCTCGCCGTTAACGGCAGACGAAATCAAACTCGCGCTGAGACCCTGCCGAGCTGAACTGGACAAGGTAGGAGAAAAAAAAAGCAGGGGTTCCTTAAATATGTTCATGTGCTCACTGAAAACATTGTTGAGTGTAACTTTAAACAGGGCTTTTGTTGTGCAAAAAGCTTTAGACGCAGCCTGTGAACAGAAGTGCTTGCGTGTTCATCATATTTGCACACTTAGAAGGATAATTTCCACTCAAGGTCTGTTGCCTTTATGGCAACATCAAGATACCGCTCTGTCAAGTTCACCATCTGCCACAGACCACCCTGAAGCAGATTGCTAGCATAAATTTACATATAAAAACCATACTGGACATACTCCACGCTCGAATACACAGGAGTAGATACTCATTAGAGCGAGACAAATTTGACGTGGAAAACAGTAAAAAAAAAAGTGTGGGGAGCACGATACAACAAATTGGAAGACACTGCAGCTACACTCCACACGCCTCTGCCTTACACACAGGCCACCTCAGCCTCGGGAAGTGGCTGCAGATTAAACATAAGTATGTCATTAAGCACACAGACCCCATGAAAGGTGGCCTAATGAAAATGGGCAGCTTTGGAATCAGCAGCTTTTTTTTTTTTCTCACTGAGGAGCTCCCGTCAGACCACGGCATCAATCTCCCTGTCACCGTCCATGCCTCGTCGTCACAAACAGATATATTATTTATAAATTAGCATTATTGTTCATTTAATTATTCATCAGATGTTCTGTGCGAGGCGGGAAACAAAAGAAAAAGAGAGGATTTAAAAAAAAATGTCCAACATTTAGTAGGTCTGAATTGTTTTACTTCTACTTAAACAATTGGTTATTATGAAAAATTAGTATCTTACCTGTTGGAGATAGCTTTTCCGTTTGAAAGGATATTGTTTAATTTGGAATGGACTGACGAGTTAATAATTTGAACAGAATAAGATATTCATTTTCATAAATTTTACTCAAAATCACTCATCAAAAGTTCTGATCTATCCTTTAAATAGGCAATTTAAGCTATGTATGCAGGAAATAGGAGTTATGAGTAAAATGGTGAGACAGTCAATGGCACATTAAGAGTTTACTGTGTATTTATATTAATGGAACATATGGAGGGAGTTTTAAAAGAAGATGAATTCTAATTAACACTATAAGGACCTTTTTACCCTTCAGTAGTAGGAAGAGCATCACTTTCAGAAATCTTTTTATTAATAAAGATTCATAAAGGGGCAAACAGGAGCGCCTGTTCATTCCTTGAACTCCAAATGCATCTCCTTTCTATCTTGTCACCTCGTTTACCTTTCTTGCAGCCACCCGCTCTTTCCCCTGCCTGTTTTTCAGTCCGAGCACATACACCACGGTGGGGGATGAATCATTCATAGCAGCACATAATGCCCTCAGCCCTTTCAGTGGAGACAGAGAGGCAGACAGAAAGACACTGTACGAGCAGAAACAAAAGCTGATGGAGAACGAAGAGGAGGGCTGCGCTAACGCAGCCAGAAACCAAGTGCATTAGAGATGCAAGACGGGCATTATTTAACACGTGTATTACATTAAAAGCATCTTATGAAGAGGCTGGTTTGAACTCTTGATCATTTATTCAAGTCTGACTCGCTAATAGGAGATTTTTATATTCTACATTTTTACCTCACCTCACTGCATTGCATGGGTCTGCTTCATGCACTAATGAACATTAAACATAAGAGCTTCATAGGAATTATGTGGTTAATGACAGCATTTGTTATAGGAGGGGATGTTTTGCAAGAAAAATAATCAATTTATTAAATTTAGCTTGATGCCATAAAATATCTTAGAAAGCAGAATTTAAAACGATTTCCATATAAACACATTTGTGTCTTTCTTTAACAAAAATCCTGGTGGGATGGCTTTACAACCACACAGTGATGATAGAGAGAGAAAAAAATATCGCCCATATAAATGCTTTGTCCAGCAGCTGTGGGCAGCAGGGCCGTAAATCGTACCACTTATCCTCTGAGATGGCTGGATGTGGTGCAGAGAGGGAGGCAAACAGCACACAAATACTCACAGACTGAGCAAACTCACAGGCTCTGCTCTTTATTTGTGTCGACAGTTATATCTGCCGCAGGGCAGCCGAGTTAGAGTCGGACATGGGAGGATTTAATAAACGTGTTAAAGGGACAGTCTGGTCATTTCTGAAGTAGTGTGCTCTAATGTCACAGGTAAAAGGGTAAGTATTTAATGACCTTTCAACTCTCTCTCTACTTTGCTAGTTTGAAATAAAGCTTATATCAGTAGCTGCGTTTGTATTGACCATGAAAATGCGCAAATTAGAGTTTCGAAAAAAAATTTGCTCAATGGAAACACGTCAATTTCGAAAAAACTTCAGTTTTTCGACAAAATGTTTTTGCGATAGGACGAGGTGGTTTTTCAGCAGTATCGAAATTGGTGTATTTCGCAAAACTGCAATGGAAACACTTTTTTCGCATCACAGGATTCACGTGATCAAGAACCGTATGTTTCTACTGGCGAAAGTTATAAAAGAAAGTAGAAAACTCACCGACTACAATTTCCCAAAAAACACCACATAAGTATCCGCTCCCAAGTATCAGGGGCTTGTCGCTCGAAAGCCTCAATAAGACGCTGACGTCTCCTCTGATCACTAGTGTTGTGGTAGCAACATGCTTGATTGTTTACATCCACCACGTGAATATCGCAAGAACAAGCGTATTCACGCGTGATTTCAATAGCATTTCTTACTTAATGGAAACACAGCAATTGCGAAACTGTGTTTTTTCGACATTAATAAAATATCGACAAAGTTTTGTGCACATTTGTAATGGAAACGCAGCTAGTGACACAGTGGGAGGAGTTTAAGTATCTGGGTGTGTTGTTCACGAGTGAGGATGGAGCAGGAGATTTATCGATTGATTGGGGCTTCAGTAATGAGGGTGTTGCTTTGGTCAGTCGTGGTGAAGAAAGAGCTGAGTTGAAAAGGCAAAGCTCTCAATTTACTCTACGTTCCAACCCTCACCGGTTCCATTGAGGGGTGCTCGGAGTAGTTAAGGTGGTTCGGGGATCTGATTAGGATGCCTCCTTTTAGAGTTGTGCCGGGCCACTGGAGGCCCAGTTCTCTCTGGCCTGGGAATGCCTCAGAGTCCCCCAGGAGGAGCTGGAAAGGGTCTCTGGGGAGAGGGACGATGGGTTTCTCTCCTAGACCTGTTGCCTCCCCAACCTGGCAGAAGATGGATGACACAGTGACTTTAAATTGGGAGAAGTCCGTCATGCTGCAATGTTGGCTAGTATTCAAAATGCTGCCACTGGATCCTCTGCTGCGGTTTTAGAAAATTCGCCGTTGACAAAAGCACACACCGGCACTGCGATTGTTTGTGTGTGCAAAAAGCATGAAATCAGCAGGAAACCCCGGCCACTTGTGTGACATGCGGGGTCAGTAAACGCTGGAAAGTACCGGAGAATTACACGGGGAAATCAAAAGTATCTTCCGCATTGATGACAAGTTAATCATCGGTCTGCCTGCAGAGGCAGAGACGAGCAACCATTTCTGTCACCAACGCTTATGTGTTAAGTGCTTTCCATAAAGTTTGCTAGGATTTAACAACAGCTTATTTTTTTTGTCACACATTAGATTTGCACACACACACACACACACACACATGCATATAGAGGCGTTACATTGTTTTATTGTATCCTGCTGAGAGAGTGGCAGAAAAGTGAAAGCCACACTGATGAACTGAAGCATTACACCAGAAAAGGCCACTATATGTCAAGCCCCTGCATACATCAGAAAAGGAACAAGTGCTATTAAGTTCATTCCATTATCCTCCCCTCACTCAGCCCACAAAAGCACACTTTTTCTTTCTCAAGTAGCCAAAATGTTTTCCTGACAAGGTTTCAACTCGCCAGGACCTCGACCCCCTCCCCTCCCCTCTTACTCACAAATGAAATGCCTTTGATGTCTTCATTGAGAGTCAGGGGGGTGCAGAATGCAGAAGTGTTTTGCATACGTGTCGATTAGCTCTGCTGTTGTCTCGGCACTTCAGCTCTATTAATTGCAGCTCTAGAAGTGGAGGTGCGAGGACAATCCCTCTCTTTTCACCGAAGAAGACAAAAAGCAGGGAGGAGATAGTGAGAGGGGGATAAAAAGAGCATAAGAGGAGGTCATAACTGAGACGGTTGTGGAAAGACAACAATTTAACAAAAAAGAAAATCGTTACATCAAGTGTGGTATGATCTTGTTCCTGGGACTCCCCCCAGGGCCTCCTCTGGTCCTGTTTATGGTGCTTATATACAGAATCTAAAAGGTGCAGTCGTGGAGAGTGGGTTGGTAGTTTTGGGACCTGCTGTGTTTTGTCTGCTTTTTATGAAGGATGTGGTTCTGTTGGCGTCTTCAAGCCATGACCTTCAAAACACCTTTCATTTGATACATAACAAAAAAATAATAATTCTCCCCACGTCGTCTTTCCGCTTTTTCATTCAGACATGTTTCATAATTGGTCTGCTGCCCAATATTTATGGCAACTTTTGTGTTACAAATTGTCCTGACAACGACATCTGAAGGTGAAAACATCTGAGGGTGTGGACCGGAGGACATCACGTTCAATGAGACAAGTCAAGAATATTCATAAGTTCATGATAGATGCGTCCCAGTTAAAACAAGGTGAATGGCACCTTTTAATATCTTTGTCCAACTTTTGTGTAAGACTGATGAAATTTAATCAGATTTTTCAACTTGTTGCATGATGTATTTGTTATGAACTGGAAGCAGATGAGAACCCAGGATGCAGGCAGAGTCAAAGTTCCAAAAAAAAAAAAAAAAAAGGTATTTATTTAACAAAAAAAGGACTGACAGGGCAGCTAAAAATTCACTTGGTTGATCAGACAGGGAAGTGAAGACAAAACACAGAATTTAAAGGGGAGACGAATGAGCACAAACAAGAAACACCTGGGGGGAGAAACATGAGGTTCAGGTGTGAGTGGGCGGGGCTGGAGCAAAGGCAGACAGGAGGAGGAAAACAGATGACAAGACAGAAAACTACAATAAAACATTAACTCAGACACTGATCATAACAGTATTGACCAGGGTTATCACGATACGATATATCGATTTGTTTGGGTGACGATACGATGTTTCTCAATCACAAATCCTGACGTGATACGATTCAGTTCACAAGTCTGCAATTGTTATGATGCAACATCATATGTCCATCTTATACAATGATTGTCTTAGACGGGTATATGACATTGATCCACTTTGGGAATATGATGACAATATGGTCGATCATTTTGTTTTGCCTTGATGTAATTGAATCAATCCATGTTTTGATGTGGATCAATGCATACACTCGTATTTACATACAACTAATGTTAAAACATAGACATTTCCTACTAAGCAGCAGCTTCCTGCCTTGTAATTAAAGGAAACAATAAAGTTTTAAGTTATTAAAGCTTCCTGAATCAACCACAAGAAACATGCTTTTTTTTGAGCAGGCAGCTGGTTGGACAATTTGACTCACTGTTTGTTGGAGGCAACAGTGCAACCACCGAAAGGAAAATGTCCTTTATGGTAGATATATACTGTAGATAAGTGCAGGGAGAGTGGGTTATAAGGGGGCGGTAGTGGCAGTAGTTTGTGTAGACATGCACTGGAGTGGATTAGCATGTGTGTCTCAGGTCCTTTCATTTATCCTTGTTACACAGAGGTGATTAGGTGTGAAGTCTTCGAGGTGTCAGGGAACCGGGGAGTTTCGTGGGACAGCACCGAGGACTTAACTCCCCCCGTTAATCCACTTATTGATCCCTTTACACAGCCCCAGCCACGGTCAATACCAGGCAATAAAACCCAACCCAGCAGCCTCCCGGGGGAACTGTGACACACACACCCCCTCAGGTGAGACGTGTGTGTTTAGAGTGTGACTGTGTGTGTGTGTCCCATCATAAATCAGTCAACTGGACAGCTCTCAGTGGTTGTCAAACAAGCTGTCCTCAGGAGACGCTCAGAACATTCGAGATGACAAAACAATCAGAGAGCTGCGTGAACGATGGGGCAGCAGCTGAGGTGAGAGACGTTGCAGAGCCGTGTTTAAACCATCATCACTCATTCACACTCTGAGCATGAATCCACCGAGTGTAAATACACTTTCCCTGCTGGAACACCAGACATGGACGTTACGTTGCCACCTGCAGGCAAAGCATCGAGCAGCAACACCCACTGAATCTGAAAAAGGGGGGTGCTATTAAAAGTGCTGTGCAAAAGTCTTGAGTCATTCATTTTAATGATATAGTTTTGATTCTATTCATCCAGATGTCCTAAAGAGATTTTATAACCATCTAAAAGTCTTTCAAAAATATTTTCTTTGAACTTTATCTGTTTTTTTTTTCATTTATTACCTGTCTAGTACTTTAACATTTTCACATAAAATGTTTTGTTTTACTGCTTATTTGATGGTTAAGCCTCACAACTCTGACCTTTAGCAACTCAGGTATAGAGAGGCTCATAATTCAAGGGATGAACTAGAGTTCATGGTTCTGGTTCAGAACCAGTTTGAAAGAACGGTGCACCTCAGTCAGATTGTGAATGATCTGGAAAATGGGGTTAAAAGTGCCAAATCAATGTACAGGTTTAAGAGAAGGATAAAGGTTGGATTGTTGAAAAAAATATGAAACAATATAATGTGTATTCATATAATTTGTTGTAGAAAGATTTGATGTTTTTGATTTGTTAACTGAAGATTATTATTGTTTAAATTTATACTTGAGGAAAATGGGGCAGATATTATAAGATTTTTTTTCTCTCTGCCGCCTTTCATTTCTTTTTATTTGTATTTTCTCTTTTGTTGTACATAGAATAAAATTTAGTTTTTTAAGAAATGAATAAAGTTTGAAAATAAAAATAAAATAAAATAAAGAGTTGAGTTGCAGCATAACAGACAGCTTGGTGAAGAAACCCCTTTTAGTTGGACCTTTAGGCACTTTGATACAGAAAATCACAAAAACACCGTTGTTCACATTTTCTACTGGTTCTACGAAGTTTACAAAATATTATAGCATCTCAAAAAGATTTAAAGCAAAAATCCCCGGCAGTTAATCAACTTAAATAATAATGCATGTCTCAGATATTTCTATTTAAATGGATGACTTATGTACACTGATAATTTACTGAAACCTGTGACTTCTTTTGTCCTTCAGTTGTCCACTTTTCTGATCTTTAAGCATGAACTGCACAGTATGCTGTCAGGTACAAGGACTGAACAGCAATGAATGAAAAGTTTAAAAAAAAAAAGCTTTTAACGACCATCAAAGAGTCTGAAGCACTATTGATCGAGGGCCTTATAAAAGTTGGAAAGGAGTCTGGGTTTAAAAAGTCAAATAAACTAAATGGTTTAAAACTTTTGCACAAAACTGTGTATACTGTATTTTATCTGTCTGAATGTTTGCAGCACATGTTATTGTCATGATTTATAACACACGTGCGCACATACACACACAACTTTTTTTTTTACTTTGAAAAAAGATTAATTACTTATAAAATGAAAGAAGTGGGATTTTTATAAATCATTACTACAGGATTAGTTATTGTTGCCCTCGTCTCTTTAATGATTGCTGATTTTACTGAGGCAGTTAGCGTAGCATCATTAGCAGGCTGAACAGTGTGTTTGAGTGGATGAGGGGAACTTGGGGTGGTTTGTGCTGCTCATAATGATGTTATTGTGAGACCAAACTATTGTTATTCAGGCAATGCAATTATATAATTTTGCATCAGTTAATATCAGATGAAAATGGCTCTGTCCCAGATCCAATCAAATTTATGAGCTGTGTAAAGTGCAAAGAAGAGGATTATATGTATGGAAATAGCTTTTGAAATTGACATTCACACGATTAGACAGTTCCATTGCATTGGTGATAATATCAGTAGTGAATATTAAACACCTTCTGTATGTGGACACTCAAACAAGGCATTTGTTTGATTAAAAGAAGACAGAAAATAAAAGATATTCAAGAAAAGCAATCAGGTGTAAGATGTCTGTGGTTGTAAACAAAGAATAAATTTGGGCGAGCAAGTATGCCAATATTTAAATATTTATTAAGTGCAGCTAGTAGCAGCTAGCTGTAGCACATCTGGTGCAAACACCATCATATTTCATAGCACCATCCTTTCACGTGAAACTGCAGGTGGTGTAAAAGTGCAACAAACAGCTTTTTTATGAACTAAATTTCATATTATAGTTGTTTTAAGACGACATAAACCCACTTTGATTTCACTTCACTGAGGCTCAATGTGGTTGTTCTAAAATCTATCTGCTGCAGGTCAGATGTTGTTTGTTCGTATCCATTCCACAGAACCCCATTTCAACATGTTATAGTCAAAACAAGCTGCAGTGAAACAATAAGTTCTGGAGCCTCTGCAGAGGATTATGTTTTATTAACAGATAAAGATGGACTGAAGGCAGCAGGTCATCTTTTTGTTCCTCAGTCTTACTTCCTTTTTATCTGCTTGAAGGAGCTTTATTAGATGACATGACCTTTTAGTTGCAAAGCAGTGTGGGGGAAAAAAGGCTGCATGGTTTACAATAAGCTGATTTATGCTTTGTCTCATGTTTTCTTATCACATCCTGACCTCCAGTGGAATGGATGAAAGTGTGGAAGAGACAGAAAGACATTGACAGATACTCTTAAAGGTGTCTTCATCCAAACAATTAAACTATATGTGTAGAAGTCTGGAAAAGATCAGCACTGCCATCAGTATCGTTGTGTTTTATAAAAGTACAAAGTCAAAACAAACTCAGCAATTCTGTAAAGGGAAACTAATGAACCAGGAGCTGCAAAAAAACACATTTAGACACTGAAGTTTAGCTATAAAGTAGCTTTGCAGCTGTGACTGTGGACAGGTGTAATAAATATACTATTTAAAACTACACATTTCTATGTCTTTCAGACTCAGTTTATTACT
Source organism: Anablepsoides cearensis (assembly GCA_032275365.1). Classification (NCBI taxonomy): domain Eukaryota; kingdom Metazoa; phylum Chordata; class Actinopteri; order Cyprinodontiformes; family Rivulidae; genus Anablepsoides; species Anablepsoides cearensis. The sequence continues at coordinate 12,603,021 of JAUBOC010000019.1, read as the reverse complement.
GTGCAGAAAGTCCAATAAAGGAAGTTGAACTTCAACCAGAAACCAAATCAGGACAACAAATTCAACTAAAAAATGAAAATACATGAAAATATTGCAAATGGTAGAAAAAAAATCTTCACCTGTTTTACCTGTTTTGACCTTTAAAAGTACTGTATTACAGTTTTGAGAGGTGTAGACCCAGAATTCAGACAAGAAACAAGCTCGAAAAAAACAAACCTGTAATTATTACAAAAGAAGAACAAAAAGGCAACAAAACTTACAAAAACTGGAGGAGGGTGCTGAAGATGATCTCAACAGGCTGGACTGATGAGGAGAAGTGGCTGCAGCTGTGGCAGGGCTGAGGAGCAGAGACTGGCTGGGAGAAATACTGAGAGTGGCTGGAAGAAGAACACACAAGGGTAAGATGTAGACTCAGTAATAAACACCTTAACTCTTAAAAAAAAAACAGATCTAAATGCATTGATTTGATTATTAAAATTCTAGACTCTCCAGGGAATGTTTGAAGAGGTCAAAGGTCAGACAGAGCAGCCCAGACATGACCCTCAAAATCAGTCTTTGTGTGTGTGTGTGTGTGTGTGTGTGTGTGTGTGTGTGTGTGTGTGTGTGTGTGTGTGTGTGTGTGTGTGTGTGGATCCCTTGTATGAGTTTATCATACCGTATTTTTTATTTTGGTTGTAAAGGGGTGTGCAAGGTATTATATAAACAAACTTTTGATTGATCTAACAGCATCTTTATCTTTTCATAATTTTCTGCTCAAAAATTTAAAATATAAAAGCTTACCTTAATCTGTTAAATTCAGTCTGTGCTGATGACTGGAAACAGTCATTTGGGATTTCAGGATACAGTATTTCTGTTGTGAAAGCCAACAGAAGCTCCTCAGCAAACAACTGAAACAAACCAATTTTGAGTCCTGCAGCTTTCATAACGTGACACACGCAAAAAAAAAAAAGAGGTGGGGAGTGTGTGAAGAGGATCATGAACAAGGCTGTATTTAAAAACCCATAGATCAATAACCATTACAATTTTAATTTCACAGCTGCAGCAGTGGTTTCTTTAACGCCGGTGACCATTTGTGTTTGTCAGAGAGACAGAAGGATGAGAGGGGGAGGAGGATTTCAGATAATTATATCTCCTTCAGATAGAATGCACACACACACACACACACACACACACACACACACACACACACACACACACACACACACACACACACACACA
>JAUBOC010000019.1:12559187-12572668 GCA_032275365.1 Anablepsoides cearensis | reverse complement strand
ATTGAAAACTCAAGACAGCCATAACATTATGTTTCTTTACAAGTGTATGTAAACTTTTGACCACAACTGTATATATAGACCCCTTAGTACATTATAAAAGGTCTGATTTTCAATCACGTTTCAAAGCAAACAACAGTTTGAAAGCTTATACTTGCTATTCTGAGAACGAACAAACCACAGATTCAAAACCTAATCAAGTTATCGTTATAGAGAACAGGCTACAGTCATGAAATGTTTTGCATTTCAAATGAATGACTATATTTCACAAGAATCACCGTCCTACTCTGCAACTACTTTCTTTCTTACAACATGCAGAGGTGTGCAAAATAAAATATACAAAAGGTGACCTTTTCAGAGTGCCATTAAACACTGGTGAAAGGCCACAGACTGTTCTAGCCTGGCAATGCTCAGGGGCCACAACAGTGCTCCTTTCAATAGCTTACTGCGCGTGTACCCAATCTGTTGACGCAAAGCAGAGGTGGACGACACTATGAAAAGATGAGAGGGCTGCTGGTGGTTTCCAACTGTTTTTTATTTTAAGGAAGCAATGCCTCCTGTTAGGTCAGCCTGGATGATACAGAGCTGTTATAAGAGCTCTCACAACAATGGCTGAAAGATGAGATAGCAAGGCTGGAACGAGACAATAAACATGAAACTCTGTCTGAATGGAGGTAAAAAAAATAAAAAAAAATCTCACAACATAAAAAGGAGGACACCCTTTGATTAGGAATGGCTAAGTTTTCAAATTCTCTACTAATAAGTTAAAATTATTCAATTTTGACTAAAATATTTTGCATTTGCCATTTTTTAATGTTAATCCCATACAGGGGGGGAAATCCTCTGTAAAAACATACAGATTTGTAGAAATGTGCATCTAAATTAAAACTAAACAAAACAGTTCTTGAAGCAGAAAAACATAACTTTAACATCAAAACATGACTGCCAAAAATCTCACCTTTTTATGCTTATCAAAAACACCCACCATGTATACAGAGAACCACCCAAAACAATATTAACACATTCATCAGCTGAAAATCAAAACAAAAGACCTCCTTCCTCTCGGAAAGTAGCTACAAAAATTAGAACAAGGAACAAAGTCTCACTTCCTCCAGTTCCATGTGTTTTCTTAGAAAAACACACACAGACACACACAAAACACACACACACACACCAACACTCCCTCCCGGTATGCAAAGCACTTACCGCGTGTAAAGCGTGTAATGATTCGACCCGCTGAAGACAAGCTCACCAGTGAGAGGCCAAACTCTGCTGCAGCAGATCTCTGCCTGCCCCGCCCACTCCTGCTGCCATGTGACTCAGCATGAAAGCAACAAGATACACCCACTTCCTGCAAATTACCCCCCAGCCCCCCCTTCAAAAAACCCCAAAACAAAACCAAGACAAAGAATGTGTTTATTTAGAATTACAGAAAGTGTCTCTGAAGTCTTTGGATTAATCTAATCAAATTTTTATATCTTAAACTCCCAGGATATTTTACAACCCTTCTAGGTTGATCTGAATATCTCATCTGCTCCTTGGGGGTCACGTCATCCCACACATTTCTCTCACACACACAAACACACACATCTGACATCATCAGATCAGAATCCCACTGCATGATTTCCTCTGCGTGCTTTGCTGACTAACTCCTGGTTTCCTACTAGATCACATCCTCATGGGTTAATCATGATATTAAAAGATGAAACTTACTGCATGGAAAGAGGATGGATGAATAAAATCCCAACAAAATGTGTTATTACACAAGAAATTATTGAAAGAAAACTTAGATCAACTTAAAACAGATTTTTTTGTAAATATTAAAAATTAGCAGCAGGAAAAGAGTGATAACATTTTGAAATAAATCTTCAGAAAAAAATATAATTACCAAATTTTGAAAAATGTTTTAAATTTCACTTTAAAACAGTATTCATTTGCTTTAAGTACAGCTTTTCTTTCATCTGTTTTTACTGCTTTTTAGTGCATTTTTTGATAATTAAAGACCAAAAAACATCTGTTTTCCTTTGCTGTGAAAGTGTAATTACAGTTATAGTTGTGCAGCTTTACACACATTCACACACACACCGCAGCACCTGCATACCTGAACAAGTGGAGTTTCTGGAAAAATATGGAAAAAGTCTGTAAAAATGATTTGTGTGTTCTTGTTGTGCAAACGAACAGCTCTTTCAATCCTCAAGTTGATGCAGTACATTAAAAAAACCTCCAACACAAACAGATGATCACAAACAGGTTTTACCAAATATGGAGAAAATAAGCTCCTGCTATATTTTAGTGTTTGAAAAACACATTTCCCTAAAGACTCCCTCCTTTAAAGCAGTCGGTCATTAAAACTTAACTTTACCACAGTTTTAGATGATGAACTGAAAAACACGAACTCTATTTTCAGGTACAAAAACAGGAACTCCTGTTGTATTTTATATGCAGACGTAACAGTTTGAAGCCGTTACTCTGAACTAATTACCTCATGCAAGAAATAAACTTTGTCATGAATGCATTTTGCCTAAACACATAAAACTCAGATTTAACCAATTACAAAAACTAAAGTTGTAATGTTTTCCTGCCCTCATAAAAACAACACACTGTGGACATTGTGCAATATTACGGTCAACTCTGAGTACTCTAGTAGTCCACATCCAGTGTTGTATAAAGTACCACAAAGTGATACTTGAGTAAAAGTACTTGTACCTTACCAAAAAATTACTTTGGTAAAAGTTAAAGTCTCCTTTAGGAATATTACTTAAGTAAAAGTCTTAAAGTATCTGATATTTTTGTACTTAAGTATTAAAAGTAAAAGTGTTGATTTAAAATGAGCAGTTAGATTTTCTGTAATGACATTTATTAGGAGGTGACCTCCCCCCAAAAAAATGCAGAAATGATTTTTGTATTAAAATAATTGATTTATGTTAAATTTAAGATGCAGTAGTCTGGCTGTTTCAGTTTATATAGATATCAAGGCTGCCCAATCCATTTCCCCATGAAAATCGATCTGAGGGCTGTTGCCAAATGCAATAAGAAGTATTTCATGAATGATATTGAGTACCGTCCTTTTATTTTTTATGATTATGTCCTGCTGGAGTGTGATATGATTTGTTTGTGTACAAACTAATATGGTATCAGAATTTTATATTTATACTTCTCATTCAACCACAGTTAAATTCACTCTATCTAGGAGGTACAATTTATATGGATAGTATTTATTTTTTACAATAACAAGCTGGAATGAAAACAAGCAAAAATTAAATAAAAGTAACGACTTTCTACCTATTGCCTTCTTTTAAAATTGTAAGAAGTAAAAAGTACAGATAACTGTGAAAATGTAAGGAGTAGATGTAAAAAGTAGGCTGAAATATAATTACTCAAGTAAAGTACAGATACCCAAAGATTCTACTGAAGTACAGTAACAAAGTATTTGTACTTAGTTACTTTACAACTCTGTCCACATCACAGCCTCTCTGGAGTCAGGCTCCTCAGGTTTCATTAGAACATTTTTTTAAAAACAACAAGAACTTTATTTGACCTTCTTCTCCAAACTTCTCAGATTCTAAAACTACATTTCTCCTGCTGTCCCAAACACTGCAACACATTCAGTTCAGAGGATTTACCACTGCATTGGAGGATTTTCTTTCTTTTAGAGCTGTTTTTTTAAAAGACTTCTCTCTGACCCTGCATGCATGCAGAGTGAAGTCATCTTTGTCTGATCCAACTTCACTTGATATACTCTTATTAACTTCTCTTATTGAGGACATCGTCTGTAAAGATGAAAAGATCTCTTTTGTGAAGGATCTGGGCTGTAATGGCAGAAAGCCGGTGTCAGGGGCTGAAGTTTGTGGATAATGCTTTGCCAAGACGGTGTCATGTGTTGGCAGGCAGATAAGAATGGCAGACCACTGTCAGAGGTCTTTGCAGCTGTTCAGTGACTAACATACATAACAGAAGCAGCATTGACTCACACAGGCTGCTTTTTCCTTCTCTGCAGAAAAAATCTTTCAAGTTTAACTTCATTTGAGCTCAATTTTTTAAAATCACATTTAAAAATAGGCATACAGTATTTTGTTTGCTGTAAAGGATGTTTAAATGAAACCCAAGAGTATCTTTTGTTCCACATGAGTGTTTGTGTACATAATTTACCACTGAGTCATCTTTACTGCTATTTGGGTCCAAGACAACAAAACTCTAAAAATGTAATAAAAACATTTCCAGAAGAAAGACGTACTTTAGAAGCTCCAGAAAATAACCAAGTAAAAACAGACTGCTCTGAAGTAATGGAAACATTGTGGGTCTGTGTTGGAAGGTGTCACTTGGGTCTAACCCTCTGGGAAAAGCGGAAGTCCTTCCTCCGTTTGAAGGACAAGGGATTCCGTCGACGCTTTGTAAACAGGCTCTGCAGCTTCACAACCAAACAATGTCACGTGCATGTTTCAGGTACCGTAGAGCTGTTTCTGTTTAAACCATAAATGCAACAAAGCATTTAAAAGCTTCACACCCTGCAGGCATGAGGCCAACAACTTGTGTGACAGCATCTCCTGCTGGTTGCTGGTGGGGTTGCAGCAAAGCAGGCGGTTGTTTAGACAAAATGCTGTTAAGAATCACAATTTTAAACCTATTTTGCACTTTAAACCCAGTCACACCAAAGCTATAGATAAAACAATTATTTGCATTAGTGATCAAGATAAATGACGTATGATGTAGAGCTAATAATTTAAAGAGATCTAATGAGACCTTTGAAATCAGTAGGTGTGGCTCTGACAACAACTCTTACCAATAAAACAGCTGTACTAAAACACTTCCTGATAACGTCCATGAAAGACTGGGTTCTGGTTTCATTGCTCAGGAAACTGAAACACAGAGGAAGCTCTGCTGATCCAAACCAAACAAATCGCAGACAGCTGCAGAGTAGAACAGGTAAGCTCTCTTATTTTATGTTGAAAATGAAAGGAAAATGTTGGAATTGTGTTAATAAATAGCAAGAATGATCTAAAATTAGTATTGACAAAATATATAATAATAATAATGTAGTTGTTGTGTCTTATCTGACAAAAAAAAAAACTTAAGTGAAAGACTTCATGAACATGTTGTGTTTTTACAGTTGACATGTTAACCTTTCAGTAAAAAAGGATGTTAGATTTTCTTGTGTAGGGGGTTTTAAGAGACTTGTCTAGTAAACGTGAGAAAAGAGGTTTTGCTCGTCGTTAATGCTGTTAAAAGCTTTAATTTTTAGTGTCAAATGAGTATGAAGTGGCACTCTGTTCATATCACAATATCTGTAAGACAGCACTATTCAACTAATCAACTAATTTGCTCACGAGTTCACAGAGAAGGGTGGGGGGGTCGCGACGCCCAAAAATGGTAGGGGAAATATTGCATTATGTAAAAAAATAAATACATAAAAAAGTATTTCTTACATTTTTTTTTATTGTTTTGCCTTACATTATGAATTTAAAAATTGCAGTTGTTTTAAAATCTATATTAAATGAAGTAAAAACAAAAAATTATCATTGGTGGGTCGAATGAAAGTCACTTACAGACTGGATGTGGCCCACAGGCCACCAGTTAAATAGCCCTGCTGTAAGCAAGCACATCATCTTGAATTCCTTCTTCAAAGATTTTTATTATCATCATCATCATCATGTGCTGATCATGCAGTTGTATATCTTCTCAGAACAATAAAACAATTCTTTACAACTTGTTGGCACTGAGAGAGCCATCTTCATTGTGCAATAAAATAATAAAATAATAACATTAATAAAATAATAACAATAATAATAATTATTATTATTATTTATTTATTTTACAGGATGATGAAGCCGTCAGGAGCTACAGCGAGTTGTGTGGCTTTGCTACTCATCTTCACCTCTGCAACAGCTGTACAAAAACTTAAGAACATAAATGATCTAAAGAGACTCAAATTTGGACAGTCTGTACCCTCACACAGCCTGTTGCTACTTTACTGGTTTGCTGACACGGTCGAGATAGACAATAACAATGTCATAAGGCTAACCTTTGACCCCAACAGTGAAGAATATGGCTCACATCACTATGGAAACTACGAAAGGATGCTGGACCCACTTCCTCAGGGAAACATACGATACAGATACTACACTGTCGGTAATCTCCATGAACAAAGATCGTCTGAGCTTCCATCTTATGTCGTCCATCCACGATACGGATATGAGGGAAGAAACCGGGACCGGATCATCTTCAGAGTGAGAGAGCAGAATGTGGGTTGGCAAGCTGGACAGATAGACAGGGTCTACATCACACAGCATTTTGAAACCTCTGAAAATCAGGGGACAAGATACGATCCAGAACATACGTACCAAGTCAGCAACAACCTTCTGAGGCAAATCAGAGAATTCTCTGAGGAAGACGAGGACTCTCTGACGGACCTCAGAGATCGCTTTGGGAGCAACGCAGATGACGCCCAGCTAAGGTACATTAGAAACTCGTGGGGGGAGCTCGCTTGTCTTGGGCTATTCTTGTTTATTATCATCCAGGAAAGGGAGTCGTCCAACCAACACAACAGGAGACAGTCTTCAACCAGAAGGAGCACACATTCTGATTTTGTCGTCAATATTCCAGAAAACAGGCAAAATACTTATCCTGCGATTTCTGCAGGTCTCCTACAGGATAACAGTTATGAAATGAAACTTAAGGTGACAACAGGTTCAGGTGGAAAAGCAAGAATTCTTTGGAGCAAAGTTCCCGCAGAGCTCATCAAAGAAGGTGTGATGGTTGTGCTTTTTAAGAGTAATTTAGACCAGGAAGAACTGACTTATAAGTCTATTGGAAACAGAGAATCAGGCAGTTATGACACATCAGTACCACTGAATGAAGGCCTTCAAGCTCGGTTGCATAAAGTAAGGAGAGGTTGTTGCTTCTGGACATCCGTTGGAGAGGAGCTCGACAGAGGCGCAGAGTATGAGAATCCCCCAGCAGTCAGCATCGAAGGCTACAATGCAAGCCTACAGATCTTTGCAAAGAACGGTAAAGCCTGTGCTCGCCTATATGTGAAAAACTCTTTTAGAGACTGGAGGTCCACATTCAATAATTCATGGATTGGATTTTATAGCTCTGCAGAAAAAGCCACAGGCAATTATGAATGGTGGCAATGGCAGTGGGCAACAAAATTCAAACCCAACAATGAGTCTGAGAACTTTTCAAACTGCACTGTCTATGAGTACCACTCAGGAATGACAATTGCTCCAGGAGTACAAGCAAGGTTCATACTGCATGATAAGGTGGAGAAAGCCTGCACCCCATGCTGGGGGGAATAAAGACTGAAGGAGATGCATGGAGGACAATTATTTTTTAAAACAATGTGATATGGAAAGCAATGAATTCTGTTCATTTAAAATCATGTTTTTTTTGCAGCTCAAATGTATTAAGGAGTTAAATTATTAAAACATTTGAATCACTGATATTTTTTAATAAGAATTCTTTGTGAAAGGATGTTAATAAAGAATCAAAATGACAGAATCAATTCTGTATTTGTGATCACTTTGATCATATGAACCACACACACACTTTTAGTATTAGTTTTAGCATTTTTTAGTACACCCCTCACACACACATCCACTTTGTATTGACTTCCATACATTTTTGTAACAGTATTTATGTCTAACCCAGACATTTCCCTAAAACTAACAATTACTGGTCTATAGTTAACCCTAACCTGAACTGTAACTTAATTCACACCATACCTTAAAACCCAACTAGTAAATCACATTAGAGCTGTAAATAAAGTGAGGACATTGAAGAGGTCCACACTTTACATCAAAGACCTCCCTTTGACAGTAAGTATGGTGCAAATGATCCTCATTCTGTAGCAGAAACAAGTACACACACAGACTTGAATGAATTTACTGTGTACTGTATATTTTTATTGGTAATAAACTGCACCATATTATGTCACTGATGTCTAAAATAAATAAATACATTTTATTGGGAAATCTGTATAGTTGCAACAAAAAACGACAACTTCACTAAAAAATCATTTGGAATAAACTACACTATCTAGTTTTATATAACTTCTGCTGATTTATGAAAACTCTGTTAAGACAGAGTTACTCAATTAGGTTATACATTTGATGTAATTGTTAGCATTACACTATGTATAAGTCCAAACGAGGCTTCCAGTGCATTTGTTTTATATACCATCTTCAACATAAATATTTTTAGTGTTTTACCAAGTTGGCATATGTTGTCTAAAACATGCAGTGTGACAGGGTCTTAATGTTCATTGGATCTGCAGAGACCAACCTTGGCTTTTTGCAGAAAAACAAATTTTCAACAATGAATGTGTTCATACAAATAAAGAGCCAAAAAGCTGAGAAATGTATAGTTTTGTTAGAAATAAATTATTGTTCTAGGTTTTACATTTGTTCAACTTTGATAGATTTTTTAAAATTCTCTCTTTAGCGTAGACATCTTTAGTGTTGTACAAAGTTGTCTAAAACAGTGAGACAGAGCCTTAATGCTTTTAAAAGATACTGAAATAAAAAAAGTATCCTGCAGAGCTGACAAATAGGAAATTAACATCATGTTGTACTGTTGCTTTATAATTATCATGTTTTGATTTGAAACATGCACTCTTTTTCCCCAGTGGTGGGGGTTGAGGTTTGTGTTGTGACTGGTAAGTGTGCTTCTGTAGGGAAGGAAAGCTGCAGCTTGGAGAGCATAAATACTTCCTGATAATAAGAATATAAAATGCAACTGGACTGGGCGTGACACAGCAACAGTTACCCATTCGCTGTTCTGCCTGTCAGTTGGTTTGGTTTTTTTTTTTTTCAGTTTAATTTTCTGTGAAACAGAAACCTAAAAGGAAATAAAGAACTGCTCTCACAAACAGACTGAGAACAGAGACCTGACAGGATCTAACTAAACCAGGTAAGCTCCCTAAAATTATTATTTAAAGCCGGCCTTTAAAATCTATAAATCCAATATTTTAAAGATAGAAAAACTTAAACACAATGCACTTATTTTCTACAGAACATACTGTTATTCTTCTCTAAGGCTGCTGTTACAAAAAATGACAGCATGCATGAATGTTTAATGACAATAAGTTTAATGAAAAAATGATGACTAAGTTGCAGTAATACTTTATAATTTTGCAAACAACAACAACAAAAAGATTTATCAATATTGTGGTGTACTTCAAATGTTTTTCATTTATTGGCAATTGCCAATAAATGTATTGTATTTTTTCATCTTTAAGTCTAACAACTAATAGGTATAAAACACAAAATATCAACAGGACCCCTTAAAGAAGCATTTTAGTGTTTAAAGCACATTAAAGACCACTTAGAATGTCAGTTCTTAAAAATAAAGCCACTTCCTGTAGAAAGTAAGAACTGCATTTGTAACATTTTTGACACCAAAAATACCAAGCTAACATTACAGCACAGACAGTTCACAGTGAGAACTAAGAAGTAACTTTAAATGGATTTATTTAACGGAAACTAACGAGGCAGCAGAGTCCTTTCAAAGCATAGGAAAATAATATGATAGATCACAAGGGAGATAAATCACCACTGGGGAAGAACACAGGGAGCTATGAATATAAAGGACTAATTAATGTGCAAAATAAACACCTGAGGAGAGACAACATCCTTCAGGTAGGAATGGGTGGGGCAAGAGCAGATCTACAGATCTAAGAAAAGACACTGAGGAAACCGATACAAATATTATAATCACAGAAAACAGACAAAATAACACACAAATACTAGAAAGAAGAAAAAGTTATAAAAACAAAACAGCTTTACTTCTATTCTGAATATAAGTTTATCTACATAAACATTTTATCCAAAAATAATCAAATGCAGCAATGTGCAGGATGGAGGAATTAAAGATCTAAAATCTCTTTCCAAGATTTGGATGTTGAGAAAAATCACAAGATTCTGTAAGAAAAGAATATTGTGGAGAAAAAAGCAAATATGTCCTCTATGTTTAGGTCAGGTGCCTACAGATTTTATGAAACTAGTTTGATTTCATAAGAATATGAACAGATGTTTAATGTATGAACAGATGATGTGCAACATCTAAAATGTCTCCACAGGGTACAAAGATGTCAAAGATCACAAGTTTCTGTGTGATTCTGCTCCTCGGCCTGACCTCAGTGTCAGCTGCTCGGAGACGTCTGAACTCCATCAGTGAGCTGAAAAACGCTCACCAGGGTGAGCACACCAATGTTTTAGAGCTGCTTCGATGGTTTGCCAACAGAGTTAACATTCACAATAATGTTATCTGGCTGACCTTTGACCCCAACCATGACTATGGCTCACATCATTATGGAAACTATGAAAACCTGTTGGACCCAGAGGCTTGGAAGTACCAATACTATACAGTAGGTAATATTCATCAAGACACATCAGAATCACTTCCATCATACGTACGCGATGCCCAGAGATGGACCAATGGATGGAACAGAGCTCGGATCATATTTAGTGCCAACAGAAACCAACAGATAGATCGAGTCTTCATCACTCAGCATTATGGCTCATCTGATGATACAAGGTACAATCCTCACTTTACATTCGAGGTCACGGTTGATCTTTTACAAGAATTCAGGAGACAACAACATTATACGTATGTCCAACAGAGTGGCAGCTATGGAAATACATCCCATTTACAGGGATCGGGCTACTCTAACCAACACCGTTTCACATCTCAGACGCACATAAACGATGGAATGGACTGTCAGACCACATTTTGTATTGTTCTTGTTGTTGTTGTTGTTTTAGTTTTTCTTTCTTTAATATTCATTCCTTCCTTAGCCAAAATGGGAAAAACCTGAAAATACTAAATGAAAGGAACCATTTTTTTCAGACACCATCTAAAACCAACAGTAAATGTGGTGTTTTATAATAAACAAATAAGCCAGCAAATCTTGGCATTTTTAGTCAGTCATTTTCCTTCATGCATTTAGTTACATAACTGTTTGAGATAAAATATTGCTTTGATTATCAGTTGTTTGCACACACCCACACACACTCCTGTTATTCATCATATAACCATACGCAATCTGATATTAGTGACTCAGTGCTGAGTCATGATGTAACAGCAATTAAGAAAAATAATTAAGATTGATACTGCACATAAAGGCTTCTATAGTTTGATTTATTGTGAGTTATAAATATTGTGTTTAAACCATGTTTATTTACTCATTGCTTTTATTATTACTTTAGGTTCAATGAAACAGGTTGTAATCAAATAAGCCAAAGCATTCCACCAAATATTTAGATTTGTTTTCAAGTGTGTTTTTTGTGTGATTTATCTTTTTTACTGATTATTAGCAGAAAAAAAACCTATGACATGCACAAGACTTAGTTTATAGTGAGCTTTTGAAAAGGCCTTTATGTTTGTGTCAAAGAGATTGGTATCATTTTCTTAAATAAAAAAAGAAGTGTTACCACTCATCATACCAGCATAAGATAGATCATAAGATGAGACATAAACCGTTGTAAACTCAGCTGGAAGAACACTTATAACTTTTTTTTAAAATTAGTGGGAGTTCTGATCAAAACTCTGATAAATACAGCTGCTTGTTTGGTCTGGAATCTAGAAATCAAAAAGGTAAAAATGTCTACAAAGACAAACATTTGACACATTTAGAAAGACTTTTTGCTCTATTTTCTTTAGTGAGCCAATCAGCCCATGTGAAGAAACACGTTTACTGCTGTGGAAAAAAAAATACAGATAAAGTTTGTGTTTCAATACTTACAGTGCTCAAGTTTTTATACGTTGTATTTTGGGACCTATTAATTTGTTGTTTTTTTTACACAAACTTGAAATCAACAAAAAAATATTTTGTGTGTGCGTGTGTTAATGAAAATGTAAAAAAAAAAAGTATACATTTTTAAGCAATTTATTGGTGAATAATAAAACTATCATTTTTCAAAGAAAAAGTTTTCAAAATTGTTTGGTTTGAACAAGAAATGCATGGATGTGTGCCTGCACACCCACACACCTCATTTGAAAAATTGTTACACAAAAACAAAACGCATTCAATTGCTAAAAAGTTTTTTTACTTTTATAACTGATCCAACACAAACAAATCACAGACATCATCAGCTGCAGAGTAGAACAGGTAAGCTCTCTTATTTTATGTTGAAAATGAAAGGAAAATGTTGGAATTGTATTAATTGCAAGATTGATCTAAAATTAGTCTTGAAAAAATCTTTAATAACAATGTAGTTGTTGTCTTATCTGACAAAAAAACAAAAAACAAAACAAAAAAAAACCTAAGTGAAAGACTTCCTGAACATGTGTTTTTACAGTTGACATGTTAACCTTTCAGTAAAAAAGGATGTTTGATTTTCTTGTGTAGGGCGTTTTAAAAAACTTGTATTGTAAACGTGAAGAAAGGTTTTGCTTGTCATTAATGCCGTTAAAAGTTTTAATTTTAAGTGTCAAGTGAGTACTAAGTGGCACTCTGACAACTTACAAAGGGAAAAACATATGAACAAAAATATCTCACTGTATCACCTGTAAGACAGCACTATTCAACTAATCAACTAATTTGCTCACAAGTTCACAGAGAGGGGTTGGGGGGAGTGACGTTGCCCAAAAATGGTAGGGGAAATATTGCATTATGTAAAAAAATACATAAAAAAAATGTATTGCTTACTTACAATGTGATATGGAAAGCAATGAATTCTGTTCATTTAAAATCATGTTTTTTTCTGCAGCTCATGTTTATTAAGGAGTTAAATTATTAAAATATTAAAAGTTACTCAAATAAAAAAAATAATAATACGCCTGGAGAGTCGACAAATGTGAAATTACCATAAAAAATGTGCACTCTTTTTCCCCAGTGGTGGGGGTTGAGGTTTGTGTTGTGACTGGCAAGTGTGCTTCTGTAGGGGAGGAAAGTTGCAGCTTGGTGAGCATAAATACTTCCTGATAATAAGAATAAAAAATGAAACTGGACTGGGCGTGACACAGCAGCAGTTACCCATTCGCTGTTCTGCCTGTCGGTATTTTTTTTTTCAGGTTAATTTTCTGTGAAACAGAAACCTAAAAGGAAATGAAGAACTGCTCTCACAAACAGACTGAGAACAGAGACCTGACAGGATCTAACTAAACCAGGTAAGCTCCCTAAATTTATTATTTAAAGATTTTCATTTACTCTCATCTGCCTTTAAAATCTATAAGTGCAATATTCTAAATATGGAAATACTTACGAACACAATGCACTTATTTCCTACAGAACACACGGTTATTCTTCTCTAAAGCTGCTGTTACAAAAAATGACAAGGCATTAATGTTTAATCAAAAAATGATGACTTACATTTAGGGCTAGGCGATATGGCAAAAAAAAAAAGATCACAATTATTTTTTTCATATTGTCCGATCACGATTAATTTCACAATTTTTTGTTAAAGGGGGTATATCATGTAAAATCAACTTTTTTGAGTTTTATATCATGTTATAATGTTATCCTCTCATCAAAAACGTGCCCAAAG
>JAUBOC010000019.1:12512894-12523128 GCA_032275365.1 Anablepsoides cearensis | reverse complement strand
GCTTAAGAGATGAATGAACCAATTGGCGGGCCGAACTTTGGTCACTCGCGGGCCGGATGTGGCCCGCGGGCCGCCAGGTGAATAGCCCTGGCCTATAGGAATAGGGAGGCCATCTTGAATTGGGTTGACTGTAAACATTTATCTTTTGTAAATGTAAAATCATTTCTGAGAATTTAATTGAAATGCATCTTCTCACCCATGAGATATTTTGCTAACAAGGTTGAATTTAGGTATGTGGGATTCATTCTTTACATCTATGGGGCACCAAGGGTAACATAAATTTCATTAACACATTTATTATTATTCAGCTCACTTTCTGAGTGCAAAATTCTAGCTTTAGCTAAGATGGCATTTGATAAATAAATTCAAAACAACATGTGGTATAAGGCAGTTTGAAATGCAGCTCAGACTCCAGCCGCAACTGCAAGTTTCATGTCTTGTAGGAAAGTGTAAGAAATATTAGTGTTCGTTTACTGAAATCGTGTCTGTTAAAATGATTAAAATGTGAGAAAATTGGACTATACAACCACACCAGTACTGGGTCTGAACGTTGATTTAATGCTTCTAGCAGCAGCACCAGCAGCGTTCAGGCAGAATACTGGAAGTACAACATGTTTTATCATTCTCTTCAGCCTCTGACTCCGCCCACAACGTACCTACGGCTGAAACCAGATACTTAAACAGAATTAACTCTCAATTTCTATGTAATGTTATGGTGCTCCAGGCATGTATCCAAAACTACTTTAATCAAGGCATAACAAAGATCACAACATAGTTTATAAAAACCAGTAATTACCTAGGAAAACTACAAAACGGTGGTGTGCTTTTAAAATCAGTAAATAAACAGCCACAATAAATTTCTTCAAAAGCGTTAGCATCATTAGCAGTGTTAGCAGTGTTAGCAACATTAGCGGCATTAAAAGCATTAGCAGTGTTTACTTTAGTGACTGCGTTTGTCTCAGGATGATGAGGTCACAACCTGAGGCGAGCACCAACAGCAAAGTCTCTGTTCCATTTATAAATTCTAAAATGTAAACTTTAATACTTAGCAACAAAATTTAAGATTTAAATTTTAAATTTAGATTTACTCATTTGGACTTAGCATTTAATATTTACATATTAATTTTAACATTTAACATTTACAAGAATTAGTCAAACGTAAGAACAGTGAGATAAATAACAATAAAATGTTAGTGGAACTTTTTAACCTAGAATTTTACACTCAGAATATTCAAGTTCAGTTCAACTCAATTCAGTTCAATTCTATTCAATTCAATTCAATTCAATTCAATTCTATTCTATTCTATTCTATTCTATTCTATTCTATTCAATTCAAAAATACTTTATTGATCCTAGAGGAAAGTAGATTTTGTAGTAACTTATTTAACTAAAGACCTACTGTAGATGCTGATGGCTGTGGGCAGGAAAGATCTTCTGTACAGGTCTGAAGAAACCTCCGACTGAAGACACTGTTTTTCTACCACAGTCTGACAGTCCAACTCCGGTCCTCAAGGGCCAGTTTCCTGCAAGCTTTAGATTTGTCCCTGCTTCAACCCAGCTGATTCAAATAGATGATTTACCTTCTCAGTTTACCATCAAGGTCTGCAGAGGCCCACTAATTAGGAACTCCTTAGGTCCAGCTGTGTTGAACCAGGCCAGCACCTAAAACATGCAGGACACCGGCCTTCGAGGACCAACTTTGGACACCACTGCTCTAGGACCTTCATGATGTGGGATGTCAGGGCAATAGGTCAATAGTCATTGAGGGCTGATGACTGAGTTTTCTTTTGTACTGGAACCAGACAGGATGTCTTGGCTCAACCTAAGGTTGAAGAGGTGTTGCAGAATCCCACAGAGCTGGTCTGCACAGGCCTTCAGGACTCTGGGGCTGACACCATCTGGACCTGCAGCCTTGTTCTAGTTCAGTCTGTCTAGCTGCCTCTTCACCTGACTTCTAGATACAGAAAAGTGGGAGAAGGAGGAAGAAGCAGCATCTCCTGATTTGGTTAAAGACAAACTTGTGGAAGCAGAAGAGTCCATGACTGAGGTTGAAGATAAAACATCTGAGGTTTGACAGGAAAGCTATGGGTCAAAGGACGGCGGGGTGTCTGTTTGGCTGGGGGCAGGAGAGGAGGAAGATGAGCTTGTGCCTAAACTAAATCTGTTGAAGATTGGTTCAACTCATTTGCTCTGTCCAGACCTCCATTCCTCTGATTCTCCTTTTGCTTGAAGCCTTTGATCTTCTTCATCCCTGACCACACATCTCTGATATTGTTCTTCTGCAGTTTACTCTCCAGCTTCTTCCTATAAACCTCCTTGTTTTCTCTGATCTTGACTTTGAGCTGCTTCTGTATACTCCTCAATAACTCTCTGTCTCGCTACCTAACTCTTTTTTTCTTATTTCTTTTGAGCTAAAATAGACACCAATGTTTAGCCCAATGTTTGTAAAACTGACTGGGCAGCTGTTTCGAATTGTGCCAACCCCAAAGATTAATTAGTTGTAAGTAATATTTTGCTAACAGACAAAAAAAAACACACCTGAACACATTATTACTCACCTCTCTGTGGCTGGCAGTAATGTTTAAGCTTAAATGTGATCAATAATGCAGTGGTTAGCTTAGTAATTTAGATTCCCGCCCAGTGATGAAGGGATTTCTTTGCACTAAGATTAAAAGTTTTAACTTCACTGACAGCAGCAGGGTGTGCATGTCGCTCACATACATCATCGAGCTAATTCAGCAGGCTTTTGTCACTTGAAGTGAAACCAAAGTTAATCACTAACACTTAAACCCGAGTGCATTAAAATATTTACTCAAGTCGTGACAGGAAACGCTCGTTCCTGCCAAACAGATGAGTTAACGTTCGGCTGCGCGGGCCCATGGCTCTCGACCCCGCGAAACAGCCGGCTCCTTTCATTTGTCCTCTAATAAACGTTTCAACAAGCGCACGAGCTAATCAGACGACGCAGCTACTGCAGGCACACATGTACCTGCTCTTCATCGCTCTAATACCCACGTCTGGATGTCAGTGAGCACACTGCCAGCGTACATCAGAGCCGTTCTCAGCCTGCCATTATCTGGTTTTTATGGGCTCGCTCCTGGCCTCGGGGCGCGCAGTACAGCACAAACAGGCTGTTGTATCAGTTGACACCCCCAGCAGCAGTGGCGGCGGCGGCCCGCATCACAGAGCTTGCATTCTTGGCTGCAGATAATAAACAGAAAGCGAAGTGGACACTTGAGAGGCGGCTCCACACGCCTGCGAGGAGAGGAGAATAGACTGTGGGTCTCCTGCAGACAGGGGAACTCCACGCTGCGGATCCCACTCTGCTGCACTGCTATAGATGATTGACATTGTTGGCATGACTGATTAATAAATCAGAAACAGATAAATCTGCCTGCTTTGGTTCTGAAATATTTACTCAGGTGAGAAATTAACTGAACTCTGAATGCCACTTAGATTCAGCAGTTTTACTGTGGTTTTTTTCACTTTCACCTGAAACCCCATCTAATGCTCTTTAAATAACGTTTCCACCCTCTGCGGTTTAGATTAGGTTTCTCATAGTGGGTTTGTGGTTAGTGCTTGGGGTTTTGGTGAGCGATAATAAATCGCTGCGATTAGTTTAAAGCAGGTTGCAGGTTGAGGTGAAAGAAAAGAGACAAGGAAGCTTAAAGGGGGAAACTACACCTATTTATCTTTTGATCACATCGTGCAGCCAGACCAAAACAAATCTACCTCTGAGATTACCGCAGATATGATGAGTGTCAGTTTGTGCATTTCTCTGTTTTTTTTTTTTTTGTTTTTGTTTTTGTTTTTTGTTGGTCTGTTTATTTGTTTTCTGAGTTCCCTGGCTTTCACCCACATTTCAAATTCATGCAATGCTCATATGATGGGCCCAGTTCACTGAATAAAAATTGTATGGAATGATTGATGTTTATCGTTTAAATCCTAATTTATATCCAGATCATGATGTGTTTTAAGCTGCTTTTAAGTTGCCAATTAGACTGGACGAGCCAGATGATGGCTGGCCCAGAGCTGGACTCTTGATAGGTCTTGATTTTTGTGTACGCCATCTATTGCTTGTACCATTGTAGTGTTGTACACCTGACTTCAGATATGAGTTCACACAAGCAGGGTGGAAATCTGAATCTTTTTATGCCATGTTTGCCATTAGCCTTGTTCAATAGAGCACTAGGATTATGTTTCTATGGATGTCACCATATTATCCAGTCAGTTGTTTCTGTAGGTAAACTAACTCACACGGTAATATAAGGACACAACTTCAATTTTAAAAAAAATGTTTTCTGTGAATTTTGTTTCTTTTGCCTGGTTCACACAAAATAATTGCCAAATTTTGGCCTTATTTTGCTCTTCTGACAATCTTAAAGAAGCCCCGATGGTGATGTTTCTAAAGATAATCTTAGGAGATAATCCTGCTGTGTGTGGTGTGTTATACGTTATCTAGTCAACTTGGAAGGACGTTGGGACCACATCGATCTCAAATCAGCGATAACATTGAAGGAAATTTTGTAACTGATTAATTGAATATTAGATGCAGTTTTGTGTTTTATACATTCTGATCATTTCAGCCTTTAAGTTTAAAGCAGCCAAAGAGTTGGTGTGTGTGTTATCATGTGTTCTTTCATTAGCCTAAACAGGGTTAGTTGGACTGTCTTGGCCAAATATCCCAGCATGTGTGGTGTTCCCCGAGGACGAACAAGCAGAATGCTGAATGTGACGTGTAGCCTATCAGAAAGCAAGGTGACAGAAACAACGGCCATGATGCACCAGAAAGTTGGGTGGATGTCGGAGAGGTGTTTTTTTTTTTTTTGTTCTCTGTTAAAACTAATCCACAAACTATCACCATAGCTCCTTCTTCTACGGTCATGTTTATTTACCCTGAACTCACGTTTGGTCCTCAGAGGTCTTGCAAGATTTCCTGTCTAACGTTTGAATGTTGGTGAGTAAAGTGTGTTGCCTGTACACCACAAACAGTGACTATAACCTGTGCTTTTTTATTGTCACATGTGAGGTCTCTCAGTCTTTGAAAATCAAACTACAATTTAAAAACTTTACCATGTCAACCAGGCATTGCTTTTTACGCTTTTTTGGCCAGTTTTTATGGCTTTGCAATGAGTATCTTTAAAGCTGTTTTTATTTTAAACACCTCAGTTTCACATGAAACCGCAGTAAAGTGCACGCATGTCCACATGTTCCAATACCTTATATTAGCCTATTTATTCACAGGCTCCGAGCTTTCAAATTGGGGGTTTAGACCATCTTCGGCATGCTCTGCTGGATGACAGGGCGAGTATGTCTCAACACAGTTTATAGCTCAACTTTCAAGTTGCCATCTAACAATTGCTTTAGGCTCTGAATCAAAGGCTTTCTCCGTCTGCAGGATAAATAGGGCAAGAAGCCATAACGCAGCGCAGAGTCGGGTATCTGTCACACAGGTATATACGAGCGGGGTTAGCTGTGCTTTTGTGAGCAGGACATAAAAGCACATACCAAGAGGTGTGTGTACTCAGGAAATAATGACTCTGAGTATGTTTGTGGGTTAGAGAGGGCTCATGTGAGTTACTCATTGATCCAGGCAACTTAAGGGAGTGGTGTGCAAGGCAGAGCACAGCTCCAGGAGCACAATTCAGCCAGAATTACACAATATAACCACTCTCAACGGCGGTACTCACTTTTTTTTATAAGGTCTAGAATAATCCAAACACGTGCCAAGTACTCAATCTGCCTGCTTATGTGTGTTGCTGTCAAGTTATTTGCACCCAAAACACACACACACACACACAATCGTGCAAAAGTCTGCCGTGAAAGTCACCCTCTGACGTCCCTGATGCTTGTCCAAACACCGCTGTGCGTTTCGGAGAACAGACCTTTCACAACACTTCCTCACAACAGACTGCACACATACTTTGTTGTTAGACTTTTCCCCCCCAAGTGGAAGCCCTGACAAGGAATGAGACGGCTGCACACACGAAGCAAACACAGGAGGAGGAGAGGCAGCATGACCCAACATGTGCTTGGCTCCGATGGAAAACCGTCAGACGCTCCATCGCACAAAGGCTCTGGAAAGAGGAGCCGGGGAAATTGTGGCACCGAACGGGCCCGAACTGAGTCGTAGCTTGGAGAAATAGAAAGAAAAAAAAAAGGCGGGGGAGCGGTAGGGGAGGTCTGAGGGGGATGAAAGGTGATAGCGAGCTTTAATACGAGAGGGGAAATTGGAGGTGAAATTTGATAAATGTAGGAGACAAATTGAGATAAAGGATGAAGTGTTGCATGATGGTTTAGTCTTTCATATTTTCTTTTCATGCATTTAACCCTAAACAAGATGAGATAATAAAAGTAAATATGATAATAGTAAAAAAAAAAATCCATTGGAATGTAATCACCATCTGTGAAGCAGGTGGTAGCATCATGGTTTGGGCCTGTTTTACCACAACAGGTCCAAAATGAGTAACCATAAATAATAAGTAAATTAACTCATCAGGACACTCAAAATTAATCTTCAATTTGGCACAAAGATTTATCGACGTTAGCTTTAAAAGACTGAATTCTTCCTTCAATATTTTATCTCATACTTTTATTTCATATTGAAATTTATAGCAAATCCAACAGGTTTTTCCATTCCTAAGAACATGATGTCCTTTTAATTTTTGAGAGTTGTGCGTTAATCTGATTGTACTGTTAATAAGACCTTGGCTCAACTCTGGAGGAAGCACATATCTGCTGAGTCTTCACCTCCATGTGTTGTTAGATATAATCTCACAGCAGCCAATATCAGATCCAGCCAGTAAGAAAATAAACTGAATCACTAATCTCGATTAGATTAGAAGCAGGGGGAAATAAATCCCACACAAATTGTGCCAATTTCGTTTTTATGTGTCACGTTTAAATTCCTTCCTGTCTTTTTTTTTCAGTGCATAACAGACAGACTGTGGAAAAAACGAGCTTAGTTTCCTGCGCCACCTTCCTGTCGCGTTGTCACAGTCCGTGTGTGCGCAGAGTTCAAACCTGCCAGAAACGGATCAAACACCACACCCACAAATCTTTGCGTGGGCCCCATTTATATTTATTTATCTTTTCAAAGGGGAAATTCACAATTAGTTATAAAAGTTCACAAAAGAAGAGTTGCAGTGATAAAAAAAATGTGGGCTGATCTTTAAGATTTACCTGAAATTAAGTGAATCCGCTTTTTTTTTTTTTTTTTACAAAAACAAAGATTACGCAGGTTTTTCACGCTGTCACCAAACACCCTTACCTGGGTATGTAGTTTTCTTCATGGCTACAGATGATTGATCTTCAGCTGGACTTCAGTTTGAAACAGATCTGATGAAGCGCAGAGGGGAAACGTCCAGTTTGCGTGCGTAACTTTTCCAAACTCTTGTGTCTTCGTGCGTCCTGGCTTTCCCTCTGAGTCCCTCCCGGACAGATCAGACTCCAAACTCACCTGGCACTCACCAACGCAGTTCTGTTGCTCAAACTAACCCGAATTTTATTCCCCGTCCCTTCTATTTCCACCTCCGCGAGCTGCTGGATACAATCACACCTGCCTGCGCTCCTGACGCACGCCCCGAATCCAGGAGCGGGAGTGGTTTACAGTAAGCGTGGGGGCTTTTTTTTACCTATCAAAGCTCAGAGGTGAAATAAAGAAGGCTATCGCTGGCGGGGTTCAACCCACGTGCTTTGGTTGACTGGAGAAGATTAATGGCATGGTGATCATAAAATCCACAAAGGGTCTGAGCTGTTTAAAGGGAACAAGCACAAACAGCACCTGTGTACAGTGTTGACAGATGTGTTTGCTGTTATGCATAGAGGCACATTGTTTCTAGTATAAACCTCACTGTGTGTCAGGTGGAGACAGGTGTGGAGTTAAAATTTGCAACAGTGACCTTTAACCTTTCCAATTTTTAAATGCCAGAATGTGTCAGACTGCTTCACCAGATTCAAAATGCACATCCTGCCAGCAGCTTTGAGCCGCAGAGACCTCTTGTGGCTGCGTGGGCTGCTTTTCCCCTAAACGTTTTGAAAGGGGTCAAAAAGGTGCCTGAATGCAAAATGTCTTCTGGTAAAAGAAACATAAAAAAAAAAAATCTTGTATTATACAAGACCGTGACCTATCCTTCAAGCATCAAAAAACACACTTAAACTCAACAGAAGAGCCAGTGTTGCGTCAACACATAACCAAGAACTTGACAATGAGCCTATTTCAGTTTGTAGCGAGTTAGTAGCTAGTAGCTAGTAGCTACAGCTGTAGCTACTAGCTACAGCTGTTTGTCACAAAGACAGTTTGTCCTTGTTTGAATTTATGCAAAATAACAAAGACAGCACAGTTTGATACATGAAGTAATATCTGAGCAAAAACTAGGTGATCTTGTTTATTAGCTGTAAACAGTTTTGTTTAGGTATGGCTGGGCCTACTCTTGTCCACTTTCCTAATTTTTGTCTGAATAGAGCTCCATCAGTCCTCTGGAGGTGGAGATGGACACAGCATTGTGCACAGTGGAGATGTTTCAGCATTTTTCTCTCTGATGCTCTCTGAATTAAGTTTTGCAGCCAAAGTTTGTTTGTGCTCATCTTTACTGTAAACTCTCTCCCTGTTGACATTTTACAGCTTGCTCCAGAAAGAGACCGATGCCCTCGTTTCTGGACGTTCAACCCGAACCACAGACCTCTGAGTCATCTACAGTAAACACACAAGTGTGCGCTATAAATGGTAAATGGTGAACTTATATAGCGCTTTTTAAGTCCTTCCAGACCCCCAAAGCGCTTTACACTTCAGACATTCACCCATTCACACTCACATTCACACACTGATGATGGTAAGCTACATTGTAGCCACAGCTGCCCTGGGGCAAACACTGACAGAAGCAAGGCTGCCATGCATAGGCGCCACCGGACCCTCTGACCACCATCAGTAGGCACATATACAGTATCCAATGAGAATGTAGCTCTGTAGTTAACATTTGTCACTAAATCTATTTAGAATGTAACTACTTGGGGGGTTTATGGTCAAAGATCATGAAATCCAAAGTTTCTGCAGACCGAGGTTATCCAAAAGCATACAATTGTTTTTATCTTGACTGTTGTGATTTATTGAAAATACATTTATTCACCAGTAGAATATTGGTGACAAGAAAATTGGGAACTGTGAAATTTATATTTTTATATGATGTCTATGTGGAACTTCTTTTAAGACCAGCAACTTTGGTCAAATGGGAAAGTAAGTATAGATCTAGCCAAATCTGCACAAATTTCAAATATTGCTACTATAGATCAAAGATATATTTTATGGCTGTAAAAACTTAATTCAGCTCAAGTCACCTTTAAATGTGTTTCATTTGATAACGTTTTGGGTTATCTTGCATCAGTTACGGCATCATTTCTGCTTTCAGCTGCAACAAATTTCATCAAATTGAGAATGAAACAATGTTTTATATTTGCTGAATCAGATAAAGAAGCAGCAGTGGTGCCGCTATGGCTTCCAGAGGAAGTGGAAACCTGCTGCCACAAGAGGAGACGACAATTTTTGTTCCACCAATCCCCCTACTCATACCCCCCCGCCACCCACTCATCTGTCCTCAGTCTGTCAACCTTCTTCTGTCAAACCTGATTTCCAGATCAGCTCCCAAAAGGTTTACTCCTGATCACCTGATCCCTGTTTACCTAACTAGAAGATTTTTTTCTCATCTCTTTCAAAAAAATCACAATCTTGACCACTAGAATGCTAGTTATCTTTGTAAAACCAAAACCTCCCACACAGGCTAAAACATTATGCAACACTTTAACCACAGTAACAAACAACACCCAACACTGTTGATAAGAGATGCAAGCCGCCTGAGCTCTGCAGCAGTGCCAGTCTTTTTCTTTTTTTTTTGGCTATGACAAGGAAAATACTTTCCTCAAGAAACAGATATAGAGAATACATGTTTATCAATTTTATGTCTATTTAAGAGCCTAATGCTGATAGGAACAGGGCCGGCCCTAAACAATTTGGTTCCCCTGGCAAAATTTCTGGTGTTTCCTCTTCATTTGAAACAGAATACCAGAGGTCCACCTCACCTGTCAACATCTGCTGACAGCTGTGAAGAACAACTGTTCATGTTAACGAGCAGCTGTGGAGTGAAGCAGTTCTAGGTGGGGTCCAGGGATATACAGGTGCTGGTCATAAAATTAGAATATCATGAAAAAGTAGATTTATTTCAGTAATTCCATTTAAAAAGTG
>JAUBOC010000019.1:12480947-12501796 GCA_032275365.1 Anablepsoides cearensis | reverse complement strand
TTTTCTCAGATAAAATCACGCAGCTGTCGCATCTGAGGTAGACCTGCAAAGCCAACATGACTATAGCCACATTCTATAAATGTTCAGTCATTATCTTTTAAAAAGAACGTCACCGTTTTTTTTACCCTGTCAGTCAAAATGACGGCGCAACCTCTTGGTGGCGCAACCTCTGTCCGCCCCACCAATATTTATGCCCACAAGCCGCTATTATAAAACGACAGGCCATCAAAACTTGCACCACTGTCTCTGGCATCTAAATAACAGAGATGCGCGGTGCTGCGGTCATTCCTCTGTGGAACAAAACCTGCCAATCACCAGAGGCGTTCAGGGGCGCTCAGTGGCCCCGCAGTTTTGTCCTCCTGAGTACCCAGGTTTTTCTTTTTTCAATTACACTACCTATTTAGGAATATAACCTCATAAATATAAAAACAAACAATAATTTTTTAACAATTAAGATTTGAAATCATTAATTTATATTTTATTTAAAATAAAAATGTAATTAAAATGTAGCTCCTCTGAATAAGGACAACCAGACCAGTGTAAAACCAACATTCTCAAATAAAGATGGAGGTTCTCAGGAGTTTATATTCATAGATATATTTTTAATCAAATGTTAATTATATAATTTTAATAATAATATAATATAATAAAAAAATTAGGTAGTACAGTGGCACACAGAGCAACATATTGCCTAAGATAGAAGGTTGCTAGATAAACTTTCTGATCTGTGTTTACATCTTCTCCAGGTACTCATGTTTTCTCTCACAGACCAAAATCATATTTATTATATGACATAAAAAGCAAATAACTTAATAATTTGGGATAACACTACAGTAGATGTAGTTTATAACTGTGCTTCTTTTAGTCTTTATTTTATAATTACAGTTTTTCTTCAAAAAGTAAACATCACCAAGCAAATAATGTACAGGTGATGGCTTTAAATTTTAAAAAGCTTGTTCTTTGTAAATGTCTTTAAAATATGTAGTTTGACATTTTTTAATAAAATCATTTTTGAAGAGAAATGTCCCCATCAAATTTAAAATTTAATTCACTTGAACCCCCACATTTACCATAAAACATTAGTTCACCCAGTGTTGTTTCTGTTGCTTAACAAATAAATGTATTCCACTTGACCTATAAAATACTCACATTAAGTGTATTCCTATAGGTAAAAAATCTGTTGTTAAAACACACCAGAATGTAGGAAATGGCATCTGCTTCTATAAAAATTTTCTGGGGGGGACCCCCAGACCCCCCGCCAATGGGTCCCCCCTCCGTTTTCAGTAATTCTATCTGTAAAATTACAAATTGAACATCCGTTGGCAATCCATAGCTTTATATTGACAGTTTTCAATTTGTCATTTTTTACGAACACATCATATTATATATATATATATATATATTTTTTTTTTTTCATAGTATTGGCAAGAACTTAAAACTACTTTCACCCCTGAGTATAACCCCATCAGAAGTTACAGAAATGTCCATGATGTGCTGATTATTGCGTGGCAAATATAAATCTGAGGAAAAAGTAACAAAAAAAGGTTTGGAAAAACTCAGATTATCTAAAATCTCGTGTTTTGTTCACAAAGTTACCACTAGGGGGGCCCTTTTTTTCTGTCAAATCGTACCCAGTTTTCTGGTCTTAATCCCCTTTAAACTCTCATATTACAAAAACTAAAGTCTTCAAGCAAATACCAATTAAGGCATCTGTGAACAGAGCTCTTAAATGTCACTTTTAATAGGTAACAGTACGTCGTGTGGATTAGCTTTCAGTTTTTTAAAAAATCCAACCCTCAGACTTAAAACAGAAAAGTAAAAAGCTGCAACACTAATCTTAAAAACAGAAATGCTCTACGTTGAGCCAAATACCAAACGTATGATGTTATAAAAAAGATTGGATGTTTTTTTTTATCTTCTCTTACACAACTGGACGCAGCTACTATTATCAGCTTGGTGGGCAGGCTTCCAGTCCAGAGCCTGTCTTTGCTCTCCACAGGCTTCATTTTACTAGACATAAATACTGTGTGACAGTCCGGATGCATTCATCTACATTCTTCCACGTTGTCTCTTCGGCAACAACCTTTTCTCTTTGAACTCTCAATAGTTACATCTTGAGCTAAAATAAAGACAAAAAGCAGCAGCAAATTCATATGAATCTTTATTGTAATTAGAAATCCACGCATCAAATCCTTTTTAATTATTATTATTTTGTCTGTTTTACCATTTACAACATGGGGAGAGTGAGGGACAAGCTAAATGTCATGCCTTTCCCAGCAGGCGCAGTGCACTACAGGATGGACATGAGGGGAGCAGGATGGACATGGGAAATACATAAAGTGCCATTGTCAACAGTTTTTTTTCTTCTTTTTTTAATAAAAAAAGGGATCAAACAAAAGGGTTTGAGGGTGGAGTGAGAGGACACCAGAGTCCATGGACGTGACAGCACGAGTGCACAGGAAGGAGACGGTGAGATGCTGATGAGAAGGAAGAGACTGGAGGAGGGAGTTTTTCTTAAAAAAAAAAAAAAAAGCGTTTGGAAAAAGAAAACAAAATTTAAAGGAGTGTATAGTCTCAACCCAGGATGAGACTGGACTTGCCACCGGGAGGGTTTCTTCGGCCGCCTGCGGCAGCACTGGCGCCTCCCGATGGGGCGGGGCCTTGTGACGTCTCCTTCTGCTCCTGATCCTCCTCCACGCCGTCAGGACATTCTACAGCTGCGACAACCACAACAAATCACTTCAGTGTGGCTGATAAGCACATTAAATCACAGAATCCTAACTTCATCACAGCTGAACTTGAAAGCAGCAGCCGGTTGTTGTAGCTCCAGATCATTTTTGTGCAAAAAACGTTTTGTTTGTACTTTAACAAAAATGTCCCTTTGACCATTAAACAGTCTAAAATTAATCCCATTCTAACAATACCACAATCCAACATTTTGAGTATAACAATATATAATATAATGTGCAGCTATAAAGATGTAAAACTTAATGAATTATTTTATGTCTGACACTGCTGTTGTATAAAAAAGAAAAACTATAACTTTATTTATGCCTTTTCAGATTCGTTGTTTGATCTAAAACACTGAGAAAAGCCAAAGCTGAAAGTAAGAAAATGCAGTCTCTAATGTCCTGATGCATCTCAATAACCCAGGTAGAAAAATCTAAGTTGAGTAGGTCCTCTGGATGTGCTCTTCTCTGCTGAAACCCAGACCAGTGGTCACTTGAGGAGTTTCAGAGAAACTGAGACGTTTATTCTCTAAACATGATGTCCCAGTGGGTTCCAAAGCCAAACACACATTACGGCAAAGACTGGTTCACCTGAAAGATCCGGTCCTCTAACAAGTCCAGAGGACCTACTCAACTTTTTTTTTTTAGATCCAGTCTCCAATGAACTTTGAAGAAAGACAGAAGTTTTTGCAGAATCTATGCTGTAATGTTAATGCCTGCGGTGCTGCTGCTGCACAGGCAGGGACGTTTTAAAATATAACATTATAAATAAACATCTTCCTAATTTTTCCTAAAGTATCTTTTTATAGTCAGAAGCAAAACACAGCTGGGCAGCAGGAGCAGCGAACCATCTGTGACAGCTGTACTAATTATAAGTTAATGAGCCCGGTGTCTTGGGTTGAGCATCGAGTGTCGATTATTGATTGAAACTGGGATTTACATGTTGATTCTCCTGGAATCATTCAAATTATAAAATTTCCATTCCTACTTTCAATACACAGTCCTCTGACCGGAAGAAGTAGCCACAGAGCAAAACCTGCAGCTGAGCTGCCTGAACACCACTGAAGAATGTGAGTCTAATAATATGTCTAATACCAACACTAACTGTGACATCAGCTCGGTAACATGTTATAGTTCCTGCAGCATCACACACTGGACATGTGTCACTGTGGTTTCATTAGGTTTTTAAAAATAAAACACTCTTGTAAACATGTAGACTGAAAAACATGTCCATCTAACCAGAGTTCTTTCTGGATGAAAATAACTTCTTTAAAATTTAACGTTTTACTTTTGATGAACTTCACAAATAGTTCCTCACAGCGCTGTTATCAGCCACTATATAAATATCAATTTTATAAATATGAATTTATTTTGCACAGGGGTATTACAGGTGTCTTACTGCTCTGGCAGATTATTTCACTTAGTTTCAGAAAATTCAGACTCAAAGTAAATGAAATAATCTGACAGTGGAATGAGGCAATTGTACTTAATGATGGACTTCTTGAAATAAGGAAAATTTCCAGGTTAACAAAATTAATAATCTGACATATTCTGCTCTTGTTTAGTAAATCAGTCTCAAAACAAGATCAAAAACACTTTTTGGCTGGTTAGTGACCTCATTTAAACCATGCAAGCTTTTTTTTGACCCAGCCTCTAAAGGAACTGGAATCATTAGGAACCAGAATCTAAATGAGAAACCGGAATCGTTCAAATACAAACGATGCTCAACCCTACGGGTGTCACACATATAGAACTGAACAGCTCTGTGGGAAGTGGAGCCAGATGTTCAGATATATGTAATCTAACTGAGGACCAAAAACACTCTGTTGTTTCTCAACTGTTTACTTCTGGCTGAACTTCTCTGTCTGATACATGTTTACATCTTTTTAAAGCAGCCATTTTAAAGTTATGGTTTGTTAATAAACTGGAGTTCGGTTTTTGCCAAGGTATAAACTTTGAAGCGCTTAAAAGGTAGAACAAAAAGCGAACTTTAGCTTCGGTGATGTCAGCCTCTCTGTCACAAACCTGCACCTGGAGGTTAATAAAAAGCTTTTCATACTAAAGCAAAGCCTGCCATTAAAGAACAGCTGCTTGACTCCAGATTAGCACCCTCATCATGGCAGGGAAAAAAAACCACATCAAAGACATCATGTGTTGTTGACTTAGAAAAAGGGAGAACACATGTACTGTCAGTAGAGACAAAACAACTCAACAATCCAATATTTGTAGGGGGCTGGGACGGTGAAAATGCCTGATCTGTTATAGAGCCTTTCATTGAGTCATGCACGGCTGTTTAGACACAGATACTGAAGCCTTTTAGAAAAACAGCAGAAGAGCTCAAGAAACTCACCGTCGTTTGCTTGTTCTTGTCCGTTCTCATCCTAAAATGTAAACAAGAGACACGAATATCAGATTGAAACATTCACTTACGTCAGAAGAATAAGGTTTACAAAGCTGAAAAAAACATCCAAAAACAAACTTCATCCTACAGGAAACTGATTAAATAAATGGTTTTGTGCCATTCAGTTACAAGAATAAGCTTTTGCCCTTGTTTTGTTCAGAAATGGTCTTTTTGCTTCTCTTTTTTACTGATGGAACCAGATTCTATCAGTTAGCTGTGGTCTAGAAGAGCAACACTCCTTGGGGATTATAGAGATCAGTGGATATTTAAAGAAAAAAAAATACCTGGATTAGTTTCAAACAGATGAACAAAATTTTCCACTGAACTGTTTGGAAATACACTTAATCTTCAACCGTGTGCTTTTTAGGCTGCACCAGGCTGTGGCTGTGTTATGGAAACAATAAATCAGACGTCAGGTACCTCTTGTCTCTGGTTCCACATCATGGCGGCCCCGGAGTTGTGGATGGTGGTCAGTTCAGGCTGAGGGTTCTTGGGGAAAAGGAGAGGCTGCTGGCACCTCCTCAGTGGGGCTGACGGCTCCCCACACAGAGTTCCTGCGGCTGCACCGGCTGGGTGATTTAAAAAAAAAAAGGTGGCTTTTAAAGCACGCAGACATCATCTATTTACAACAACACTCACATTGTTTTTCCTTTTTTAAAGAGGAAAAGGAGGGTAACCAATCGTGGTGATGTGATACAGGAAGCACTGATGACAAAACGTGAGTAAGACTTCAAAAGCAGCCGTCAAACCACACGAACACTAATCCACTTAGTGACAAAGCCAGAGCAGACCTCTCTGACTCATGTGGAAAAAATGTTCACAAAAACGACTGACCTACTCAGATTTGACAAAACATCAGCTTTATGAGGCCGAAATAATGGCACGCCAAAAATCACTGGGAACCAAAAGGAAACATCACAAAATCCGCTTGAGCGGCTGCAACGGACCCAAAAAAAAAAAAAAAAACATGGTGGAACACTTCCAGTCAGACAAGCCGGCTGCCAAAACTCACAAAAATCCTCCAGCGCCTCAATTCTCCTTCAGCAGAAAGAGCATTAAAACGCTGCTCTGAGGAGGAGACGGGCTGAGCTTTTACCCAAAGACACATAAGGTAACTGCTGTGGCCCAGAGGGTCGGGGAGAGTCGGCATCATGTAGAGGAACAACGGCAGCTGTGGAGGCAGAGGGGGGGCGCGGCTGTTATTAATGGAGGGACGGGATTCAGCTCTGAGAGCGGATCCCTCAACAAGTGCTGCTTCATTATCGGCTCGATATTTTCTGAGTCTAATCAGTTTACTGCCCGGTGAACGACAAATATGAAAGCAGAGGGGATTAAACCGGATTGATGGGAGCACATAGAGATGCTTCATGTTATCATCAGCACGAAACATGGCCTTCTACTTAACTTTATGGATCTCGTGGGTCTGAGGCATGGATGGTCTGACAACGGTGAGACGGGAAAGCAATTGTTTGCTGCTGGTAGTTATAGCTTCCTCTCTCATCGTGCAGCCAGAGGCTAAGGGCTCTTAAACATACCAATAAAATGCTGAACTACAACCTGCCCAAAGAGTCCGACTGAATATAAATATGCTTTTGTATTAGCATTACATCTGCACAATCAATGACCTAACCCTGATTCACCCCTCTTTCCTCGATTCTTGATTTATTCCAGCTCTTAGAAACAGATTGACCACTTTAACAGCATGAGCAAAATGTACACTATTAAAAAATATTTTCACTGGCACTAAAAATCATAGTAATGTTCATGTGAATATATTTTGTATGTTCTCATTTATTGACCATTTTCCTTTGCAAATACAATAAACAACCATTACAACAAACCCTGTTATGCCTCAGTTAGTGTTCTTGGGTCCATATTTGGTATTGCTGCTTTTCACTAACAAACACTTAAATTTGCATTATGTAAATCTTACAGGCTTCAGACATAGTTTTACACGCCACATACAGATATTTTAACATCACATCTGTTTATGTAAAAGGAATGAACAAAAACTGAGGGTGTTATTGACTTCTGGAAGGGGTGTAAGAAGAAATTTTAACCACCACTCTGTGACTTCAAATGAAAGGCTGAGGGGTAGAGGGAGGCTCAGATGTTCAGGTAAAGTTACTGCTGCAAAAACATCTTATTAACCCCTTGTTACTTTTTTTTCTCCACTCAGTTTAACAGGATATAAAACAGAAGACATATACAAATTAGTAAAAGTAAATTTGTGTTATAACACTGCTTTCTTTGACTTTAATTATGTTTCCAGATTTTATTTATGCACACAGTCCTTTTAAAGAGTAGGAAAAGGCTGAAGACCTAACCAGGTGTCACATGTTCCCAGATAGTTTGAGACATCTTCTGTGCAAATAAAATGCATTTTTCGTCAATTTATTCAGGAATCTGTGCAGCGCCGCGTGCCAGAGACACAAGAGTTCACACAAAGGCCTCATGGAAACGCACAACACTCGTAAACCACGCGATAGACCGTCATAATTCCACAATAAAATAACGCTCCCGTCCAGTTGTGTAAACTGAAGTGGGCCAAAGTCTGAGAGGCTCCTCCAAACTTGACACAGCCCCAATAGAAACAATGCAAGCAGGAAAGGGCTTTTACTGTAATCAGCTGCTGGATATCAGAGGCTAAAGACACAGTTTTAGGTCAAATTCTAGTCTGTGAACACGCCCCAGAAAAATTTGATATACCATACAAACCATTTTTCTACAATGTGCTCAGAGTGAAAACTCGTGCAAAATTTCAACTTAATGCAACAACAATGGCCTGGATAATTAAATATTCAATCTTTAATTACAAGCAGTGAAGCCAAACTGCTCTAAACAGAAAGTAGCGTTTGTACTAAACCAAGGAAAGTTTCAGCCAAACATTCTGGAAGGCAGTAATGTCAAATCACATTTAAGCCTATGTGGTTATAAATTTGCAGTGACCTTGAAATCTCAGAGCCCTTTGCAGTTCCCCCCCCCCCCCGTCTCCCTCTCTCTCTCTCTCTCTCGCAGCTGCATTTGCTTCTCGCTGTCCAAGGCCGTGCATTTCACCAAGTGATTCATTTTTCCACAACCTATTCTTTCCATTGAAGACCGATCTTCTACCCCTATTTATCAAAGGCTAGTTTCAAATTACTATTATCCCAGCTCTTCAGGGCTTTTTTCTTTTTTGGCTGTTATACATGTGGGAAACCCAGTCAGACAACCGAAATGAGAACCTCTAAATAACCCTTCAGTTTGTATCTTTTCCACGCTCAAGTTAGAGGAATTGAATGTTCGGTCCTTTTCTGCTTACTTAAGGCTTCTGGCAGTTCTGTCTGTCTTTGCAAGACTCAGCATGCCCTGTGTAGATATGTCTCCCTGGTTCAAACCACAGTTATACTGTAAAAAGTCGTCCTGAAAGGTTTGATTTATGTGGCTCTGATTTGCTGCATGAAAAAAAAAATAAAATCAACAAGCGTTAATGTCAGAGGAAGTTACTTGGCGGATTGTTCCTTCGATGAGCATGAGGGTCGTCAGGTTCTGCAAAGATGCTAGAGGCCATTTTGTTCTTGCGCTGTGGGGTTGTGTTGTCGTCTGCGCCGAGAGAGAAGTTGGAGTCCCCACCTGGCGGTCGTAGAACCCTTAATACAGAGAGGGAGACAGAAAAATTGATTAGAATCTTAGTATATTTTTACTGCGCTCTCATTGTCCTCTTTTCAGGCCAAATAACAACAAAAACATAATCAATAATGAATAAAACATAATAATACTCCCCGCAGTATTTGAAGGTTTCTCCCTGCTCCACCCTAACCCTTTCATACCAAACACCAAAAAGGCACACCAGCGCAGCCTCCGCTTTCTAAGCCTCGCCTGTCAGCCCGTCAGACAGACAGTCGCAATCTCTGGCCTGCAGCTGACTCCGATCGCCTGTAATCACAGAGTTAGCAAGCTAGCTGCAGCCTCTCTATTCAGCAGAGGTTCTTTTGCAGTGACACACGAAGGGGCTGGTATGTGCGTTTCTGGGATCATAGCCGTGCTTTTGGTAAATGAATAACTCAGATGTGACGCTTCATTTGAACCCAATTTCATATGGAGGAAGAAAAAAAAGAAAGAAAAGTCTGAAACTTAATATAGGTCAATATTCTGGAACAGCACAGAAAACATATGCAGATGAAGCAAATGAAAACAGACTATTTCTCGTCATTTCTCTTCTATCAGGAGCTTAATGCAAACACCAGAGGGAAATTCTTCTACCCTGCTGTGCTGAAAAACAGTTGGGAGTAGACGGCAGACCCCAGTTTGCAGAACCCCTCCCTTTTTATTTACAGCAAACTGCCCCCTCAGAGTCCCTGAAGCCACCAGCTGACACACCGAGCAGTTGTCCAAGGGCCAGGCGGGCGAGTCCAACAAACAGGCCAGAGCGCCTCCAAATACAAAGAAATCAACAAGGAAGGTCACACCAGGACAGCTCAGACGGCACGATTTTATCCCTCAGGTTTCAGGGTCCATCACACAGGGCCGTGACAGTAATGTCTTAACCAGACTGCACCTCTTCCCGGCCAGAGGAAGGATGAGCTCATGGTTTCCACATGGATGGGGGACAGATTTTAGCAGCATGGCAGCAGATCCCACCCTAAAATGAAACTGGAAATGATATTCTTAAAAAAAAAAAAAAAAGATTACAGATATTTGGGAGCAGGAGGGCCTTTTTAGGTAATGAGAGGTGAAGCTGAGAGATGCAGGAGCTCCACAGTCAGAGATTGGCATGTCTGATAAGACATGGACCATGATGGCCTAGATTAGAAAGATTTTCACCTTATCGTGGTTAAACTTGCTGCTTCGGGGATCTCTTTGTTCAGACAGCAGCAGAAATGACCAACAGCTTGAGGAAAAAAAGGGGGCTTTAAGAACCAAAAGCAAAAGAGCTAAGAAAAGATTTACAGGCTTACAGGCCCCCACCCAAGCCCCTGCACCATCGACCTCCAACCGGGTAATGACTGACCGACATTTGACAGGCTCACAGCAAGATCTGACAGAACAAGATT
The DNA here is from genome assembly GCA_032275365.1 of Anablepsoides cearensis. Taxonomy (NCBI): domain Eukaryota; kingdom Metazoa; phylum Chordata; class Actinopteri; order Cyprinodontiformes; family Rivulidae; genus Anablepsoides; species Anablepsoides cearensis. The sequence continues at coordinate 12,491,633 of JAUBOC010000019.1, read as the reverse complement.
TTCTCCAAAAACTATCAAATCTGTGCAACTTTCCGATCCATGCAGAGGAAATAATATTATAAAACCACTGCAGGAGGGGTGGCATTCAGATACGCATCATTTAACAGGAAGGAAAGGACTGGATGCCTAGGATGTGGGTTTATCATCATTAAATACTTCAAATGAAACGTACATATTAAAAATGCACTAAGGTTTTCTAACTTCAGTTGCAGAGATAGAGATCAAAGCTAACTCCTGTCATCAATCACATGCTTTACATTTACACACAATAGTCAGTTTGTAACTTTAGCTTGAAAGAAGTTATTCTGCGGTCAAACTTTAGGAGCCAACACAAGGAAAGGGTTGTCCCGTTTTTACATCCACACAAAAAGAGAAAATAAATATCTACTTCTTGTCCACTTGCTGGCCGAAATTCCTCACGAGCTAACCCAACTTAATGTAGCTAACGGGTACGGAGCCTCTGAGACCCAACAAGATTAACTCAATTAACGAGACTATGTGGCTCAGTCCACATATATCCCCTCTACACCTCCAAAAGACTACACAAGACTGTCTTTCAACACAACCCGAAAAAAAGAGGCGTTTGCTAGCTAAAAATGCTTTCCCCCGCATCCCACTTCTTTTGTTCCTCCATGAAAGCTCGTATTTTACCTGGAACTGCTTTTAGTACCAGGGTCTATGCCTTGAAAGGTGGTTGTCGTTGTCATCTTTTTGGGAGTATTTCAATGTCTTGACGGTAGCGAAGAATCGGGCTAATTAGGAGAGAGAGGGGGGAAAAAAGAAACTCCACTCGCTCAGCGGAGAAAAGACGGGATGTAGACTCCACCCGATACAGAAAAAAACATAACGAATACCAGATCCGCTGGTTCTGCGGTGCCAGCACACGAGGCCCAGCCCACCAGCAAATGCTGGGACCCGATTAGTCAGCACAGTGCACAGCTTCCCTCCGATTGGTCAGGAGAGGACTGAGCCTCACGCTGATTGGTCAGTACCACATAGGTCAAATCTCTTGTTGGTGGTACTTCTCAGATTCATGTCAGTGACCAGACAGCCCACATCCCTGAGGCCATATTCTGCTACAATTCATCAACATTGATTATCGCAATCATCAATATAAAATTAGACATTACTAAAAAAAAAAAAAAAAAAAAAAAAAAAACCCTAAATGGTATCTATTTGAGAAAATCTTGTGAAAAAGTAATTTATTCTAATTTGCTGGATTAAAATCTGAATAAAAACTAGAACAAGTAAAAGTTTGGGAAAAAAAGACAATAATTTTATTTTAACAGGCATTTTAATAGACAATACGAATGTGTGTTTAACTGAAACATCCCTTTAGGCTTCCCAAAATTTGAGGTGGACAAGTAAAACGATTATTCTAAACATCCAGTACAATATAAAAAGTATATAAAATGAATATTTTTTTTAACTAATAACAGAGGCTAAATGGTAACCTAGTCATGTTCCCAAAGCGGGTGAGCTGCTCACAAAGTGACAGCGAGTCCCAAAACTGTCTAACTTGAGTTCAGACTTGGTGGATAATTACCATGCTTAATATATGAATACTTTAGTGAGTCTCAGTAAATTTATTTATTTATTTACTTGCATCTTCAGAAGAAACCCTTAGAACTGGGATGGAAGCTCCTACACAATTACCACAATACAGCATGAACGTTATAATGCAAGGCTGTATGGATGTAGATTATGTACAAAGGAAAGTAACAGGGGTGTGAATGAACATATTATACAGCAATTAAAACCTCTTCTGCATGGAAATCTGCTGAGACAGTCGATGCGTTGTAAAGGACCAGCCGCAGGGTGCCATGGGCTGGGGAAGTTGGAGGAAAAGAGTGTCAAGGTGCGGTCCTTTTAAATCAAGCCTCCTGTCTGTTGCTGAAACACGTCGATTGTGTCCTCATCTTCCATTTCCAACTGTGAAGAGGGTGATGAGATAAAAGCAAAAGTCAGAAGTCAAGAGGTTTCATTTTCGTGTCATGTGGCATTTGGGTGACATTGTGTTTTATATAAAATTTATCTTTCTGGCTGCATCAAGAAGCAACGCTGCCTTCCAAATGGCACACTGAGTTTTTAATGACAGGCTTGCCTTGCACTGCAAATATATCCAATAATGGGTTGTGACCACTTCAACCTCGAGCCGCAGCGAGCCTAACTGGCATCTGTCTGCGGAGACATATTCAGCCACAACGCACCAACTAAGATTTAGTTTTGTGCATTCTTGCAGCCCGAGGCGTTACAGGATCTGGATGTCAGCGCAGTGAACTGCACAAAGACATGGCGTGTGACAGGTTTCACCCCAGAGACATTATAATATTTGTCTCAGAATTGCAATTGATCAACACTCAGAGACTGTGGTTACATTTTTAATTGCATGTGGGACAGAGATCCTACACAGGTTTTCCTGTGGTTTTTAGCAAACATTTCCTGTAAATGTTCAGAAACGCACATTTTCATACTTTTTCTTTTTCTCAGTCTTTATTCAAACCTAAAAAAACACTAAAAGCAGACTCATAAGACAGAGGAATTAAATGCTCTACACAGAAAAGGAAAGACAAAAGTGCACTTCAATTCAAAGCTTCCTAGTTCAACATAATTTGAATACCTGCATAATGAGAAGTGCAACGTGGAAAGAATGTCTCGAGTTTGTATTGCACAAAATCCAAAACCAGTTTCTCAACTAGTTGTTTTTTAGTTGATGAAAACTGAACTGGACCCTTGAACTGTTTGGAATATGGTCAGGCTGTTTTTATTGACCAAACATGATCAATAAAGCAGAAAAATCCCTTCTTCCCGTGACTTCATAGGAATGAAAAAAAAGCAAACGTATCCCTCCCTGCCAGCCTTCTTTATTCTGTCTCACTAAAATGTGAAGCACCTTTGTTAGCAGTGTGATGATTACACGTAAGTGTTACATTTTTTTTGCACCATTTTATTTTAAAGTAAGTAACTTTGCATCGTTTTCCATCTCAATTTGATTTTACATGCACCACTTTAATTCCTTTAATGCAAATGCAGGTAATTTTTCACAATAAATGCTGTTAAATAGAGCAGAGTCACCACTGCACTTCAGAACAGATAAAATCTTTTAAATTTGCAATTCTGAATCAATTTCTCTCTCTTTTTTTAAACAAATTCTGTCTGGGTGATTGTCTGGGTTTGTGGTCTGAAGCAGTTAAAGTCATTTTTTGTACAACTGCAAACTTACCTGTGCAGGTGTGTCTGTGTCATTCATTGGTTGCCCATCAAATCTGAACCTGATTTGGCTCATTGACAGTCCCTAGAAAAAAGGAAAAATGTGTCATTCATGTGAAAATTACTCAATGGGTCAAGGGTGTCTTATCATACTAGTTCCAAATGGTCTCCAAACAATATTGTTTATTTCCACTTTCTGAGAAAATGTATCATCCAGAAATAAAGCGTGACAAGCCTATATATAGGACACGGCTATAAAAACATTTTCAACATAGATTTGCATTCATTTTACGATTCTTATTGCATTTAAAAAGGACTCAGAAAAAAAAAGAAAGCTACGACCAAAATGAAGAGCTGTAATAACAATTATCTAGCCTACATTAGACCTGAAGTTGTAGATGAAAACCTGCACTTAACGCTCAATAAGTGCATGCAAAATAATCACAACACATAATGGTCAGTATTATGTGCTATTTATGCTTCCTGCAGTTGCTTTCTGCAATGTTCAGCTCTTTGTTACAATTTTAGCAAATGTTCAGCTGTTATTAGCTAAAGTGAGTTCAAATTACTTGATTTTGGCCAAGTTTTGATATATTGAGCTAAAAATTAATATGTTGGTAACTGACAATAGCTCTATCATAAATAACCGTCAAAATAAAAATCCAAGATGGCCACCAAAGCTATGTTTAAAGGCTTTTTGCGGAGCCCCTGTTTGAGATATTGTCATGAAAGCGGATGTACTGGTAGGTGAGAGCAAGCTCTATCACATATTGAAGCCGCAAAAAAAAAAAAAATCTACAAATGTAGCCAAAGTTATTTCGGCTACTATTGTCCCATTTGAAATGAATGGAGCTTTTTTGGATTGTACTTGTAGTCGTCGTGGCTCTTTTGCTACTAAACTAATGTTATAACCCTGAAACAAAATTCCAACAAATTATCTCCATAGGAAGATAAAGTACAACTCAGCAACGTAGCTTTGTGCTGAACTGCTGACCTTGACAGTCTGTAAAATATTAAAATCCTTGCCGTTTCGAGAACACTCTGCTTTGATTTTGTTAATGACAAATGTTTTGACAAGCGGGGAAAAAGCCCAGGTGTAATTAATAACATTTGCTGACAGGTCTAATCCTCAAGTGCTAGTAAAACATGCTAGATGTTTTAGAAAATGAGCCAAAAGGTAAAGCTATTAGTTTTCCACGAGTGTTTCTGACAAGTCAAAAAAGGTATGAACTTCATGCCTGAGTGGAAAAAAAACATGAGCACAGAGCTCCACTAGCGCAAAAAATAAATAAATAAATAAATAAAAAAAGAAGAGAAGGGAGGAGGTGCATAAAATAAAGGAAATGCTTTTGAGTTATTTGTGCGACAACATCAGGTCATGCTCACCTGTCTGTCGCAGTAAGCCTTCATGAGTTTGATAAGTGGCGTGTGTCTTTTGATCTTGAACTGAACGACAGAGCCATCCTGACCCGCTACCTTTAGATTTATGTGTTCATTGTTTTCCGTCTTGACTCCCTCCTGAACAAGAAAAGAAATGTAAAAAAACGAAAACATGTGAGAACACAAACAAATTCAGAGCTGGAATTTTGAAGATTACCTAACCAAATCATCTTAAAAAGGCAAATGCAGAATTTTTATGAACCAAAACATTTAAAAAGAAAAATCATAACCTAGAAAGTTGAACCTTCGCCTCTTTTGCAGTCTTGTATATTACCATGCAGGACTACACTGTATTTACCTCAATCCATCCTCACATTAACTTTGGCCTACTTTTCTGTCCCTCACTGTTAAGAAAAATAAAACTCGTGCCCACAGCATGATGCCGTCACCACCATGCTTCACTGTGGGGACAATGCATTCAGGAAGGTGTGCAGCTATGTTTGCATTTGTGCCGTACTTTTCCTGTTTCTGGATAATGGATTGAACAGTGTGAGATGTTCAAAGCTTCAGACATTGTTGGTCTAAATGGTAACTGAACACTAGAGTGGCAGTACAGCTGCTTTATACTGAGGTTCAATGATTGAGAGATAGGACTAGGTGATTTCTGAAAGTAACTGGTTGAACTGGATCTTATGCTGGGTTCACACAGCAAGATAATTGTACCAATTTTGCCCTTCTGACAATCTTAAGAGATCTTCTTTTCCTTTTGATTTCAAGAGGTCTCACGGGACTTCTTGTCTGACATCTGAATGGTCATGAGTAAAATCTGTTTATAAGTAGAGTGTTGTCTTTTCCTTGTGGCTGTATAGCACCCACTGTAGGACCAAACCTGTTATATCCATGATATTTTATCCTCATGCGTGGGGTCTTTTAGTCTTTGAAAATCGGCCAACAATTGTACAATCTTGCCACGTGAACCAGTCAGTGTGTATCAAGAGTAAAAAGGACTGAATTCAAACAAATACTACACATTTCAGCTCATTTATTTGTACAAAAAAGAAATAGACTAAAAATCACTTAGACATCACATTATGTGCTACTGTCTGCCACAGGGAAAGACAGAATGTGGGGTGGAGATAAGCGTCTACGGCGCGGGGGAGCGGGGAAAGGCGGACAGGAAGAGGTGGGGAATTTATTTCGAGCTGCAGAGCGGGTTGGGGGATGGTTATTTAATTTTATTTATTGGGGTTCTTTTAATGTACAGGCTCTGAGACGTAAAATAAATTTGAAGGAGAGTTTAAAAAAATAAATAAATCTGTGAGATTGCCTCTATACTGCCGTATACCAGCAAAATGAGGGAAAATCATTGTAATTAACGAACAATCTGTACAACTTGACAAGTATGCAAACTAGGGATGCTGATTTCCTTAATTTTGGGAGATCGGCCAATCCTAGATAAGATCGGTAGAAAAGATTGGCTTTTCTACCTTCAAAAAGGTCTGAAAATCAGCTACTGTCCTTGTTTGCTCTGCTGTGAGCACTACCTGAATAAATAGGTTAGGCTAAAACAAACAAATAAATAGGTTAGGCTAAAACAAACAACCACGTGATAACATATTTACTGATTTTTTATTTTTTTCTCTGTTGCATCCTAAAGTTCTGTTTCCATTTTCTTCAACTGCTTGAAATCAACAACAACAACAAACCAGCACAAAGTGTTAAAATGTGTTTTAGTTGAACAAATAAACAACAGTTTAAATCACTGACAAAACCAAGCTTCACACAAACATGGACCATGATGCACTGGGGTCGAACACCGGCTGGTTGGCTGTCTGTAATCAGACAAAAAAAAAAAAAAAAAAAGAGCCGCGCGCCTGCGGATGCGCGTTCACAAACCTTCCGGTCTATCAAAGTAGCTGATAGTTGAAATGTATCACGCAACTTTTAAAACAGCCAAAACGCAACAAGCGACGCTGTGTGTTTCTTTTTTAAGGTCCTCTGTCACAGACCCGGTAAAATATTCCAACACAATGGAGGCACTCACCTTTGGTTTTTCATCAGCCATGGTCACTCTTTTGGCGCTTCTCTACGCTGCCACACAAAGAATACGAGTACGCGCACGTACTCGTGTCCTTTTACAATTTTTTTTGCAAACGTGCGCGGCCTTGTGTCTGTGCGCGTACACCCCTACCGGCATTCATTGGATGGAAGTGGTCACGAGGACGAAAGCGCGGTCTGGGCATGGGCGTGAAAGTCCCGCATGCGCGTTACACAGGCATTCAACTCTACGTGCACGCGCACTAAGATGTTTTCTCGTCTGTTTTTGTATTTATTCGCGCATATTAACAGGTCAGCATTGCTAGACACACGGTAGTTGTTGTATTTGTGCGAAAATGTTGCCGTCTGTACGGTTAATAAATCCCCAAATCCTGTAATGAACCATAGTTTGACGCTTCAGTTCATGGCTAAAACAAGGCAACACGACTGGCATATCGGAGAGGTGGAGGAAACTGTCGCTAATTTTGCGACTTTATCGCTAGTTTTACCGAGTTTTCAGAGCCCTCTAGTGATATTTGTTCTGTTGTTACTGCGACTTTAGGAGACTGGTGTAAAAACATGTTTTGAACAAGCAGCGGGTGCTGCCGTGGGCTCCTCCCCGTCCCAGAGCTCTGACAGGCGGCTCAGTCCCTCTCAGCTGCAGCCACAGTCGGAGAGATTCACCCCAACACCGCTGCTGACTGATCCGTGGTGCTGGCGGGATGTAATTGTAAACATTTTTTATGTCTAAAATAAATCATGGCACTAAAAAAAAAAAAAAAAAAAAAAAAAAAAAAAAAAAAAAAAAAAAAAAAAATCTCTGATCAATGTTTCTAATTTAAGTTTTGTTTACTTTGGGTTGCTGAATGTGTGCGCAATTATTTGTGATCCCGAACTGAAACTGTAAATATATTATACGATGCTTTCAGTATTTGTGTGTGTGGTTAACTTTAAATAGTATACAAACGTCAAAAAGTCAAAAAGACCCTGATCCATTAGCTGAAAGGTTATAGAAGACAGTTAAATCTGATTATTTTTTGACAAGTTTATAGCAAAAAACAATAAAAAATAGCAAAATAATGTTAGCCAGGGGGATTATATGTATAAACATATTAAATAAATTTGACCGATGTTCAGTGCAGATCTATGCTTCATCCCGCACTCGACTAGTAGAGGCGCTGTTCTGCTGGTGCAGAATAACTATTCTCACTTCCTGCTTTTAAATCTTAAAGATAACCCTAATTAATCGTAAATTTTGTATTTTTTACTTAACTGTGTTATGTCCGTATGTCATTGTTGTGCAAAACAGTTTATTCTTCCCGATTTACTTAAAAAAAAATCAGGCATCGGAAAGGGCAGCTCGTAACGATGACGCATGCGTAGTAGTAGTTTTCCAGTGAGCGACAGAGGCGCGTAATAAGAAGCGTATTTCACATGTGTTTAACTGCATGTTTTTAGGTGAATAGTTTATAGTTCCAGTTTGTTTTGTATTGATAGCATCATTCCCCAATGGAGGAAGTTGATGTTGAGCCTGTAGTTACTGTAAGTATTTTTTATTGGCCATATTGTCCTCATAACGCCAGATAAATCTCAATGCTAATAGCTAGCTAGCGTAGCTATATCACTGTTTTTAAATCAAGTCATTAATTGTGTATTAGTTAAACAATGCACACGTTTGATGTTGTTAATTGAAGTGCAAAATTTTATACATTAAAATAATAATTAGGTGAATGTGTATAAGTCTAGTCGACACAAAGTCAAGTTTTTACTGAAGTGTAAACAAACTCCAATTTAAACCTTCAAGTTGAAAAATATAGCTACATAATAATTGAGTCAGCATAAATGGACTGAAATTACAATCAGAAGTAAATAAAATTGTTATAGTTGGTTGTTAAAAGATGAGTTCTAAATGTTTTGTAAATGGAGCAGGTTTGTTAAAAAATGTATTTGATCTAATTTTGGGTGACCTTTAACCAACACCAAATTAAAGACATATGGGTTTGGTTTTGATATGCAGAATATTCCTGGAATCAGACATGGAAAGCACTTGGGCTTTGCATGGGGTCCTGGTGATATCCTTGTGTATGAGACTCAATACAAACCATCAGGTATGTGTTTAAATAAATAAAAGTCTTTTATGTTTAGTATTTTGTCTCATCCCTTGTTTTCTTATCCATCTGTGTTTCAGGAGCTACAGGAGCAAGATGCTCATTCATTCACATGGTCAGGAAAGACGCGGATATATATTCCCCTATTTTACGCAAACTGTTTAACGAGTCCCATCACATCTTTGTTGGACTTCAGACGATCAAAGAGGATCTCCCAAGCAAGGCCAAGAAACCACAGTAAAACTACTTTAACAAGTTTCATGGTTTTCTCTAGTCTGAGTCTTATTAAAAAAAGATAAATCTGATAAAACTTACATGTATTTTATAATTGTATAATTAACCCCAAAATCACACTGCCTTGTTTCACAGGTTTGTCAGCATCAGCAGAAACTATAGATCAGTAATTCGAGCCTGTATGGAAGAGCTTCAACAGGTTGCAGGTTCGTTTTTTTTTAAAGAAATTTAGCTAGAATATCTCATACATATTGACACATAATTAATCCTTTTGTTTTTTTGGACAGTTTCAACAAAAGATGCAGCTATATCCACACAGTATGGAAATCAGGCATGTACATTTTGTCAATTAAACAGTTTGAAAACTAATCTGCAACAAATACATCAGCACTGATTGCACTCCTACTGTTTGATACCATTTTCCTAATCTACGTTGACTCGGTTTTGTCACAGGTGTCTATTCTCTTGGCCATTGAACTGATCTGGAACCTGTGTGAGGTGCTTTTCATCGATGCTGCTCCTGGTCAGTCTGATTTTTGTGATTAATTTCTTTCAGTGCAGAATAAGTCACCCAACTTGTCTTGGATGCTTGTGTGTTTTTCAGCCGGCTCTCTCCTGCTCCACCTTCTGGACTGGGTGAGGTTACACAAGGACGATGTGGATGAGAAAGCCAATAATGTTCTGCAAAGTGACAGCCCCGCTGAGCATCGTGACTACTGGGATGTGGTATGTTCTTTAGAATTAGATCTGCTTTTAATGATTGCTGCAAGGTGTGATAAGAGTTTTCTTTTTTATTTCATGACTATCAGATGATTTCTCTCATTGTGTTTCTGCTCACTGCAGTTGGAGATGTCAGTCATCACATGTTTTGTGTGTGCAGGTGGTGAGCTATGTCCTGCAGGGAAGGTTGGAGGAAGCCAGACAGATGCTGGTGAAACAGGCATCCCTGCAGCCTGCTGCCAGAAACATGTTCAAGCTGATGGATACTTTGCTCAGCAAAATGCCTTTCTACAATGTAGGTACAACATGTGTGCTTAAAGGTGGTTTTGGGGTATTATGTATTTTTCAGGCATATAGTTTAATTCTGTACCACAAACAAGTTACTATGTTACCATCATTTGTTATGAAAATGTTGTATTTATCAAAAATAATTTAGACTTTGCATCATAGCCTTTCTAAACGCCTTGAAATTGACCTCTGTCCCTTTAAGAACCTCCTACCATTTCCAACACTCCCACTTCAGCACATTTTCACAACAATACTTCATGCTGTTTATTGTAAGAGTCTCCTTGGCATCCAAAAGTACATTTCCTCGATGAAGGCATTTTTTTTTAACCAAAAAGGACCGGACTGAGAAGTAGTTTGTTTTACAAGCTCAACAAACGTGCAGTTCCACCAGGTGTTCGCTAATCATTTCTGCTGCTAATGGTGGAGCTGTGTCAGGGAGGGTTGATCTGTGCGATGAGAGCTCAGCTGCAGACTGAGCCCATGGGAGGAGCTTTGTGTAAATTGGTGTCGCTTTGTACCAGCAAGTGTTGATGCTACATTTACACCAAACGCATTGCGCGCCTCCAAAAATCTCAAAACGCACGCCTCCCGACGCTGGTGTCCAGAGAGGACATTTGATGTGAACGTAGACACGCGTCTGAGAGGAGGAGCCTTTTTAACCGTAGTTTTGATAACTTACCAGACGGGCCGACTTCCTCACTAATCGTCC
>JAUBOC010000019.1:12468418-12479591 GCA_032275365.1 Anablepsoides cearensis | reverse complement strand
GAGCCCTTCACACACATTACAATATTCCTAATGCTCCTGGTTTAATGTTAGAGAGAATAAACCAACACAGTACAACCAGTGTACCTCTCGTATGAAAAGTAGGAAAATGCTAACCCCTAACTGTGTTTTTTTTTTTTTTTTGCTTTAACCCATGACTTTAAAACTTTTCTCCTCTGTTCGTTCGTTGAATTATAGATCCTTCTGGGTGATGAGGACACGTTACTGGAGCACAAGGAACTGCTCAGCACTTGGTATCACTTCCTCGTCACAAGACTTCTCTACTCTCACCCCACAGTGAAACCTACAGAGTTACATTTCTACGCACAGGTGCAGCGCAGTCATCCCCGCTCAGCATTAAAACTCACCGTGTTTTAGTTGTTCTTTTTACTAAATCTTCTCTGTTTGCAAACACTGCAGTCATGCATGACTATGTTCCTGGACTCAAGCGTCCCCGAGCCTTTAGACAACATCCTCTTAGCTGCCTTTGAGTTTGACATTCATCAGGTCATAAAGGACTGCAGGTAACTTCATGGAGTTACGTCTGAAATACACAAAGCACATTCATGGTATTTAACACCACACAGATGAAGTTTATGAAGTTGTTTTGTTGTGTCCCTTTAGCATCGTTATGAACAACTGGTGGTTTGTGGCTCATTTAACAGACCTGTTGGATCACTGCAAACTCCTCCAGTCTCATAATCTGCAGTAAGGCTGATTTTTAGTTGTGTTTAAATGAAAACTAACAAGGTTAAATACTTCAATAACAGGATATTTCTGTGTTTGTTCAGCTTTGGATCAAACTTGAGAGAGTTTCTGCTGTTGGAATATGCTGCTGGTCTCTTCACTCATCACAGGTACGCTTTAATTAACATTTATTATGTTATTTAGACATTACAATAATGCATTATTATTCCAGTTGTTCTTCCACTGAGTGAGTTGGTGGCAGGTTGCTGCAGAAGTTTATTCATTTCTTGAAAAAAAAACAACAACATAAATTCAACAAAACAAAATTACAAGTCATAAATTAAATGAAAGGTAGCAGAATAACAAAATAATCTTATTATATCTGCCCCTTATTTCTCAAATAAATAATCAAAAATAATTTTTAGTTTACAAAAAACAAAAATAATAAAAAATAAAGTTTAGCTCCTTGAACAAAAATTCATACATTAACATATTTCTCCAGCAAATTAACCTTTATCATTCTCTTAAATATACATATTGATCTGGCATTTTTAAGGTTATCTTCAAGATTATTCCATAATCTTATACCCTGGACTGAAGTACTCCGTTCCTTTAACTGGTTCTAACTTTAGGTCTCACAAACATTTCTGTCCCCTTGAGATTATAACAACTCTCTCTTTTAACAAAGTATATTTGGATGTTTGAAGGTAATGTGATTTTATGAGCCCGATACACAACTGATAAAATACCATAATCAAATTTGAGTGGGATTGTAATAATTGATTGCTACCGAACTCAATTCCAATCAACAAGAATTTTTTTTTTTTTTAAACTAAGGAAGTATTAGCAAAAGTCTGTTCATTATAATTGCGCTAATTCCTAACTTGGTGTTTTTGTGTGTTTTTAGTCTCTGGCAGTGTGCTGTGGATTACTTTGATCACTGCCCTGAGTTTGGCCGTGTTTATCTCGAGCTTCAGATCGAGCGTGTCCCTCTGGACACGGAACGCAAAGCGCTCAAAGTGCTACGAATTTGCGAGGAGAGGCAAATGTCAGAGCAAGGTAGAAAAAAAAATACTATTTTTCCTTATTTTTGTTTTCATATTTAGCACACAAATAAAGGCACAAGGGTCAGATCTTTCTACTACAGTTCAGTTTTAAAACTCTTGGTGGTTTGTTTGTTTTTGTTTGCAGTGAGGAGTATCTGTAAGATCATGGCCATGCGGGCTTTAAGGAACAACAGGCTGGGTTCTGCTCTCTCCTGGAGCATCAGAGCTAAAGATGCTGCCTTTGCTACCCTCATTTCAGAGAGGTTAGTTCCTGTAAAAAGCTGGACCTGATATCCAAACATTAAACTTTTCCATAAACATATTTAAGTTATTAGTATTTTTTTAAGTTCTTCACCTGTTTCTTTATTATGGACACTTTTATTTCTGTTCTACCAAAAATAAAGTTGTTGGCATTAGGGATTATTATTATAAGTTAATTTTGTTTTATCCAACTGTGTAAACCTAACAAACCTTTTGCTCTGTGACACATTAATTTTCCTAATATTATATTTAGAGTTTGTCCTTTTCTAAATAATTTGAGAGAATTGTCTTCTTGTTTCTGTGGTAGGTTCTTACAGGATTACTGCGCCAAAGGGACCTTCTCTGATCTGGATCTAATCGACAACTTGGGTCCGGCGATGCTGCTCAGCGACCGGCTCACTTTCCTTGGTATGAACAGGAAACTGCAGTTTTAGTAACACAGTACTCCCCCTGTGTACCAAGTTTAACCCAAACATGAAGTGACAGAACATTCAGTTAGCAGATGTTGTTCAAGTCAGCATCTCTTTTTATTCAGCGGTCATATGAGTCCCGGACAGAAACAGAGCTGTGTTGTGCTCAGTTTAACAGCATGTGATGAAGTTTACTGGAGGATAAACTATTTAAAAAGCATCTTTGGAAAAGTTAACAGTTTGCAAATTGGGATTTAAGTTACTTACTGCAGATTAAGTTTTTAGACCTCCAAAACTGAAACAGATTTTTCAAATCCTTTAGCAGTTTTTATATACATACTTAGCAGCAGCTGGTAACCTGTTTATTTATTTTATTTTGCAGCCTGAAGCACTTCTTAATATTTGTTTCAAAAGCAAATTGCATCAATCTGATTTTCCTAATGTTCGTGTTTGGAAAACAACTTTACATTTTTGTGACTGCAGACATATTAACACATATTACTTTGTGCTGCTTTTAACATTCTGAAAATGTGTTTTTCTTGTTTGTTTTTTGTTTGTTTACTTCTTTTTTTGACAACAATTTCAGGAAAGTACCGCGAGTTCCACAAGCTGTACGGAGAGAAACATTTCAGGGAGGCGGCGAAGCTGCTCCTCTCCCTCATGACGGCGAAGATCGCTCCTCAAAGCTTCTGGATGACGCTGCTGACCGATGCTCTGCCCCTGCTGGAGCAGAAAGAGGTCAGCAAGCCCATGACAAATTAAAGATTCATGTACAACAAAAAAACATTTAAATGTTAAGTCTATAATAATGATTTGTTGCAGGAACAATATACGTGAAAAGTTAGGATTTTTCCCGTTTCATTGATTCTGTAATCGTTTAGTCAGAATTGTTGTACTGTATGCACTTATTTTGACACAAGAATGTTGATAAAAACTTTAAATCTAAGGACTGCAAACAGATCTTTGACAAGTTTGCTAAAATAAATTAAAGTTGTAAATAACCATTATAGATACGTTAAATATCTATAGATTTGATTTGTATGCACTTTTGTTTAATGAAGGGGTCTTTTGAATAAAAAAGGTTTGTTTTACAGTCATGGTATTTATCTGATGGTAAATATTAAACTAATTTATATCAGTAATTATGAGCTCGCTAAAGTGACAGTATTTTAGGTCCATTTTAAAGAGTTGATGGAAAATATTTGGTTATTTTAAGGCCAAAACTGTGAAAAATAAAGGAAAAACAAATAATGGATCAGTCTTCTCAGAGCACATATTGCTACAGTGGATGACTTGATCAAATAGGTCTTTTAGTCAGATTTAACCACGGGGGGGTAATTCATTTTATTACTACTTTTGTTTCCATTTTGATGATCAAATCAGATTTATTATCATCAATGCTGCCCAAACAACAGTGGTCTGTACCTTATTTCTTCTGTTCAGGTGATCTTTTCTGCAGACCAAACTTACGAGTTAATGTACTGTTTGGAGGAGCTCACCTCCTCACTGAACACTGCAGCTCCCGCCGCAGACAGACCCATGCAGGTAAACATGTCCTCACAGGTCTGCCAGCTGCTCAGATGTTGTTGGATTTGTTCAATAAATCAAACATCCTAAGCTGGTGGTCCTTGCTGTGAATCAGTCTTGTTTTATAGTTTTTTACTCAAAGTAACGTGTGGATGATTTCAAATGTCAGTGAATAACTGTATGAAGCACCTACCGTCTGCTAAAGTGTTTATTTACGTGTTTTTTCAGGAGGAAGACATCGAGGTGACCAAAGTGGAGCTGCTGAGACTCGCTCTGGCCAGAAATTTGGCTTCAGCTATTGTCAAAGAAGGAACAATAGAAACATGAAGCGAGGGTTGTTATTTGAAAGAAAGCGGTTTTGCTTTTTTCTTTTCTTTTTGTACTGTAAATAAAACGTAGTCATCAAAGTGTACTTTTTGATAATAAAATACTTTGTGCTGTTCATTAAACCACATTATTTGCACAATTTTTTATTTTGGAAAGCAGAGTTACGTCACAAGAAACGTTAAAAAATTAATTATTTTTTATGCAGCAAACAACACATGATCACATACAAGAAAAAAACAAGAATTTTATTTTTATTACATAAAGTGCACATTAGACACTTTTATATCCAAGATATGACAGCAATGTAAATTGGAAACATTCAATTCCTTTTAGTTGTCTTTTTGAATAAAGTCATACTTTTGCCATAATTTTATCACTTTCTCAAAATGTGAGATTCAAAATGTTCTTTTGGTGCAAGTCAAGCTCTAATTTTCATCATTTATTTACAAAGTGTTTCAGACCCTTCGTGTGAAAATTTGCTCAAGTTTATTCTGTTTAAGGAGAGGACACATTTATTGCATGAAGCTAAATGAAAGCTGGGGGCTTGTAGACTTCTGTAAGTGATGAGGGCATAAAAAAAAACATTTAACAGTCTTTGAACATCCAACCAAACAAACTGTCAACAAACCAGGAGGTGGCTGCACATGAGACCCCCCCCACCAATGATTTTTTTTTTAATCTCTCTGGTAAAATTCTGTAAACATAAAAACTCAACAACCGTGAGAATGTAAACAAGTCGAAATATTTCAGAAACATGTAAGGCCATACAGAGTGAAAACATCAGCAGCACATCATCCCTCTGCTCCTTGCTTCAAGGTAAAATCTGTTCAGGTTCACATTTGGTTGAAGAATCCAGCAGGAGTGATGATTTAATTACTTGAAGTGAGGTCCTGTGTAAAATTTATCAACAGTTAATATCTTACCTGTAGCTCTTCGAACAACCTCAGTTTAAACAAAAAATCTTCATTCTGATCGGATTGATGAGCTAACATAATAAAATGAGGCCATTTGTTCATAACTTTTTTTACAGAACCCCAGTTCAAAATATGTGTGAAAGTACTCCAAGCAAACCCACTGCCAAAAAATGTCACGAAAAAGCTATTTGTCTCAACAAATAACTGCTCATTTACATTATAAAAAACATCAGATAAATACATTATTTTCAACAATCATTAAACTTAAAAGGGACATCATGTAAAGTTCGCTTTTTAGCTGTTAAATATATGTTGTGTATTTAGAGTCAGGAGTGCAGAGAAGTTGAATTTACTCTCCTGGTGCTATGTAGATATATTCTATTTGGACAAGTCTTCCCTTGTTGAAATCTTTTATGTTGGGTATTTAATGTTTCTGCGCCACTATATAGTCGGAAACACCTCTGTCAAACTAGAATAGACCGGTCTGGAAGCTGGAGGGGGGCGGGGGGTGTGAAGCACCTCGTTTGGATTTAAAGAAACAGCCCCAGAAAAGGGGTGAAAGAGGGGTTTGTGGAGTTACAAAAAAAAGGAATTCAAACCAAAGCATTGCATTTCCACTTTATACAGACTCCAACTGAAGGATTTAAATATGGAAAAGAAAAATTTAAAGACATGCCTCCTTTGAGACCGAGCAGCTAACCTGCAGTTATTGTTTTAATCTTTAACAACAGATCAGCTAACTGAGCAGAGAGCCACATCAGCAGTTTGACAGTAAGACACTGGTCAGACAAAAATATCAAAAATCCAGACAAATAAAACATTCAAACCAGACGTTCTTACTAAAGGAATGTGGGATTGAGGTTTTCACTTTCACATCTCAGGATATTTTTCAAGTATTTGTTTGTAGACTGCAAAAAGGTTCAGCCCAACATGAATACATAAATGATCTGCTGGCTCTTAAATATACCTTTCAAGTTAATTCCTTGGACCATGTTTGTTTTGCTACGATGCAACATTTCAGTCCAGTGCTCGGATGTAATGCTTTGATTTTTGTTATACATTCAAAAATGTGTTCGATTCATCACTGGAAAACTCCTGTCAAATACAGTATTTACCTATAAACAGGCACCAAAGTCTATATCTTACAAACTTCTTCAGTACGGTTAACACAACGCAACAATCGTTCATCGGGATGGTAAAGCTGTATTTCTCCTGTTTTATTCTGGGAGCACGTCTGGAGTAAGAACCGTCCTTTACTTTTGTTACAGATGACCCCACGTCTCCGGAAGCGGGAACTGGTCCACCTCCCCAGCCTCATCGCACAGACGGTCTCCCAGTGTGAAAGTCAACTTGTAGCGCAAACGCACCTTCTCCTGCGAGGACAGATGAGCCTTTTTAGGAAAAGCCTCACATTCTCTCTACTGGCGTTCAGATGTACGTTTTGCTGTGTTCCTGTTCTTACCTTGGCTGGATTGGCCAGCAGCAGGACTTGAGTAATTGATGCCGGAGGTAGCAGGGGGTTGAACGGTGCCAGCTCTGTTCCTGATGGAGGCAGCAGCTTTACCTTCATTGACTGGTGGAAGATACGAGGAAAGGTCAACCCTGGAAATGAGGTTTTTATTTATTTATTCATCTGAAAGTGTTTACCTTGGGCACAGCAGCGTGCAGCACCACATTGTGAACAGGTAGGGGCGCTGTATTGACCGTGGTCACCACCATGACTAACACGTCGGGCCTCATGGGAGGACAGTCAGACGCAAAGTTAACCAGAACACGAACGCCATCCTTATCATAGGCCGTCACAGGCAAGATTCTACCTGTGGACCAACAACAACAAATCAGTGAAGAAAACACTTTAAACAGTGATTAATTCCATCTCCGTCTCTTGGATGTTCTCACTGGGTTTGATCGCCTCCAGAGTGACGTGAACGTTGCTGAGAGAGGTGTCCGTGCCTCTGGATGGGCTGCCGGGGAAATGTAGCGGACCAGGGGACAGAGAGTGGAACAGCGGGCTCCCCGGCGCCATGGCCAGGCTTTCTGCCTTGGAATGAGACAGAGCTGGAGAGCCGGGCGCTGAGGAGCGGAGAATGGCCAAAGAGGGGGAACCCTGGCTGGGTATGAGGGGAGGTGAAGGTGCTGCTGGTCTCCCAAATCTGCTTCCTGTGGCACCTGATGGTCTGGGCTGTGATCTGAAAGCCACATCGAACAGAAAGCCCACGGCCATCATGTAAACAAATCAACTTATTTCTATCAAAATCTGTGAAATGATGGAGTCTCCGTACTTCTTGAGATCTGAAAAGCCAATCATTGCCAGATCCTGGAGGCTCTGCAAACTGTGTGTGGCAGCTGCTTGAGCTGGGGCCACTGCTATACTCGAACAAGCCACACCACCAAATGTTTCCACACTTGACGCTGGGGCCTACAGAGATCAGAATATTTACTACCCTCATTACACGCTCTCCAAAACTAGTTAGTTACAGTGAATATACCTGCAATGAAGTCCACGACCTGGAGATTTCTTCCAACGTGGGTTTTGTTCGCTTGCTGCTTTCTACAGAGGTAGAGTTGTCATTCAGACCTGGGGGAAAAAGCAAAAGTTAAACATTTTAAAAAGAGAAATGTGATGCGACAGCAGGACTGGCTCCTGGCATAGGCAATGTAGGCAAATGCTAAGGGCACTGTCCATCTAGGAGGCGCTGCAAACTTTTTATCAGAGTATAGCTGATTTAGTTTACAGAATAGTCCTTAGTTACTCAAGTTTATGAAGCTAACTTGTTCTGTGGGTTTCTCTGCCTGCTTTGTTACTACATGTGATGATGTTTTGTGATAAAAGTATCATATGATGCAGCCAAGACAAACTACCTGTGTTTAGTATGTAGAAAACAAAACAAGGATAGTGAAAGTTTTAGGTATTATCTAAGATGAAGTTCAAGTTAAAGTCTGGTTTTCAGTGTTCTACCTTCATACAATACCGACTGTTTTTATTAAACCCAAATCTACAAATGTCGGGAAAATTCAGTAATGAGCATGAGCAGGTGTTCCTCTGCTGTCAGCAGATGATGGCAGGTATGAGGTAGACTTCTAGAATTGAAAAACTCTGATTTATAAAGATAAAAAAATAATATAAAAGACAAAACGATTTAATTTGAATGTTTGTAAATTAGAAATTATTTAGAAAATCGCACAAGGAGTGTTATCTAAAACCTCGCCTATGGCACCAAACTGGCCCCTGTGTGACAGTATAATGGGGCAGGAGAATTTGGACTCTATTTGTGTTTAATATTTTAAGAAAAGTTTAGAGGATTCAGACTTAAAGCTACCGCTGAATGAATATTTGAAGGGATGGATTTGCTTCCTCTTAATAAAGATGCTCGTACCATAAAGCTTTGATCTGTGATGGGAGGGGGGAGGCCCTTATTTTACCTCTGCAACATGTGCAGGAAGCAGTTGCTAAGCAACCGGCTGTTGTTATAGCGAAACATTATTTTTCTTCAGTGCTCCGAAAGGGACGGTGACTCATTTGAACGACTAAGTGCATTTCAAACAGGAGCCAATACAACCAAACAAGCTAAAATTATAGTACTTTACTTAGAGACAGCAGCTCATCGTCGAGTAATGAGAGAGGGGGGGAGGAGTCCAGGGAGGGGTGACATGTTCTTCTACGCCTTCTAAGATGGCTGCCTGGGAGGATGCCGGGAGGAGGTGGCAGGACGGGGATAGGGGGCGTCGCGTCACGGGTGAAAAAGGGTGGAGAAGACTGAGGGGGAGGGGCCGCCGGCTCAAGAGGGGCGGGGTCATCGAGGCCGCCGATGTCGACCAGGGTATCCGTGGTCACTGCTAAACGGCAGATGAAGGGATGAAATTCAGCACCAGTTGATTACAATGAAAGGATTAATAAAACATTAAATCCCTCACCGCTCTCACTCTGACCAGCAGATTGATCCTCACAGCTGCTCTCGACCTGCTCCTCCCCAACAAGCTTCTTATAAGAGTTAATGACTCTGGAGAGCTCATCAGTTGCCTGCAGGATGTCACCTGATGGGTCAAATTAGTGATTATTCACACTGACACCAGAAAACAAAGGAAAGCTTCTTCAAACAGAAATAACATCCCTGAAATCAGTGGTTCTCAATTATTTTCTCTCCCTCTAGGTAACCTAAACTCTTTCAGTTATGATCATTATAGTGTTTGCTAAGGCTAAGTTAGCTTTGGCAGCCATCTTGACTCCTGTCGTCTCTAATCAGTGGTTGAAGAACATCAAATGGCTACTTTATGAGAGTTTCAATTAAACATGTTAAGTAGTTCATGAGACATTTTGCTAACAGACACAGATATATAGATAAAAAACAGAAAACCTAATGAGGCGTCATCGTCTTCTGTCTCAGAGGCTATCTTGAAGGCAGAAATCCTCAGTTTATCACAGCGTTCAAAAAGCTCCTGAGAGGAAAACAAAAAAGGTTAAAGTGCATGCCTATCCTTCAAATACAAAAAGTCATAAAAAGCCTCTTTATACTTAATAAAATTGCCATAGTACACATGATTTTACCCATTTTGTCACATAACTGGCCTATTTTCTACTGAATTTGGCTCAGCCAAAGTGAAACAGGAAGTGACATCAAAGGGAAACTCATTAATAAAATAAACTGGTCTCTGTTTATTAAAATAAAATTATTTAAACTTTAACTCATCTTCGTCTAATTTGGATAGCGACTAAAAATAATCTAAAGAAATATCAGATTCTTCACTACAGTTTGTGTTGTTAGCTTTGTAACAAAGCTCTGTTTACATGCTGAAATTCCCCTTTGACACCACTTCCTGTTTCTTCACATGCAAATATCTCAACAACCGTTCATCTCAGTGACATGGAATTTGTTTTGCAACATGTTATCCAGTGTTATCTTTCCAAAAATGCATTCATGTTTATTACAAAAATCTGACGTCACAGGCACTTTAAAAAAACAAACAAACAAACACATATATTCTCACAACTTATTAAAGACACAGACCTTAATAATCTCTTTATCTGAGTCACTGGATGCCTCCCTGTCGTAATGGGACAACATCTCGGCCAGCAGCTTCACGTTGTTGTTCACCTCCTCCAAAGTCTGCGCTCGTTTTGTGACCTTTTCCGCGCGGGCCTCGTCCTGACCACAACGAAACAGAAAACATCGCTCACGTCAGAAAACCCAACGGCTTGAGCAGGCGCCTATAAAAAAACAACATCCCCGCACCTCTTTCACCATGCTCTTGATCAATCTGTTGGCTTCCCGAAGATCTTCTGGGTTTTTACTGCGAAGAAGCTCAGCAAGCAGCTGAAGACATGGAGTTAAATGTTAGTCCAGATCATTTAAACAAAAAAAAAAGAGGGAATTATTACATTTTCCTCCAGCGTCTCACCTTGTTCATGTCTTTGTTGTCAAACACTGGGTGATTGGAGTGAGTTGGAGATGAAAGAATCAGAGTCCTGTCCACTGTGAGCACCATGTCAGGCGTCACAAGGCCTGTTGAAGAGAGGGAAGTCTGAATCAGTTTCTAAGGAAGTTAATGTGTTACATTAACTTGTTTGTAATACCAGTTATTTGTTACCTATGCTCTTCAAAGCCTTGAAGGTCTTAATAAATTCCTTTTCATTGGGAAAAGCAGCCGTCCAGCTACAGACCAGCTCTACAATCCTTTTCTTCACATTTGGAGGTGTTCTGTCGCCCAGATACTACAATTTAAAGGTATAAAGTGAAAGATGCGCAGTCAGTCCCGTTTCCTTTTTAACTTCCTAAAGTCATACAAACACAGCTCACCTCTGTCCAAACAATACGAAACAGGTTAGTTAAAAAATGATTTCTGGTGATTTCCTTTTGAAACCGTCTCCCACAGTTCTTCATGCAGGCCTCCAACACCTGGACACAAGATGAACAAGGGCTTCAGAAAAAAAGTATATACAGGTGCTGGTCATAAAATTAGAATATCATGAAAAAGTAGATTTATTTCAGTAATTCCATTTAAAAAG
>JAUBOC010000019.1:12446507-12458682 GCA_032275365.1 Anablepsoides cearensis | reverse complement strand
ACACACACACACACACACACACACACACACACACACACACACACACACACACACACACACACACACACACACGCGTGTTGGACATCATGCTGGGGAGGCGGAGTTAGTTACGTTGTGCGTGGTTTGTTGAGGTAGTGTTATCTTGTTCACATATATCTTCTTTGCAGAAGACGGAGCATGCGCTGTGTGAACCGTTAGCAGCGAGTTAACCCGGCAAACTGTATGGTGTTGTTTTTGTTTTGTTAGAGTTAAATTCAGTGCGCTAGGAGTCAAAGTAGAATTTGCTGATATATTCCTGAAGAAGTTTTACTATAAGGTAAACCTTTTGTATCTTTACCACTACCAAATGAAGTTACCAGCTGCTCTGTTTGTAGCTTAGCTTAGCTTGACCCAAGCCAAAGAGGGCTACAGTACTGTCCTCCAAACTAAGTGTCATTTATTGTTGCTAAATTAAAGGAAAATTACATATTTATTAACAAACAAACTTGCACAACAACTGCCAACACCACACGATCTTTTAAACTATTTTTTATGAAAATGTAAAGTTTTTTTCTCTTTTTTTTTCTATCACTAGGTGTTTTGAAGAGATGGTGGGCTATGACCCCCGGGCTCAGGATGTAGCTCCTACCCCTCAGGAGGCAGTCATCGCAGGTTCATCTGCTGGGATGGTCACTAGAGCTCTCATCAGCCCTTTTGATGTCATTAAAATCAGATTTCAGGTAACAGTGTACTTTCAGTCACTACTTCACCAGCAGGTGGTGACAGATGATTTATGCAAACTTTGAAGACACTGAAAAAAGGCTTGGCTGTTATATTAAAAGTAAATATATAATCCAGTCATGATGATTCATTTACAGTTCCTTGTACGCAGTCATAACAATGCTATTTAGCTTTTTGTATGCTAATCAATGACATCCTTTCCCCCACAGCTTCAGATAGAGCCTGTTTCTTCACAGAGACCCACAGGGAAGTATTGGGGAATACTTCAGGCAACTCGGTGCATTTACTCAGAGGAGGGTGTCTCTGCTTTCTGGAAGGGTCACATCCCAGCTCAGTTTCTCTCCATCTGCTTCGGGGCTGTCCAGGTAGAGCTAGTGAATAGAAAACTGCTCATTAAAGCAACAAGATAAACATCCTCAGCAACTCAGAATGCTTTTATTTTCCTTTTTTTTTCTTTTGTTTTTTTGCAGTTTGTAAGCTTTGAGTTTCTGACTAAGACGGTTCACAAGTCGACGCCGTATGACAGCCAGACACCAGGAGTTCATTTTGTGTGTGGCGGTTTGGCGGCCTGCTCGGCTACAGTAGCCTGTCAGCCTCTGGACATGCTGAGGACACGCTTTGCTGCTCAGGGAGAACCAAAGGTAAAACATGACACACTGCTGTAACTCTGTGTCTGCTAGTCTTTAGGTTCTGTAAATTCAACATAGACCATTCTTTTTTTGACTCTAAAATTACACATGATGCTACAACCAAATATATTAAAGTGCCTGTGACATGCCTATCCTTCAAATACAAAAAGTCAAAGAAAGCTTAAGAAAATTGGCAAAGTACACATGATTTTACCCATTTTGTCACATAACTGGCCTATTTTCTTTTGAATTTGGCTCAACCAAAGTAAAGCAGGAAGTGACATCAAAGGGAAACTCATTAATAAAATAAACTCGCTGGTCTTTGCTTATTTAAACTTTAACTCTTCTTCGTCTCTCTTTGATAGCGATAATCTATAATCTAAAGAAACATCAGATTCTTCTCTACAGTCTGTTTTGTTAGCTTTTGTAACAATGCTCTGTTTACATGCAGACATTCCCCTTTGACATCACTTCCTGTTTCTTCACATGCAAATATCTCAACAACCGTTCATCTCAGCGACTTGAAATTTGTTTTACAACATGTTATCATTGTTATCTTTTCAAAAATGCATTCATGTTTATTGCAAAAATTTGATGTCACAGGCACTTTAAAGCTAGCGCTCGCTGGCTTCTAAAATAAGATAGACCCTGGCTTTCTTGTATCTTGTGAAATTCACATCATTCACTCAAACAAACTAAACAAACTAGAACTTTATTACGTCCTGAAAGACAAACCTGAATCATTCTCAGTATTTTAGGCAATGTTTATTTAGTCAATAAGCAGTATAAAGTGGTATTACATAACCATTATTAAACGTTGCTCTCTGTTTAGGTGTACAGAAACCTGCGTCACGCCGTGTCCACGATGTGGCGCTCGGAGGGACCGCTGACATTTTACCGCGGCCTCTCTCCAACGCTGGTGGCGGTGTTTCCTTACGCTGGGCTGCAGTTCTTCTTCTACAACATCTTTAAAAAGTTGTTGTCTCCCCCATCGAAAACTAGAGACTCAGGAGGTCAGTGTTTCAGAAAACGTCTGACGATTTTATTTTGAAAGCTTTTCTTTGGATGATGTCGCCTGTTGAGTTTTTGTTTCACAAAAAAAGAGAGTTTTTCTGCTGACTTCAGTTCAGCTAAGCCTGAAACATCTCTGTTATAATTTGATTAATTTGTTACACAGCTTAGTATCTAAGCAGACGAGCACTGATGGGTTTTTGTCTCTTCAAGGAACTTTTAGAAGCCTGATATGTGGCAGCGGAGCTGGAATGATCAGCAAAACCATCACATATCCATGTGACTTGTTCAAAAAGAGGCTGCAGGTGGGGGGGTTTGAGAAAGCCAGGGTTAACTTTGGAAAGGTGAGCTCCTCTCCTGCACGTTTTATTTTAGCAAAGCACGAGCGCCCGGTCTTACCCGCCCGCTTCTCTTCTGTGCAGGTGCGCAGCTACGGCGGCCTGACCGACTGCGTGGTTCAAGTGGCCAAAGAGGAAGGTTTGCGAGGATTCTTCAAAGGCCTCTCGCCCAGCCTGCTGAAAGCTGCGCTGTCGACGGGCTTCACCTTTTTCTGGTACGAGTTCTTTCTCAACGCCTTGTGCAACGCCAGGGAGAAACGGAAAACAAACGTCCCCGCCGAAGACCGGGAGGAGAGATAGCGGACAGAGCAGTGCAGACGAGGCAATCACGCACAATTAAAGCAGACTTGACGTCTTGTTGCACTGAACAGGTTACTGAACAAAGCGAAGCAGCTCAGTGGTGGGTTCTGTTTACACAGGTGAATGTGAGGTAAATAACCTTAATATATCAGATTTCATATCATATAATAGTTTAAACATTGTTTCTGTTAAATGTTATTTAATTTGCATTTTGACATTTCATTCATATTTAAATGTGGGTTTATGAGTGTCCTGGATTATCAGTAACTTCCACAGGAATGGAATCCCAGTAATTCTGTGAATGACTCTCACTGCCTCAGTCTTCCCTTCTTGTTTTTGTTTTGTTCTTGTTGAGTGACCTGGTTGGTCTACAGAAAAAAACAATCAAGCATCACTCTGACAGCCGTTGTGTGGGAATTAGGAGATTGCACAATATGCTCTTATTTTGTTGTTACTTTATGCTTTTATTTTGTTCAGGGGTTTGGCAAAATGTGTATGTAAAATGTATTTGTGTGGTTTATTGTCAGGAAAAACTGCCCCACAAGTAATATTTGCTGCTTTGCAATTACTTTAATTAGTGCCATGTGATGACACACTATCACTATCAGACCCACATGTGAGCATAATGATGGACGGCTTTGGCCTCCTGCAAGTGCAATTGTCATCTATTAATCATCGCATTAATCATTATCAGCTAAATGCCACAATTAATTAAGATAAGTTTTTTCCCAGTATTACACAACCTTAGCTCAGACTATTCAAAGTTTATTGTTGACTTGAGAATTTGTCATTAGATTGAATGAGGGAAATTAGTAAATATTACTTGTGTGTTTGCTGTTGTTGCAACAAGATGGTGTGAGCAAAACAAAAACGGTTATTTACTTTGATATTATGTCGATAATAAAACCAGGCAGGAAGTCGTTCATTCAGAGATTTAACAATATACGTATTTTGTACACGTGTGTCGACATGACTGTCCTTCAGCGCGTCTCTAAAGTCTTTACTTTGTAGATAAAAACAAATATTTATCACCTACTTCACCTGATTTATCAAAGAGGGTTTAATCAACCATCTGATGTAAACACAGGTTTAAACATGATGCTCATTCTGTATACAACAGGAGATATTATTTATAGTGTCTGTGGAGATTTTTTTTTGTGAGTTTAAAAAAAAGTTTATTTAAAATAGGTTGACGTGTGTGCTGTAAATGTAACATTTCCAAAGATTTCCTAATTTAGTTTTTTGTGTCTTTCCTAAAATATCAATTTTAGGTCAGAAGAATGTACATCACACATTAATGCAATATAATTTTTACTTTTATTTAAGATTGCTTTACACAGGAATAAAAACAATATAAACTGCATCCAGTCTGCAATCATTTTTTTTTAAATATATTTACATACAGATTTTTTTAAACAAGCATTTTTTACTTTTTTAGACTCTGTGTGTACAGGTTTACCAATTTTAAAATGTGTTCATTTAGATTCATTAACAAAGACTTTTTAAACTGTTATCGATGCATCAGTTTTTGATATAATTTAATTTACAGTGTCATCACTAACAATGAACATAAACAGATTATAGCAGGTGAACAACCACATAATCAATAAAACCTCAGGTGAAACACGTTACATAAGAGACTGAGATGGTAAGGAAAACATTAAATTAGCAGAAAATATCACACGAGGACAACATGGCAAATATTCACTATAAATAACACGAACAGTCTTGTTTGTAAAACATAAATTTCATAGTACTTTTACTGCTAGACATAGTTTTAGTATTGACATCAACAGTGTTTACACTTATTACTTCATCCTTGTACACCTGAGAGGTCAAATTATGATACTTGTTACAGAGGCTGACAAACTCTTCATTACATTAAAACAAACAGAAGCTTCAGTTGCAGCCAGAAACTCAGGTGTTCAAAGGTGAAGCAGCGAAAACTTGGATTCTGTACATATAAAGTTTCAGTGACCGGATCTTAAATCTTATCCCGACACCCTGAGCTTGGATGGAAACAAAGTGATCGGTGAGTTAAAACACTTGCAGGAATGTGCGCTTCACGTTTGCTGGACTCCATGCTGACCGTTGCACGATGTAGGTTGGGTATTTCTTGTAAGTAGCTTCAGCTGCCTTTGCTTTGACTCTTTGAAGGGCTTTGCTGCCCGGCTTCGCCATTTTAAAGGCAGTCTGAGAGCCGCCGGCTTCACTGTAACACCAGCTGAGGTTCAGGGATGAGCAGGACGGTGGGGGGTCTCCTCCACTCGTGCTGGCTGAGGGGACGTTGTGCTGGACAGGCACCGGCTGACGGGTTGAAGGTGTTTTCAAAGTGGCGCAGTCCTGGTCTCATTCGGGCTGCGGACTGGAGTTCCAGGAGAAAAAGCTGGGCAGCTTGAAGAGTGAATCCCTGCGGCCCGGGTCGGGCAGGGTCAGCGTCTCCGGAGCGGACTTCTTCCTAGGCCGGTCCTTGGGCACCGACAGGAAGTCCGGAGCTTCGGTGGAGAGGGGAGTGGACGGGGCGCTGTTCGGTCCGCTGCGGGTGCAGGATGCCAGGGTGGTCTCTGAGATGGAGATGGTGGGGGGGAAGGTGCCAATCTTCAGGTTGGTGGCTTCCTGCGTGGCGCGTTCGTACTCCCTCACTTCCTCCATGGTCATGTCTGGTGGGAGGGAAGAATCACACTCTATCATCATTTACTAAATGATAGGGCTGGGCGATTAATCGATTAATCGAATTTGCCATTTATAAAGATTTAAATTAGGGAAAATAGAGATTTTTCCCACTAGTGCACTCTTTGGGGCTTCTGTAGTTCAGAGGTCACCCCACCTGTCCCTCAAGATGCTTGGTACAGTACATGATAATATGGCAGCTAGCAAAGAGGATCTACTTAAAAAAAGGCACTGTTTCTTTAGTTTTCTGGAACTGGTTAGGTTTTGCAACATCGGACTTGGAGCAACAAACACCTCACTGCAAAATCTGTTTGAAGGCTCTTGCTATATAAAGCAGGAGTACAACTAATTTGTTTCGACACCTGAAACAGAGGCACTCCTTTAAGTGGGAAGCAAAATTGATTAAAATTGAAAATCGAATTTGGGATGAAAAATATTCTTTTTTTTTTTTTTGGGCCATATCGCCCAGCCCTACTAAATTAAGTAAATTAGCTAAATGCTTTTTTTTTTTAATTTCTATTAATCAGTTTGCCCCACATATTTTGGCAGCATAAAAAAAATCATAACTTTATTTTATCATCACACTACACTGCAAAAACTGTCTTTCTAACCAAGTTTTAAAATCTTATATCCAGCCAAAAAGTCTTTTTGATCTTGTTTTGAGACACAACAAGACAAATAAACTGACACATTCTGAAAACAAGATTAATATTCTTACACAATCAGTTCTTGTTTCGTAAATCAGTCTCAAAACAAGATCAAATAGATTGTTTTTGGCTGAATATAAGATTTTAAAACTTGGTTAGAAAGACAGTTTTTGCAGTGTAAAGTCTTGAGATGACTCAGCAATAACTCTCAAAAATCCACTTTTATCACAAGACTCATTCAAGATGGCCGCCACAGTGGTTAGTAATTAAAGCAAACTGCCAAAACTCAGCAATTTTTACAAATATTTGGCTTTGGTTTTAGTAGCTGAGATTCATCCTCAACACATACCTTGAGCACGAATTAACCGTGCAAGATTTATTTTTAATACTTTGTCAATTTATTTATTAGATTTCATAAACCACTGGATGGACCGTATTGTAACTCTCAACCCAATTCAAGATGGCTGCCACAGTTAATGGACCTCAGAAAACATAAAAACGGTTAAAACTCATTCAATCTGACAGATACTGAGCTAACTTTGCTGTTAATAAGAGTGGTCCAACTGTTTTTGCCATAAACTCACCAATCCACTCGTCCACCCAAGCAAAGGCCTGTTTGTGTCCCAGAAGAAGGATGTCTCGAATCACCTGAGCACAAAAAGAAAATCAATCGAAGAAACCAAACAAAAAGAAGTAAAAAATCAGCGGAAGAAGCAGTGGAGGAGGGAATTCAAGGATGAAGGAAGTGAATCATAACTTAACTCTGAAGGTGAGAGAAACTCTGAAAACATTCTCAAGATCTTAATGTTTCTGTTCTTCTATAGAGATATGATTAATATGAGTCAGTCCTGTTGCTTTGTAAGTAATGACCCTGACTGTGTGTGTGTGTGTGTGTGTGTCAAAGTGAGCCTCAGGCAGAGGGGAAACGAGGACAGTTTGACCCAAGGACGGATGCTGCTGAGAGCTTGGTAAATTGGGTTTAAGAGAAGTGTTCACATCTCTCAGCACTATAGCTGCGAGATGTGAACAGGGCAGATATTGTTGTGAGCGATAAGAGAAAAGCTGCACATTCAGTGTTTACAAAGGAGAACATTGAACACCTCTGGCAATGGCAGAAATCCACTCGGGTCAAAAAAGTTAGATCAATTAAAGACAGAATGTTTGGTGCAACAACAAGGTCATGCTGACCTTGTGCACAAACTGTTCCACGCGTGTTTGCAAGCCCCAGACTTCAAATTTGACTGTAACCAGTTTGTAGGAGCACATGATGGGGTCTTGAGTGTCGATCCATCCCTCCTGCAGAACCCCTCGCTCTGTCTTCTTTGACTTGAAGTATCGAAGGTCCTGCGATGTCAGAAAACACACGGTAAGAAGGGACGGAGTTGCAGCCACTTTGGTGACTTTATTGAGTAAATGATTCTAAAACATTCAGTGTTCAGATCTATTTCTGTCATGTATCTCATTCCTCAATTTTTGTTATTTTAAAAAATCACAACATTCAGCTCCTTCAACACATTCCGGTGTCGACTTTTGGTATTTCAGCAATTTATACGTTTTAAGATATTTGTCTTTTTCTGCCATTTTCTTCTCATTGGGAATGAATGGAGCTGTTTTCAACATCCTTAAAACCTTTAAAAATGTTCATAAATTTTTACTTTTTAACTTTTGTTCTGGTTTAACTTCTTTGTACTAATTTCAGCTTATTTTGGCTTTGATTTGTGCTATTTTTCTGCCTTTTAACCATCACTTTGACCTTTTCTGATATTCTTCTGCTAATTTAAACTTTTTTGTGCTTCTTTTTGCTATTTTATGCTTTTAATGCTTCTTTCAGCTGCTTTCTAATTCCAGCTTCTTTCTCTGGTTTTAGCTACTTTTTACCCTATTTTAATTGTTTTTAGCTGAATTCACCTTTTTATGATAATGTCAGCTTCTTCTTTTAATTCAGCCAACATGCTCTTTCTGTTTCTTTGTGCTAATTTTAGCTACTTTTTAAAATATAATATTTTTAGGCTAGTTTCAGCAATTTTAACTATGTAGCATGTTTCAGCATTAAGCATTCACACAGCATTTTCACAGGAAATGCAAATTATCTACTGCATGTACACTCAGTGATTATTTCTAGAAAATCCATCCATTAGTTTGAGATATTTTACTAACAACAAGGTTAAAAAACACACAGAAAGACAAAAGCAAAACCATTAGAAAATGATTTACCTTATTGGTATTCAGTGACATTTTCTATCGTTTATCTGTCTCACATGCTCCCAGTAATCTGTCCCACCCTGGCCGCAGGACAGGAACACCTGCCTTCATTACAGGACTCACACAGAGCACAGCCAAGCTGCACAGACAGAGTCCTTCATCTCTAACTTTACGTGCATTAATCACTGCTCCCCGCAGACTAATTATGCCGTGATGCTCATTTGTCTTGGGGTCGTGCGTTCGACTGTGACAGAATGTGTGCGGGTGGGACGCCACACTCTGTCCCCGCAGGGAGGAACAGTTCTAGTAGTGGAGGAAGCCTGCTGCTTTTGTTTTGGCATAAAATGTGCCATCAAGTTTAACGAAGAGAAACTGAAGACAAAGAAGCAAAGACAGCAAACGCTAAGAAGTGCTTGGTCTGTTCTAGACTTTGTAAACTCTTCTGGCCATTAGCTTGTCAGTCTGGACACAATTTCACTTTATTTCTGCTGAGTTTGTTCAAAAATATATTATAAAATATTTTTGTTTAAACCTTTACAAAAAACTTGATCTACCTCTTCAAGCAATACAAGATTAATTATACTGTAACAAACATCTTTCTACAACTTTCTATTTAAAAAGGCAATATCATGCAAATAAAATAAAAATAGCTTATTTTAAAGAAACATAAAGGATGTTGAGTTCTAAACGGATATGGATAATATAAAAAGACCACATGGCTTTTTTTAATACTTCAGGCCTTTTTAACTAAATGAACACAGGAGGCTGCAGTTACTCAAAGCCAGATAACAGTAGTGGAAACAACATGTAAAACAAGTATTATAGCCTTTTACATTTTATATTTGTTGCATTGAACCATAAATTTAAACTTTACAAATAATTTAAAATGTATTTTTACAGTAAATGAAGTAAAAATTTAATACATTATTTTTGGGGGTGGGGCCTCTTTGAAGTGCCAGACGGAAGTCATTAGGCCTGCGTGCCGCCAGTTGAATATCCCTGTAATATGCTAATATCAAAAAACATATCAGGTGATTTGATTTAAAAATAGACTTTTACACAACCTATTATATTTTCTTTAATTGCCTTAAAGGGCCATGCAGTTTTCTTTTTCTTTAATGTCAAGAAATATGAACTAATATCACCTGAGGAAACCACCGGTGCTATTTTTACAACCGGAAATCCAACAATGTTTACACAGACAGACTGATATATCTATGTTTAGCTCTGAGCAGCATCCCTGAGCTATTTTTAGATCTGAGCGTATTCAACGAGACCATAAAGGTCAGTGGAAGGTGTGCGTGTGTAAATGAGGATGTCGATAATAAAACAGCTTTGCGGCAATGTCGTGACCCCTCTTGATTATTAATATCTCGGCTTCTTGTGGTTATCACGCCCTGATAGATGGGCCAACAGGCTTCGCATACGAATGTCAAATCACCACAGTTGATGCCACCTCCCCCATGTCTGCATGCTTCAGTGTTTCTTTTCTCATTCAGAGGAGTCAGACGGACAGCTGGTGGTCAAAACTGACGGAGCTGGTGGTGCTAATGAAAAGATCACACATACTGTTCTCATCTCTTCTTTTTATCTGTGGCTCTTTGTTATCATTTTTCTCTGTTCTGTTTGTTCTCATCTTCTCTGTTCACTCACCTCAGACTCCTTGTAGTGGCGCTCGGGGATTTCATCGTAAGCAATGTCTACAAAACACACCTCTGTTTCCTCATCTCTGGCTTCACTTTCAAAGATCTGGAAAAAGATTTCACATATAGAGAACTTTGTTTATTCACGAGTATTCATGAGTGGATCTGTTGAGAGAGACACTTTGTGCAGGAATTACAGAGAAGATGTCCTTTACATCTGGTTTCCAAGGAATTTCTCACATTTTTTTAATTAAACTACCTTCAAATTCATATTGTTTAAGTAAAAGAGAATGAAACCACAAGAAAGACAAAGAGTAAGAAGACAAAGAGCGCTGATAACTGGACAAATGGTGGAGGCAGTGAGGTGTTATAAGTAGAAGAGCTTCTTCTGAATGAGTCGACACCCCGAATTTATTCCAATCAGCTACCAATTGTGAATTTAGGACCATCTGCGCTACCAGCAGAAAACCTGGGTGCAACTCGTGTGAAAAACCACCGAGTGGAGCTGCAGCCTTTTGTTTTCAGCTACAGAATGGATCGAGGCAGAGTTGCATAACTGTAATTCTTGGTCCTTCAGCTAATCAAGGTGTTAAAGGGCTCTAAAGTAAAACTGAAATCTAAAAAATAATTTTCATTTTGCTGTAGAAGAATTTCAGCATTTAAACTCACACAAAGCTATTTCTTTCAAATCCTTAATACTAATGGTGTTATAGTTAACATGAACTTTCCTTTTATAAATGCACACTTTGGCAGTAATATTGTAGATATTCGAGCCGAATAATAGATTATTTAAAGCTGAAAGTGGTGTTGTGTGACGTTCAAGACTTCTAAATGTTGAATAATTACAGCACCAAGACAGGTGGTCTTAACGTGTAGTTCTGAAAGTATTACATGTTTAAAAAATTAGAATGATGTCAGATTGGATTGCTTTTCATCTGCCTTTAACCAGGTTCCCTTTGAAAGTTTTTGAGATTTACGTTGTATAAAAAATATGACTTTAAATAAAAAAAAATTCTGAAATATTGAAACATTTTGGAAAAACTCACCACGTTTCAACCAACAATCCAACTCTTTATGTGGTGTCTTTGTGTGGTTTTTTTTCCAGGAAACTGATCGTTGTTGTTTGTGTGAGTTTGCATGATGCGGTCAAATTGATTTGCTCATAAAAAATAATGATGTTTTCGCCAACAGACTCTGTTATGATGCGTCTAAATCTCAACTATCTGCAGGAATGTGAAGGTAGCAGAATGAGGGTCTATTTTCTTCATGGCCTTCAGTCACAATGACACAGACAATTCATTAGATTTGATATGAAGGCTTTGGAGCATAAAGACGGTGGGAAAAAAAACTGTAGGATAAAGAAAATGAAACAATAAAACAGTCGATGGAGGAAAATCAAATGTCCCAAATGGAAAACCTGTTGAAAAGTCAAGCTGTGCCCTCCTCCTTTTCTTTTTCTTTTAGCTCTCCTCGTGAAGTTGGCACCAATCACACTTTGAGCTCTACTCACTTTATCATTGGTTCCTTTGTTGTCCTCGTATTTGCTCTCTATGTGGATGGAAAACTTTGGAAGGAAGGAGCACTGGAGGGAAAATAAAGAAAGAAGAATAAACCAATATCCATTGTGGTATTTTTTTATTACACGCTGAAAATAATGTTTAATTCTATGGAGCTAAATTGGGGTCATAAGTTTTGTCTAAAATAAAAAAAAATTGAAACCGAAAAAAGAAGATGTGAAACTGAAAAACATTTTTGAACCTGGAAAAAAAAATTGAAACTGAATAATAACTTTGAAACTGAAAAACATTTTTGAAACTGAAAATTTTTTTTTTTGAAACTGAAAAAGTATTGAAACTGAAAAACAATGTATTAGAATCTGGAAAAGTTTCAAACATCTTGTCTTTTCAGTTTCAATTTTTTTTTCCAGTTTCAAATCTTTTTTTTTCAGTTTGAAATTATTTTTCAGTTTCAAACTTTTTATTTTCAAGTTTCAGACTTATGACCCCGATTTCACG
>JAUBOC010000019.1:12393552-12407790 GCA_032275365.1 Anablepsoides cearensis | reverse complement strand
ATAATTTCTCCTTACCTGAGAAAAATCTGCATTATGATCACTGCTGCTGTATCTGCTCTGTCTCCTCTCTGATTTTGCTCTTTGTACTGTGGCAATAAATATTTATTTTAAATATGTGGAGGGAAAGCCAGCACAACTTCTGCACAATAAAAGATGATTGGGTTTATTTAGCATTAACTAACTAGCAAGGGATGTAACAGGTAACAACAACTAATCTTTTTAACTACCTAAACATTATATAATATGTAACTCATCATTTAGCTAACATTATCTGCCTCCAACAGCAGAACTCAACTTACATGGTTTGTTTGGTAAAAACTCTGCAAAGTTTTAGTTGCTCTTTTACACCGGGAGGCTCTGCTCTGGCGAGTGCCGGCGGGTCTGCAGGACGTGTCAACTGGAGCTTGGATTTCATTAAGGTAATGTGTTCTGGTAGCTTCTCGTTTTTACAGTTAATCGTCTAAACCCCACACATTTTCTTCAGATGCTGAACATTCTGCATAAATTTTATTAATACAGTTAAACACCTAACATTTGCATATACTCTGTGTCTCATGCAGGTGTTTAGCTCTTTAGGGGGAAAACATGTTAGCTTTCAGACTATCATAAAGAAGATGGTCAAATACTAAATCAAAACTAGTTTAATATCTTTAAAACTATTAATCTTAAGCTATACATTTTTTATTTAACTCCTGAAATTTCCACTCTCTGTGGTACTCACCACAAATGTTCGTTTAATTCCATTTCCTTATTTCATTTCCTTTATTTATACAAGTTTGTCTCGTTAAAACACAAGTGTCTTGTTTGCAGGAGAACATATAATATGACAATACAAGCAAAATAGTCAATTCAAGCATAATTTTTTTTTTTTTTTTGGTGTTTTGTCAGTTGGCCCTGGTGTGACCATCTTGAACAGATTTAGTTTGTGTTATCCACCTTTAAAGGTTGTCTCCCACAAGTTTCATTAAAATCCCTGCTGTGGTTCAGGAGATATTTTGCTAACAGACAGAGCTGACACCATTAGTTTGAGCAATCCGTTAATGTTCAGAATATATGTTGGGGATCAGATTCACCCCAAATCTTAAGTCAATATCTGCAAAACTGAGTGAGTCGGTTTTATACTTTTCTCCCAGTAGATGTCATGAGAGATCTTTGAAGTCAGCTTAAACTGTCAAGATGGCAGCTGTCTGTGTCATGTTTTGTTTTTGTGTTTTTTCTTATGTAGATGGAAACACAAATAGGTTCAGTAATGAGTACTTTATTAGAACTCAAAGCAGGTTTTTATGAAAAGTTGGTGAATCTACTCTTAGTTTTTAGTTATTGGATGAGGCTGTCATAAACATGTGTTTTTGATCCTGCTGTGCATGCATATGTTCAATTTTTATTAGATACACCAAAGAAAAACTGCAACCATCTGGGAAAATAAGCAACAAAACAAAACTAATCCTGAATAATGAATTTTTAATACCTGGAAGGAGCAGGTTTTTCTGATTTACAAGTGAGAAGATGAGAAGATGGGATATGCTCCAAATAAAATCACAACATAAATAACTTTTTTAAGTAGAAAAAAGAGAAAACTTTAGTGCAATAGTTGTGGTCGTTGATCATATAGTCTAAGCTGAAACAAAATAAGAATTTATTTTGATTAAATGATACATTTTTAGCCAAAACCTTTAGAATATTGAAAATTTGCATTTTAAAATATAATTATTTTCTTACCTCCAATGCAAAAATGCAAGTTTTAAAAAAAATGAACTGAGCTAAAAGCTCAAACAGCTGCTTGTTAGTTTTGTTGCTCTTATTATTTTATTATTTTAGCTTTCAAACCACAGACAGGTGAAGTGCACAGGTTCACTGCTTAAAGCAGAAATATTGTGTTTTTGACCTGAAGAGGGAGCACTTCACCTGGAAGTCAGGTGTTTTACTATGTTGAAGTCAGACCTGAGCTCAGGACAAAAAAAAATTCTGTGTAGTTTTAACATCACATGAAAGCAAAAATGCAGCAAAAAATGGGGTTAAAACTTTTTAAAAGACAGTTTTCAGACATATTCTGAAAAAATCTGAGAGTTCAGTCTCAACCAAAGATGACTCACCTGAATCTGAGCTTCATGCAGGACGTGACTGAGCTGCTCTCATGATTTGGTGAGAATATTTCAGTAATATTTGCCATCACTATTGTTCTCACTGCCATTCCTTAAATCCAACTATTTGCACTATTATATTAAGGAAATACAGAAGGTATCAGAATAAATTATATAACAAGTTGAAGCAGAGTGGCTGCATTTTTAGCATAAGTATGAGACAAACGTGAATGTTTGGCATTTTACCAACCAGTACCCCTGATTCTAAATTACACTGTCGTTTTCCTGCCTGCCTTTCTGTCTCGTGAGCCACTGGATGAATTTTAATGCAATTTCCATGACGGCATGTTCTTCTAAAACTGACAACAGCCAATCAGCATGTACCAAAAACAAAAATGGTGAAAACTTGGACATTTTTACTGATATTGAGCTAAACTTTGGAGTCATCTCAAACGCTTACTCTGAAAGCCTGCAGGTCAAATTTAGCCTTTGTTCACAACAGCAGCTGATGTGTATTCCTTCAAGGAATGCTTCTTTCATAATTCTATACAAGATTGTGTGTTTAGCTTGTATCTGTTTTGTTTAATTCATTAGTGCATATAAATTACTGGTATTCCTTGTTGTTCGAGAGTACTAGTGTCATTTTTTATTGTTTGGTCACAGGACGGGCTCTCACTTTACTACAGCCATGATAATTGTACAAGCAGTGCATACAGAGTCACACCCAGAAACACACACATACACACACATCACAGCTTTCCTAAAGTGCCAGACTCTTAACAAGTGGAAGCTACTGCGAGTTGCTCTGTGAGAGCTCATCTTTTACAATGCTCTACGCTCCAAATGAATTCATCAAAGACGCACAGAGAGCGGGAGAGAGGAAGCATGGACACACACTTCCACACAAATTACACATGCGAGCAATGTTTTGGCCTGAGATGCCACAGCACAACTGTAGATGCATCTATCATCCCTCGTACCTCTAATTGGATACAAAAGAAAAAAATAATTTGACATTATGCTTCCTCGTTTGTGATGTCAAACTGATGACACCTGCTACAGCGCGAGAGAAAGACGTACTCCCTCAAACACACACACACACACACACACAAAACTCTGTTTATTCTAGCCAATATCAGCGCGCTGGCAGAGAGGAGAAACTGTTGCTAAGAGACCTGGCTTCCTTGCCTCTTGCTGCTCAACATCATTAGCTGGCCTTTACAGTCACTTTCCGAACCACTCAGCTCATTCGGTAAAATGTGGGGAAAGAAAGCTTGTGTCTCTGCTTTGAAATCCTGTTGTAACCAAAATTAATAGATGTAGCTTTAGAGCTATGTGTTGTAAACACAAGCAGCTTGATAAACCAGTCAAAGACTGAGGCAGATGGAAGTCTTTATTTCTGCTGCTTTTATTGTCACACCTAATAGGACACATTTTACTCAATGTTCATTGCTACTGTATTAAAACGCCAAAGGATTCAGTTCTTCCTGATTCTGCATTAGACATTATGAGACACCAGCCATGAAACGGGTGGGTGTCTGATGTATAAAACATACATTCTGGGTTAGTTATTCCTAAAGTTTGGGGTAATGTACAAATAGATTGACAAAATTCTGTAAAAGCTCTCATGGTTGTGGGTTTGTTACTTGTACTGTGTTTCCTGTTTGAGGTTTTTTTATTATTTCCTTAGCCATGTTTCCATCCAATGAAATTATGGATTTTGTTAAAACTTTTAAAATGTTACAAAAAAGAAAAGAAAGTAATGTAAATTAGGCGTGTTTCCATCTATTGCTGTGAAGCGACTCAAACTGGCAACGCAAAGCATGATTATGTTGGACACTGACGTTATGTATGGCTGTAATAAACAGGGACCACTCATCTCGGGACAATGGAGAAAAGTTTTCAGGGATGTGTTTCTATCGGGCAAGTTGTAATTGTTCTGTCATATCAACATGTACTGGAGATGTTGCACGCTGTCTGGAGACGTAGAGAAAGAAATGTAATTCTCTTCGGGTTATGGAAATATCTGGGAAGACACCAACAGTGAGAACAGCTGATCAATCATGTGAGGTAAATGTTTGCTTTAGTCAGATTGGAAAATGTGCTTTCAGCTCCCTTTTTGTGCATTAACTCTTCTTGTGCTCCCTGCCCATCATCTCCCTCAGTTTTTCCCAAGAGTGCATTGCTGCAGCCTGCATAGCACTCGTCTCATAGCGCTCGTCTCATAGTGCTCGTCTCATAGCGCTCGTCTCATAGCGCTCATCTCATAGTGCTCGTCTCATAGCGCTCGTCTGCAATACGGAGGACCAAAACCGACATAATTAGAAAAAAAGCAGAATTATATGAACCATTAAATAAATACACCTAAAATGCACCAATTAAATTAGAAAAAGAACTTTATCTCCTGTTTTAAATTTTAATTGACTTTCATGTTTATTTTTCCAGGTTAGTTCCAATAAATTAGACTATATATTTGAACACATAATTAAAATTTTACTGTTTTTTTAAATATATATTAATGGTTTTTTCTTTACATTTACATGCATTTGTGTCTCTTAAATGTGTTTACTTAATTATATTTTTATTTTTTCCAACAAGTCGTTTTTATTTCTATGTGTTGCATGCTTGTGCTGCCTCAATTTAGCTTAAAGTTTAGTTTAAAATAAAGGCAAGGAGGGAAACATTACCTGTGCCTTTATTTTTGAAAAAAAAACATATATAATTTAAATTAAATGCTTAATTTGAATTTAAGAATTTAAGAGACACAAATGCATGTACAAAAAAGGAAAAAACTTTATGTGTATAATATATGTATATTTTTATATATTAAAAAAAAATGTAAAATTTGAATTATGTGTTAAGATCAAGGTCAACCTCAACCATGAGGTAAAGTTCTCTTAATTTATTTGGTGTATTAATGTATCTATTTATTTAGAGGTTAACTTATCTATTTTTGCTTTTATTTCTAATTATGTCAGTTTTGGTCTTCCATACTGCAGAACTTGGAAGAGGTAGTTCAGTGACTGAATCAGGTGTGTTGTAGCAGGAAAAAAACGTAAAACATGTAGGGCTGCGGCCCTCGAGGACTGACTTTGGACACCACTGCTCTAAATTTTCCCTAGGTGTTTTTTCTCTAAGTGGCTCTGTGGTAGGCTTGCAACCTGTTCAGGAAGTACCCTGCCCCTTGCACAGTGACGCCCTGACCCAGAACCAGGTAAAGATGATGGATAGATAAAATCTTTAAACTTATAAATGACTCTGCTTTCAGGTATACGTGTTTCACTCCAGGGACATACACAGTGAAGAGGTGACAACTGCTACAATACACACATGTACATTGTACACACACTAAAACACACACAAACTTCAAAGCCCTTTTTCCCGACACGCACTCTTAAAGTGTGCTGTCAGATGCACAACAGTGACAAGGCAATTTAGACCTGAGAAATGAGCGACACTGACAGCCAGTTAAAAAGAAAAAGCACCTTTGAAGGATTCTGTCAAGTGACAAAGTTTAGTCTGTCAATAAACTTCAGGCTGACTTCTTCGCTAGACTAAAAAAAAAATAGTCTAAACAGTTCATTTTTACAGACACACCTGTTTAAAACATCTTGTGACTTGATTTCATCAGTGTTACATCTTACTGTGTGACTTGATAGGAGGGGGAAAATAAAGGGAACCTAAAGGTTTTTTGAGAAACATCAAGCATAAAAGTCGACTTTGTTTTTTTTTTTTTTTTTTGACTAACAAAAAGTATTAAAAATGTGTAAGTTTACACTAATGGAATGTGACAAGTAAAGTCCCCGTCCTCGACAACTCGCCTCCATCATCTTCACAACTGACTAAAAGTGGGTGGATCGTGGCAAATTAGAAAAACCTTCAGTTAGAAGTCAATCATGACACTGCTATGCTCTTAGCACTTGCCAAATTGTTTTTTTCCCCTTCTGCTACTATATGGTCTCTGTTTTATTTGATTTTTTTCACCACCATATGCCCTCCTTGGCATAACTCTGTCAGACGTGTCAGCAGGCAGCTATAGTGTTAGAAGATCAAACCATCACAAACATCATGTCTGTGTAAGGTTGTTTCCATGACTGCTTCCCATTCTGAGGCACTCGTAAAGTGAGCAGAGTATAGCAATGAGCAAAGGCACATCAGTGAACACGAGTCCCATATCCTGCATATACTGCCACCCAGAACTTCAACGTGCTGCCACCACAATCTGTGCTGTCATGCTCTATCACATAAAATGGGGAGCCCACTGTTTTCTTAATACATGCCTGAAAAACCAGCCAAGACCCCACAAAGACTTTCTGATTCTTTTACATTGCAGCAGGCTCATCATTCAGTGTGAAACAAGAGGGCAGGTGTGACAAAATGGAAAAGGTAACTTGGGGGACCAAGTAGTAAAATCAACTAAAATGAGAAAAAGGAAGAAGAAAAAAGAACAAGTTGGGGGTAAACAACCAAAAAAACATAGTTAAAAACAAACCAAAATCAGAAACCATCATCCATTATTTTTCTTTTACCCGTTTCTTCTTTTCTCGGTCGCAGGGAGTCGGTGCTTATCTCCAGCAGTCATTGTGTGAGAGGTGGGGACACCCTGACCAACTCCATCCATCACAGAGATAAAAGAGACAAACAACCATTCAGAACCAAAAACAAGTCAAAACTAAAGCACACGTTTGTGAAAATATGAGAAATAAAATAAATTTAATCGTCACTGTTTTTTGAAAACATTTTCTAATCAGTACAAAGGTCAGTGGATGACTTATGTGACTGATTTTTGTTGTTTTTTTCCCCCTCGTAGTCAATGTTGAGGTTCTAAAACTCAATAAATCAAATAAAAATCAACAAAACTTGATGTGTTTTTTTAAGTGAGTCAAGGTTGATTTTCCAACAGCATACAATCAATGGAAGGAGGAGCAGTAGAGCTCTTATACTCAATCAGAAACAAGTACCACTAACAAGAAGAAGAAGGCATCAAGGACGATAGGACTACAGGTGCCTTTCATCACCTTCAAATGTGGGATCATTAATACATCTACTAAATACAACAAACACATCAATAACTGATGTCACCACATCTGCACTCCTCTTCTATCAATCTAGCCGATGCGACCTTTCAGAGCAGCGGTGGATGCTTCAATGTCGAGACTGTTTCCATGGATACACTAAGATCCAATCCACTTCCTGGATTCTCCCGTGCTGGTCAAAAACCAAAACATGTAGGGAGTGGTTGTAAAGTGATGGTTCAGGATCAGCCTTACTGAGAGGAGAAGCGTACCGGTCCTGTGACGGAGACAGAAATAATGTGTCTTTTTGTCCAGGTAATTTCAGCCTTCCCATTTTCCCTCCATCTGGAGGGTCAGAGAGCCATCGAGGTGCCGTGCCTATTTCATTTCGAGTGGAAGATTGTCTCTTGCATAATGTATAATGAAATCTGGACTTATTGCCAGTGGAGAGATATTGCTGTGAGAGATGTGGCATCCTTTTTATTCCCATCCCAGGACTCAGCTTGCATTTCTTCATGAAGATTAAACGAGAAACGCTCAACATCACAGCTATCAGGGTGTGATGTCTGAAGGAGGAGGGGGTGCTTTCAGACATGCATGCATGTGTGTTTCTTTCCTGTGCACGTGTGTGTGTTAGTGTGTGTGCTGCATGTGCTGGTGTGTCTGATAGAAATTGTAGTTTTTTGCAAACAAAATGATTCAGCTCCCTCTCAGAGGCCTCATTGTTTTGTTTTTTTGATCATTTTGATCATTTTTTGATCAAGTTTTTTTGATCATTCCCCTCCTTACAGTCGAAATGCTCCTTCCACGTCACTATGGAGACACTGGTTGCTATACATCAACCAATCAATGCAGACTAGAGGATGTTAGAGTTTTCACTTTGAATATTCTTTTTGTTGTTTGACTTTTTCCCTCATTTTAGGTTTCTTCGTGTGACCAGTTGTTTAAAAGTTTGCCTTTCTTCTCAGAACTTACTGTTAAAACATAAAAAATGAAAATGAAACAGAAACATGTAACACTTTTTGATGCAAAGAAGTAAATGTCAAATGTCACAAGAACCAATAACTTAGTGCGTTTAAAATCATGCTTGAAAGTTTATATATTCTTATTGATAAAAGAGTTACTTCATTACTTTTTTAGCGATACTTCATAATAAAATTATTCCTGTAAAAGTAAAAAATACAGAGTAGCAAAATACTCCTAAAAGTATTTTTTTTCCCAAGAAGTTACTCAAGTAAATGTAACCAACTCTGGATTTACAACTATAACTGATGACCGTTTTGAGTCAGCCCCATTCAAGATGGCTGCTGCTGCTAAGACACTTTTTCAAACACAAAAACCGCTACAACTCCATCATAATCATGAATATCGAGTTAAAATTTAATGTGGTGATAAATGAGCATCATCCCCAACACATATGTAAAGCACCACACATTATGCAATTGTCCCATTACCCAATTATTATTGGTTAAAACTTTGGCAACAACATCTGCCATTCAACCCTGTTTGTTTGTTAGCAAAATATCTTATGAACTACTGGAGAGGGTTTTAATGAATCTATCAGAAATACATCAATGGATGTACATTTACCACTGATTAACATTAACAAACACAACAATGTCAGATATTGAACTTAAAATGGGTTATTGAGTCATTGCTACATAAGCTACATGCTAATGCTGCTCACAAGATCTCTCAAAATGAGTACAGTTT
Source organism: Anablepsoides cearensis (assembly GCA_032275365.1). Classification (NCBI taxonomy): domain Eukaryota; kingdom Metazoa; phylum Chordata; class Actinopteri; order Cyprinodontiformes; family Rivulidae; genus Anablepsoides; species Anablepsoides cearensis. The sequence continues at coordinate 12,398,981 of JAUBOC010000019.1, read as the reverse complement.
GTGTTCATAATGTCCATAACCTTGATCCACCTCATAAGATGATCTAAAAGGTGACAGGTGATATGTGCTCCTTCAAGGAATACTAAGCCTTACACTTTCTTTTACTGAACTAATGCATTCCAAATTTTAAAATTCTCCCCTTTTTGTTTCTTAAATCAAGGCAAAGTAAACAAATGTGATTTATTAAAGATAAAAACACAGTTCACTTAAAGTTTGAACGAATGAGCATAAAAAAAATTATAATCAAAAACACAAAGTAAAACAAAAATACAGCAATCCAAAAGTCAAGGCCAAACTAAACCTGAAAAATGTTATAGAGATTTGAGGCTCAATGAACAAAAATTAGTTAATTAAACACATTAAAAAGAGCTTTATGTGGGTTTTTGGTTTCCTGGAGTGTTACAAGAGTTGGTCTTCAACTGCGACAAACTGTCATATCTGATAGCCTCCTCTTCCTCACCTGTCAGAATCTTATGGCATCCCATCTGTCTCTTGCACCCTTCTTCCCCTCTTTCCTCTTCTCTGCTCTCTGTTCAAGAACTGAAAAATGCTGCAACTAAAACTGAAATTCACAGTTTTTGATCTAATGATTAAACATGTTATCTGTTAATTAGGTTTTTTTTTACTCCATAGTGTGAACCAAAAATTAAAGCACAACAACCTTTATGTGTGTGACAATTCAATCTAACTTGGGCCTTTAGTTAATTAATGTAGTCTAGACATAATTTAAATGAAAACCACATTTCTTGTTTGTTTCTGTTTCCAATTTTTTTCTCATGCCTGTTCGACCATTAAAAATCAATTGAACCTGAGCGTTAAATGTTCCACACATTCTCTTCTCACAAGAGAACATGGAAATAATTTGACCCTAAGAGAATATTTCTATGAAGCAAATTCAGCATTTTGCAGTTCGTTTATTAAACATCACTGCCCCGAAATGCTGCAGAATGAATTTAGGGCCGAAACACATCGAATGGATGTTTTTACTTGTTATCTCTCCCTTAGTTATGACCAGAAGTTGTTCTCATCAACCTCCCAGGAGGCTCAACAGGCCATTATCACCTGTAAGTATTGAAACAGATTCTGAATTTAGAGACTGAAGGGGCTCGTTTAGCAAGATATTTTTTTTTTACCAAGCCAGCAGGTTTTCCCACAGGAGTCTGCTTCATTTGTTTGAGTGCTGAATGTAACCTTTGCTTGTTTTTGCTGGGGCTTCCTAACTCTTGTGAGATTAAATGCTTGTACTGTTTATCAAACTAGACACTCAGTGCTTTGTGCTCATGTTGCCTTGTCTCCAAATTATAATACCGATCCTGACACATGACAAGGTTTGCACTAATGAGACCCTCCAAAGAGACTTTTTAAAAGGGATTAGGGTAGCTGTTTTAACTGATAGTGACGGTAAGGAATAATGACAGGATAGCAGTAAACAAAGAGAGAATGAAAAACATGAAGACAAAGCTGGAAGTGTGAGGGAAAGCTAATTAGGGTTTGAGGACGACAAAGACGGGAAAGTGAATGATCTCTCAGATCTGTAAGAAATAGTTCAGATCCTTTGAAGTTAGGCTATCAGAAAAAGTTATAAACAATTAAAATCTTTCTTGTTGTAGATAGCTCTTGGAAAATCCCAGTTCGGAGAATTATAGTACATTTTTGACCGAACTGGGAAATTACTAACAAGTCAAGGTGAGACAACAGTGGATTACTGGCATTATTATTTCTTATCGGTTCATGCAAACTCTGCTTTATAAATGTTTACATCCCTGTCCATTTTAAATTAGTTATTTGCCTAATTTTTTGTTGTTTTGCACAAGTACAAATAGCAGCAGCTAATTTTAACACTTCCAGTGCAATATGGGGGCACTTATTTTAGAAACATCCCGACATTTCTGCAGGGATAGTTTGAAATTGACACTAATGTAAACGTTTACAAAACAGCATTAGCATGAGCTGCTATGGGACTTAAGGTAGTAATACATAATCGAAATTGGAACATTACTGAGCTGTACTGGTACATACAAATTTACTTACCTGGTAAAAATATGTACCAGTTATGTATCAAGTAAATGCCAATATGTACCCAGTAGGTATCAAGCAAGTAACTTGTATGTACCAGTCACATACCAAATAAGTACAATCTTAGTAAGTACCCAATAAATACCTGGTAAGTACTCTGATACCCTATCAGGTCACTCCCAACTAGGGCTGCACAATATATCGAAAATTTATCGTCATCGCAATAAATTGCATCGCAATATGTTGCATAAACTTCAATAAATGGTTGACTCAAAAGTTTGCATTAATGCGGTTTATCATTCAGATGGAAGCTTGAAATATTTCACCAATTAAATGGAGCCCTTCATGTATTTGGTCAATTAAAAAAATTAAGGCTGGAATGGAAATGATTAGGTTTTTTAGGTTGTTTTTTTGGAAGAAAGATATCAACACTACATGCATTCGTATTTGTTAATTTATCACAAGTCATATCGTCATCGCAATATTAAGCAGTGTTATCGCACATCGCAGGTTTTCTTAATATCGGGCAGCCCTACTCCCAACTCATCACATATCAACGGCTGTCCAAGGTTCTCTCAGTGTTGGTTTTGATGCTAACCTAACCCCCTTGTGTCAGTTATTGACGAGATGAGAACAAGGAGGAGCAGCCTGTTGTCATATTTTTAAAAAGTGTAGAAAATGCTAACCATAAATTTAACTTCTGATCAAGTTTAGAAGATCAGGGATAGATGCATCAAAACCAGACGCAGAGGAAACCTGGACAAACATCAATATGTGACAAGTCAGGAGTGAGACTGTGTTTACCTGGTATTGTGTATTTCTACTAAGATTTTTGAAACTTTTTTAAGAGTTGGTCTCACTTCAACCAGGCATCAGCTTGCTGCTATCTTTGCAATTAAACTATATTTCTTCAAACTGAGGTTGTTCATAGAACTATCTACAACATGCAAGATATTATTGTTATTAACTTTTCCACAGAACCTCAATTTAAAACATCTAAAAACTCCTCCTTCTCCCCTGTGGACAGAAACAAAAAGACAGAGTGGTTCTTCCCTCAGTATTGCCGATCAGGTGCTCCTCTTTTCTCCTGTTGGCTACTTCAAGTCTTAAACCAAATTAGAATACAAGTTATTATTATTCTCCCTGATAATCTGTCAGAGAAAAAAACAAAAAACAAAAAAAGCAATAAATAAAGCTGCAGTTCCTAAAAATGTAATTATTTTTTTTCTTTCTGTATCTCTTCCTGTTTGTGCATGCCAGTTGAATTTGTGTTGCTTATCTGGAGGTAATTTTTACAGTCTAATTGATTTTAAGTGAAGCCCTGGGAGATAGCATTGTTCTTAATTTTCGCAAATACCAGATGAGGAAATGTGGTACGCACCATCGATCTCCCTTCTGCTTTGCAATTTACCTTTGAGATTACATTTTCCTGAGGTAAAAGTCACGTGAGGCGCATGGAGTCCTTGTTGTTGTTGTTTTTTATTTTTTCCTTTTTAAATCTGGGCTCACTCAGCCGCGTCACTTTAAAATGCAGCAGATTAATAATGTCGGTGACGGACTCCCTCGAGGAACAGACCTGATTGAATGGAAATCATTCAGCGTGTCATTTAAACACACACTGTAAATCAGCGGTCATCAAATGGTGGCCCGCAGGCCAAGTGGGGGGTGGTGGGGGTCAAAAATGTGTCATAGATTTTTAAATGTTTTGCATTTACTTATACCATTCAAAACAGCAAAATAGTCAAATGCACCATGTTTGTCAACTTCTAATGTTTAAAGTGGACATCTTATTTAAGGGTTCATTTCTAATGTCCAGATACCAGCATTTTTACAAGTACTTGTACTCATACAAAATGCCCTACTAATACTGGTACTGATAGGCCTTCTCTACTGAATGTGTTACAGTTTACATTTCAAAAAAGAATGTTGTCAGTTCCATGTTCCCTTGTGCGATCCTAACATTCTGTTTATTCCCCTTGTCCTATGGGTCAAAAATGACTCGCCCTACCAAAATCTATTCTGCAAGATGATGAAACAACCTATTATTTCTCAATTCAATTCAACTCAATTTAATAAATTTTTTTTATCATGTATTATTTGTTGCACAACACAAAAAGACAATCACATACCTGGTCTGTCAAATCTCAGCATCCTTGAGAAAGTGTGAGAGATTTTCAGCAGCATTGAAGCATGAAACATTGCCCTTCCACTCTGCATCCCAGAGACTATATGTAGCCCCACCACTGACCCTATATACAGCTGCAAATATCAAAAGGTCTATGCAGTCATGCAGGTCAATCTCATCCATATTTTTCCAGTTTTCTCCATATTTCCATAAATCTTGCAAATTCGTATTCTCCAGGATGATTCTTTCGATGGCTGGTGTGGTGAACAGGACAAAAGTGGATGAAATGTCTCGGACATGGACAGCCAAATACCTTGTTGGCCCTGAAGTCATCCTTATGCTTGATGTTGCTGCTCTTCCCTGGTTGCCGTCTGTATTTGATGAGAACCAAGCAATTTTGCTGTTTTATGACAAAAACATCTTCATCCGTTTGTTCCTCCTGAGCTCCTGAAAATATCTCATCCAGAACCTGTTGGGCAGTGAATCATCTACTCATGGCTTCACCAGGGAACCAGCTAGGGGTACTTTGATTCTGGGTACCTTTATATATACAGAATTAGTTTTTATTATGTCTGAGGTTGTTTTTTTGTTTTGTTTGGGAGCTTGTGTGATGTTAGGACTTAGCTGCAGATCAAAAGTGCAGGTGCAGGTCAAATACAAGTTCCAGTTTCTTTGATGTGTGTGCGAGCGGGTATTCCCGCTCTTTTTTTCCAGGATCTTATAATTTCTACTTATTTAACATTCCTACACAGTGACATGACTATTCTATTATTTAAAAAAAAGCTATTTTAGAAAATATATACATTAAAGAGCACAATGAGCTCTAACAAGACTTACTTGTGTTCCTTTTGTCTTGATATTTTTTTCTATCTTCACAGGCCGTAGAACTGCTCCTCTGGCCTGCTGCACGATGCTCCACTTCATTGCATTTGTCTGCCCAACCTGTCAAAACCTGTGTCTGAAACAAGTGAAGATCACATCAAGAAACTCTTCACTGCAGGGAGCATCTTTCTCTTCAGAGGCTGCAGATTTTTTTTTTCCTTTGATGGAAAAGAAAGTTCTCATATTCAAATCAGAAATCTCAATAGTATAACCATCCAGAACAAGTATTTACTATCACAGATTTACTCGACATTTCTTCTTTGTCTTTGTCTTTTTTTCCTGTTATTGAATACAAAGCACTGTTTCTTAAAATGTTTGACAGCCATATACAGTATCTATCTATCTATCTATCTATCTATCTATCTATCTATCTATCTATCTATCTATCTATCTATCTATCTATCTA
>JAUBOC010000019.1:12377306-12393452 GCA_032275365.1 Anablepsoides cearensis | reverse complement strand
GGTTGTAGAACATTTTAGTTAGTTATATTCTGGACATTTTATTTATAGAAGTAACCACATCTGACACTCATGGCTGTTTGAAAGGATGAATTGTACCTTCCCTGACATGCCTGCCCTTTTTATTATGGAGGAAAAAATGTGGCTGATTGCTCATCTTTTTCTGTATTTATTTTTTATCCTGAAATGTAAATACCACCAACTCTCTGGAGACAGTAAATATCTAAAACAATCTGTGCCAGTCTTTCAGAATCAGACAGTTATTTTCCCTTGCAGTAATTTCTATACATAATAATAGGGTTTCCTTTAAATGCATACATTATACAGTACCTCTTTTTAACATCAATTCAATTCAATTCAATTCAGTTTATTTATATAGCACCAAATCACAACATCTGTTGTCTCATGGCACTGTACACAAAAAATAATAAATCTAAAGAAGCCAGCAGACTGCGCCAAATCTTTGCTTTGTCACAGTCTCCATCCTGAGCAGCACACCGGCAGCAGCGGAGGGGAAAAACTCCCCCTTAACAGGAAGAAACCTCCAGCAGAACCAGGCTCAGGACAGGCGGCCATCTGCCTTGACTGGCTGGGTTTGAGGGACAGGAAAGAGACACAGACACAGGACTTTAGCAAACTACACTTAAAACTCAGATGTAGTGGATTTACTTACAAATTAAATCTGCTGGTTCCACTCAACTGAACGTATCTACATCTACATTACATTTACTTAAAGTAAAAAGTAAAACTATTACAGTACATCTGTTTTTTTTGTTTGTTTGTTTGGCAGCACAGTTTGAGGCACAAATCTGTTTTAAGATGTAAACAAATGTATAAAATCTTAAATTTGCTCACAAATTTGTCATATTTGGATTTTTTGTGCTTTTTGCCAGCAGAGTATGAAAAAGGCATTAAGGAGGACACCACTATACTCCTCTCAGATTTATATGTAACACAGGTTTTTAGACGACTCATTACATTTCAGCCTGGTGTCTCTTGTTATTTCTTGAATACAAAAGCCTTTTCTTGACACTTTTCTTTTATGACCAACTTAAAAAAAACACACACACACACAAACCCATTGCATGATTTTTAAGGGTAGACTTCCTTTATAGAAAGTTACAACTGAATAAAAAAGAAAACATCAAGCTAACACAACACAAAAAGCAGAATGACAACCTTTAAAAAAAATCCTCTTGAATAGACGGAATAAAAGCCATGTTAGATAAGGAGCTGGGCACTTAGAGTGCTTTTAAGCATGACGCACAAACCTGATGCAAATTAACCCAAAGTAAAAATAAACCTGCATCAAAACGGGATTGATCATAGGAGGGCGGACAGCCCAGAAAGAAGTTGATAATGAGACAGCATTAATCTCATTCACATTCTCTTTACTAGAGGTCATGGGACTGACAGCTTTTTTTAAGCGTGAAACAGTCACACATGTAATGGAGGAAACACCCTTTTGTCATATTTGCCATGCATCGGTAATAAAACCAGGGAAGGTAAACAACACGACACACACCGAGGCTGAACAGGAGGGAGTTTTTCTTGGAAGACTTGTGATGAGAACATGTTAGGGATCTCTGATTCTGTCTGTTAACTCGATGATGAAGATGCTTCTCACAGAAAACTTACAAGCAGAAAAACATCTGCAACTTAACAACCTAGCATTTATTTAAGCATATTGCCCTTTCATGTCAGAGTTTGAGACTAAGATCAGCTGTTGAGAAAGTTGAGAAAAGACTTAAAGTGCCTGTGACATCAACATTTTGCAATAAATACAAATGCCCTTTCAGAAAGATAACATTGATGACATATTGCAAAAATAATTTCACGCTGCTGAGATGAACGTATGTTGAGATATTTGCATGTGAAGTAACAGGAAGTGATGACAAAGGGGAATGTCTGCATGTGAACAGAGCATTGCTACAATGACCAACAACAGACTGTAAGAATCTGATGTTTCATTATATATTTTGAGTCACTAAAAGAGACATGAAGAAGAGTCAGAGTTTAAATAATATTATTTTAATAAACAAAGACCAAAGAGTTTTTTTTAAAGAGTTCCCCTTTGATGTCACTTCCTGTATAACTTTAGATGAGCCAAGGTTAAAAGAAAATAAGCCAGTTGAGACAAACATAATCATATTTATTATGCCAAGTATAAATATTTTTTTTTCTACTTTTTGGAAGCATATGCATGTCAAAGGCATTTTAAAGACATCATGGGCAATTTCCTGCGATAATGCAATGTCTCACGGGATTTTACATGATTGGTACTTGGAGCAATAACTGTCAGCTCCTACCATGTTAAATGTTAGCTCAGTATATAAAACTAAATGAGGTATAAGCATTTTTGTGTAGGCTAAGATTGATTAGCTGTAGCAACATTTAAAATTCTCTCTCTAAGATTCTAAAAAATAATGAATTGTAAATATTCAGGCAATATTTATGTTATCAGAGTTTCAATGAAATCCAGTCAGTGGTTTATGAGATAGTTTGAAAACAGACAAAGACTTCAACTGGTAATGCCAAAGTTTCAGGCAGAGGTGTGGTGCAATGTGTTGTGCTCAAATTTTAGCTTGATCTGTAAAATTGAAAAAGTCGAGGCTAGATTGATTTGCTGTGGTAGATGTCTCACAAAAACTTAATTCTAAACATTATAGAGATTTTAGATATTAGAGATATTAATATGGACACAAACAAAGCAAAAACATTGCTGCTTCATGTTCGGTGGGCGGTAATTAGAAATTTTAGGTTTACCAGAATCAAAACAAGCCTTTGTGCCCTTTATTTCACTTGGCTCCAGCTTATACTTTTCTCTCTTTCTGATTCTGTCTCGTCATTATTTTCTCCCTCTGTCGCAGTCACCATGGTGACCATAAAGCTTTAACTAAAATGCAAGCATATACTGTATAATGAGAAACCCAAATTTAAGCAGTAGAAACTGTGCTGATGAGCTTTTTCCTCCCACAATGTTTTCTGAATGAGTCACCGGACTGCTTGATGGAGACGAGAGCTTTTACCAAGCAGGCGAGAAAAACGGTCACTCTGCGTCATCCGAAGGTACAACTAGCTGTGTGGCAAACCCACAGAGCACCTGAAGGAGCGGCAAGAACGCAGAAAGCTTCTTTCTTTAGTGAAAAAAGCAGGCACTCAAAAGCAGCTCATCACTGAGAAAAACAAATAAAAACTCAGGTTTAGGACGTTTTGCTGTGGTGACCAGGGCCTACGTGGTGGTAGGCCCTGTACACCACAGCGAGTCAACCTCCTCCATCCCGTTCTCTGTCCAACAACCTCCGTATCTTCTCTAACTGCATCCATATGTCTCCCGTTTGTCTTTTCTGTGGCAGCTTCATTTCTTAACATCCTTCTACCAAAATACCCACTGTCCCTCCTCTGGACAAGTTTTTCTTTTAAGGGTAGCGCCTCCTCATGATGTCTTCATGAAGAGGGTCCTTGTTCCGTACAGGGGTCTGTGGCTGAATGACCCAGGACACCTGTTCTCCTACGTTGTTATGGTTTTGTCTTCTTCTGAATGGGTGTTCTGAACTGTAATTTCATTGTGCTCTGTACAATGACAATAAAGGCCTTATCTTGACATAGAGACCATCTTGGTCTGTCCAATCTAAACATTACTGTCAGAGTTGTAAAGTAACTAAGTACCAATACTTCTTTACTGTACTTAAGTAGAAATTTTGGTTATCTGTACTTTACTTGAGTAATTATTTATACTTTTTTACTTCTTACATGTTTACACAGTTATCTGTACTTTCTACTTATTACATTTTTAAAAAAGGTAAGAAGTAGAAAGGCGTTACTCCTATTTCATTTCATATTTTCCTTTAGAAAAACGTTTTTTAAGGTTATCACCTCCCAATAAATGTCCTTTTGGGAAGCCATAAGATCTCCAATATATATATTTTTTTCTTTTTTAAATTCCAAATAATTTTGAGATATAGTGCAGTTCAGTTTATTAAAGCTGGACATCTCACTGAAAAAAAAATATATTTTTGATATTAATAAACTCCTAAAATGTTGTGTTAAAGTTCACTAGGGAAATAAAATAGTATAAAAAATGTTTATTTTATTCTTGCCAAAAATGTATTCAGCTTTTTTTATTTGTTTATCTGTTAAAAATAATACAAAACAAATAAATAAGTACATTAAAGATTGTTTATTAAACAAATGTTATTCGAGCTATTTATTATAATTTTTAATACATTTTTTTATCACTTTAGCAATTCTCATAAATTAAAAAGACCAGCTTTTTATTATTAATATTATTATTTTTTTTTACCTGGAGGACAATTTAAAGAACATAACTGACCTGAATAACAAGTTTAATAGACAACGTAAGAAACGGGGCAGATTTCAAAGTTTGCTGTGCCAAATTATTAAAAAGTTAGAAAAAGTACAGTGGTGTTGAGATACATTCAGAGTTTCTTTCTCTAAAATTTTACATAAATGATGCATTTCCAGTTTTATTGTGTACTATAAAAAGAGAAAAATGAAAAAATTAGACAATAACTTAAGATTAGTCTTAAAAACAATAAAATATATTTTAACATCAGACTAAGAAATCATTTAAAAATATAATTGAAATTATTATCATAATATTACTGTTCACCTAAATCTCTCAGTAAAACTCTTTGCAAATGTGTTGTCAGCTACATAATTACTCTATTTTGTCATTTTGAGAACTAATAATCCCTTCTCTTCATGTCACCACTCGTCTCTTACATAACACCAAAAACACTCATAATAGCAGTGCTCAAATCTCTTTTTCAACAAGAGCTGAACTGAAAAACGCCTCCATGCTAATCATTTGTGACAAATGCTTCCTGTACAGCTCTGGGTTTTCTGCAAATGGACGCAGAATACAAGTTTAAAAAGTAAACCTTTCACAGAATTGAGAATGTTTTACTCATGTTTTTACTTTAAATACATCAGATACTGAAGAAATCCCCTAATTTAAGTAAACGTAAGGAAAATGTTATCATTATTCATTTTATATCTTGTTCCACTTTTTAGAACATGATATGATAACTGACTCCTGGCTTCATATCTACCAGATAAATATAAAAACATTTATGTAAAATAGATCAACTTTGTTTAATCAAGCAAAATAAATCTGACAGTTCTTCATCGTGAAAAACTTACCAAGCAATTTTAAAAGCAAAGAAATTGATTTCTCTGCAACAACCAAAGCAATCTCTTGTCATCAACTTTATCAAGCGCCATGAAATTAGAAGAAGATAAATAGATAAACCATCCAAAATTAGAAAACCTGCAGAAGACTGTTGATGCAGAGCTAAAAATAAGCATTTTATTTGTGGTTTTTAAATAAAAAAACAGGTTCTGCATAATTAAAAATCCTTCATTTGTTGAATCAGTTCCTGCAGTGTTATTGACTTATACCCCATCCATCTTCTGCCTCTTATGTGGTCGGGTCACAGGGGGTCCAGGAGATTAACCCAGACCTCCCTCTCATCAGCAGCTCCTCCTGTGGGATCCCAAGACATTCCAGGGAGGATACAGAATCATATCTCCCTTAAAGATAGGATGAGAAGCTTGGTCATCTGGGAGGGATTCAGAGTCGCTGCTCCTCCATGTCGAGAGGAGCCAGTTGAGGCGGTTCGGGCATCTGGTTAGGATGCCTCCTGGACGCCTACCTGGTGAGGTGTTCCGGGCACGTCCCACTGGGAAGAGGCCCAGAGGAAGACCCAGGACACGCTGGAGGGACTATGTTTCTCAGCTGGTCTGGGAACACCTTGGGATTCCCCCAGAGAAGCTGTTTCAAGTGGCTGGGGAGAGTCTGGGTCTCTCTGCTACTGCACCCGCGACCCGATCCCAGAAAAGAAAATGGACGGACGGACGGACGGACGATGCCTAGTTTCAATACCCAGATCGCCAACTGAAAGAAGCCGCCGCCCAACAACAACAAAGAAAAAAAACCTGGTGAGTCGCCGAACACTAATTTGAGTTGGTGTTCAGACTCAAATTGTCAAATTAGGTGAAATAACCTGCCAGTACAGTAAGACAACTGTGCTTGGTAAGACTTGAAATGAGAAAAACATTTCCAGGCTAACAAGATTAATAACCAAACAGATCTTCTCTTGCTTAGTGTATCATCTCAGAACAAGATGAAAAATACTCTTTGGCTGTATATAAGTGTACCTCATTTGAACTATGTAAACCTTTTTGACCCTACCTCTAAAAAGAATCGAAATTGGGAATCGGGAATCGTGGAATTCAAATGATGCCCAACCCTAGAACAAGTATTATTTTCAGATATTTTATTTATCAATAATGTTAATGTATACCATTTATGTTTATATGGACAAGAAAGAAATATCTAAAAATTGTCTCTTGTGAATTATTTGCATTTTTACTCATTATGAAACTTTAACTTAACTTGATTCTGACTCAAAAGGCAAAGGCAGGCGTTTGTATCTTTGCTTCTGTGCACAGAAAAAACTGTTAAAGGCAAAACTTGGGTTGAATATAAAAAAATGTCTAAACCGTTTTTAAAAGACCCATTTCTGTTAAATCAACACTTGCCTGGCTCTTTTCTTTCCCAAATTCAAGTGGCAAACATATGTGGAAAAAGTCTGGCGCTGTCATCTCACAGGTCATTTCATTTCTGCATAAACACTCCATCAATTCCTTCTCCTCCGAGCTGCTTCCAGGCCTGATTACAGTGAATAGCGTGTACAGATGAAGCGCTGGTACTGCTTTGCACTCTCTGGCGCCGGGCTGAACTGCCTTATTACAGTTCTATCTCCTCTCAACAGTCACTACCGATCCAAGTCATTAGACAGCAGAGTGCCTGCTTGAGAGCTCACTGGAGCAGAAAGATAGAGACAGGGAAGGTGGTGGAGGGCAGGGAAGGTGGAGGGAGGAGACAGGAAAAGGAGATAAAAGGGGGGGACGAGACGAACCTATGCCTCACTGTCAGCGCCTGTGGAGGATAGCATCAAAAAGAGGGTGAAAAAAATGATAGAAAGTCAAAGGAGAAACAGGAAGAAACACAATCTGCCAAGAGGCAACGAGACATGAACTCATTCGAAAACAAATCAAATGGAAAAATCTGAAAACAAAGAGACGAGAACGAAAGGAAAAATATAAAATCGGTCTGAAAAATGAGAAAAACGGAAGTAAGAGAAGTGAAGTCAGAGTGTGGGCAGCAGGGGAAAAGAAAAAAGGGACATTAAAATGACATGGCGAGGACGGACGGAAAATGGCAGTGAGTCAGAAATAGTGAGAGGCAGGATTGAAGAAAAAATATGAATCTAGTTGCAGAGGGGAGAACGAGAGGAAGCTGAAGTAAAAGCTGTACTTCGGGTCGACTCGAGTGTTGGTGTCACCGTCTGTCTGAGCTGAAGAGCCTGTAGTTCAGAAAAGCAAAGGAGGAATCTTGGCAAACACTGTTCTCTCTTATCTTCAGACAGAAGTAAGTGTATGTGTGCCGGCAAGCTGAAGGGATGTGTGTCCCACAGCTGAAACATGTCTAAAGGTTCTACACTTCTAACAGATACAAGACAAACCGAGACAGTAAAACATACACATAATATTCTGACATCCATTGACTCTTTCACTCACACACCTAGGGACAATTTAGAGTTACCAGTTAACCTAAAAGTCATGTTTTTGATCTGTGGGAGGAAGCCGGAGTAATCCACATGTGCACGGAGAGAACATGGAAACTCTACCCAGAAAGGTCCCCAGGCAGGGATTTGATCCAGCGCCCTTCTTGCTGAGAGGCATCAGCTCTACCAACTGAGCCACCCAAGTGAATAGTTGTCTGTCTCGTTTGTCTCTATGTGTGGCCCTGTGATGGACTTGTGACCTGTCCAGGGTGTATCCCGCCCCTCACACTGTGACTGCTGGATATGAGCACCGATGAGCCTGAAAGGAAGAAGCGGGTATAGATAATAGATGGATGGAACTTTTTATTAGATGAATCAGGAGGAGCAGTGTGGCTTCCATCCCAATCGTGGACCAGATCTTTTCTCTTGCAGAGTTGCCCAGGGGGTCGTGGGAGTTTGCCTCTACAGTCTGCATGTGTTTTGTGGACCTGGAGAAGTCTTGTGACTGAGTTCCTTAAAGAATTCTGTGAGAATGGGGTGTCTGGGTTGGTAATCACCCTTGATAACAACCCAGACACCCCATACTCATGGAATTCCTTAAGGGTCTCAAAGCAGATGTGTCCGCATTCTTGGAGCTTGTTCTCAGTGCAGGTTGCACTCCACCAGGGCTGTCTCTTATCTCAGATCCTGTTTGTATTCTTTCTGGACAGGATCTCAAGGTGCAGTATTGCAGAGGAGGGTGTCTGGGAACCACAGGGACTCATCTCTGCTGTATGCAGATGATGTGGTTCTGTTGGTGTCTTTGGGCCAAGACTTACAGCGTGCACGGGTGCAGTTCACAGCTGAAGGTGAAGCAGCTGGGATGAGATACAGGTCCTTTAAGTAAGAGGCCATGTCTCTCGACCAGAAAAGCGGTGTGTCGGTCATGAGTGATATGGATGGATTGGGGCCTCATCCTCAGTAATGAGGTCGTTGCTTTGGTTGGTTGTGGTGAAGAAAGCTGATTTGAAAGGAAAAGCTTTTAATTTACTGTTCCGTCTACATACCAACCCTCACCCGTAGTTCTGAGGCGTGGATCATGACTGTAAGAACGAGATCCCGGATACAAGTGGCCATAAGAGCTTCCTTCATAGAGTGGCTGGGCTCAGGCTTAGAGATAGGGTGGGGAGCTCCATCATCCTGGGGGAGCTTGGGTGTTCAGAACTAAAATGATTACCTTCAAGTGGATCTTATTTAATTATGAAGCTGAAGGCAATGCTTTGGGTTTCAAAGCAAAAGGGGGTAAATACACATGAACCACTTTTAAGATCATTAAAAACAAAATAATAAATAAAATTTTGTTCTCCTGCTCCATTAATTAATTTGGATTAGAATCAAGTGAATTTTTGTGAGAAGTGAAAAAAATGATAAATAAAAACGGGCCGTTGCATAAAGTGTGGGTGTTTTGAAAAGGAAACACAATATTAATGCTTAATGGAGCACAACTTCAACTTATTCATGCCATGTCATATTCAAATGATCCCACAGTTCAGCAGCCTCCCCCGCCACATCAGTTTAGTTGTTTCGCCGTGGAACGCCCACAGGCTTGTGTAAGAACGGATATTAATCACCACACATGGCAACTTCCTGTCAGTGTGACTTTTAATATTCATGTGCAAACATTTCAATAAATCACGACCGATAACTAAGCATTCGTTACTGTCCAACAATGCTGATAGAGACAATTAAAAGTTTTTTCATGGATTTCTTTTACCACTTTGCCCAACGTATATCTATCTGTACCTTTTTTGTGTTTTGTGTGTTCTCTGATTTGACGTTATCTCTCCAGCTTTGTCATTTCAGTTTTTCTCCTCTTTTCTTGTTTCCTTTCCTGTCTGTACAACTTTGAGGAAAGCTTACCCTGCAGCGATTTTAAACCCTTCCTGCCAGCGCAGACCCTCTCCCCGGGGGGCAGAGCTGAATGTAAGATGTTTGCAGTGCATTGTGTTGTGTAGAGAATAGTCACATCTCTGACAGCACTCAGTCAGAGGTCAGGAACGGGACTGACAGCTTTACCTTCCACAAGCAGTGACTCAAAGAAGCGGATGACTCCTGCAAACATCAACGACCTGCATCAGCAAAATGACACAAAAGGGAACGAACAGGACAGATTTTTTTTTCCATCTCTGTTGACTCAAATGCATTTTTTCATTTTAACTCAACAAGTATGAGTTATATACAGTAGCATTAGAAATGTAAATATTCATCTATTGCAAACACCCACAATCAAATATATGTTTTATTTTAGTTAAATTCAACACTTTTGCAACCTTGTAAATGACATTAAGCACAATCCTTCAGAACATTTTGTGATCTTGTGTTTGTGGTTATATACAGGAGAGATCTCAGCTGCTACCACACCAGATTAAGGTTGGTTCAGGCGCATAAAAGCACACAAAAGGTTTTATTGGTTGAAGTTTTTATTTTTCTCTAAAAAGAAAACAACAACAACAACAAAGGATTTTCACATTTGAAGTAGAAATGTTCATAGAAATTGTAATTTATTAGCATTGAATAACGAAGCAGTAAATCAACAACAAACAGAGTTTTAGGTGCAAGTCTTGCTTTTTAAAGGGATAGTTCAGCTCTTTTGGCATGGGATCCTATTAAAGTGTTGAGAACTGTTAGCAGAGTTGGACCCTGCTCTGACAAGCTGTTAGCTCGTCAGTCTGGTCAGAATTAAACATAATTTTTTTTTAAATGATGTCCAAATAAATATCCACAATAATTTTTTTCCAGAGAATACAACTTCAAAAGAGCTGAACTGTTCCTTTACGTCCTACTAAATGACACTTTTACAAGATCCTAAACATATTAGATCCTGTTTTGCTGTAAAAATTGACATTACAAGAACTTAAAAAGTGTTAGAATTTTAAATTTGCCTGAATTGTTGAAGTATTTGATCCCATGATGTAACATTGCACTTTTTTTAGCTTAATGATTTTTTCCTTTAATTTTCTGGTGATGGCTGCAGTTACAGTAAAATGTCTCTTAGCTTTAGCTGCATGTTCACAGCTGAACGACAGCTGAACCTCAGTGACTCACCACAAAAAAAGAAACGGAAAACATAATAGGCGCAGGTGACTAAGAACACGAGGAACAATTGAATAAAATATACTTTAAAGCGGCTGCCTGGATGAATGAGTTTCTTACGGAAGCCCATTTTTGACACAAAACACTGCTTGTACTAATTAGGATTTTTATCTAACATTAACAATGTGAGGAACTGAACAGAAGGGATCTTTCTAGTTTTGCTATTATTACAATTAAAAAGGAAGACATAAAATATTTTTTTCATATGTAAATCTGTGCACTGTTGTGATTTACAGCCTCTAAAAAGAACCTTAAGTCACAATAAAAGTCTTAAAACATGGCAATTAAAAATATACCAAATGCTGCAAAGTTCTAATACTTTTGTTTGACTTTGGAACTAAATATAAATTTTAGTTGCAAAGTTTGATCAGATTGTTTAACATCTGTCACTTTTCCTTGCATGAAATTAGAGAAAATACACAGAAAATCTGACATAAAATTGCACCAAGGGTCTTTGATTTTACACAAAGTTAAATTCAAGCAGTTTACAAACTTGTAGTTTAACAATATTGGTGGCTTTGCTTTTAACACTCTTATTTACATTTTTATGTCTATTCTGAAAAAAAAGGTTTTAAAATGTTATTAAGCAATAGCTGTCAGAAAGGTTGATGCTCTGTCCGTAAACACAAGTCAAATAATCACACAGGTGTAGACTGTGTGTTCCAACATCGGTCACTGGTTGGATGGTGAGTGAACGCATGAGAGGACAGACTGTAATGAAGACACAAAACTAATTTACTTGTGTTTTATTAACAAACATAAAACACGTGGCATATTGTTTCTTGGAAAATTCATATCGCCCTCTACAAAATTAAAAAAAAAAAATCTATAAAACTTCTTTAAAAAGTCATTTAGCAAAGACCAGATTTCTATGAAAGCTAGAAAAAAGCACTTTTTATTTTTCTGTACATCTACCTGGTGTTTCACCCTCTAAACTCAGATCTTATTGCTCATAGTTGGACAGGATCTTTATGGTGTGTTCATGAGAATAATTTCTTGCCTGCAGCAACAGTAATCTGATTATGCTGATCCATAATAATTTTTTTTTTCATAATTTAATATTCTGTCTTCAGTAGCTTAATTCCCTCAGTTACGCTGACCATCTTGACTACATAAGACGTACAGAACATTCAACGATTGGCTAAAAGCTATTTAGGCATTGCCTAATCTTTATGATTTAAGTGGTTTAAAACCTCAGTTTTATGCACGATTTCAGTAAACCTTTTATTTGTGCAGTTTTTGAGCCAATAGAAGCTGTATGACAGTTCTGCAGCAACTGGAAGTCATAAGGAGTTTTGATAAGTGACCTAAAATCAATGACTGATGCCAGCGAGTGGTCTCACCGGGACAGACTGATTGATGAAAGGAGGAGGAAAAGCTGCGGCTCATTACAACAATTTACTCCTAACAGTGAGCCACACTGTTACTCAGTGTTTACTTCTTAAATGCTTCCTTCCTCTGGCTGGTTTTGGTTTATTAGGCTCAGGTTTGATCATGTCCCATCTACTCTCTATGTAACAAACCTGATGCTAATGCATCTCTAATACTTGACACCAGATTATTGATCTAAGATTAGCTAATGATATGATGACATTCAGCATTGTAAATATGATGACATTCAGCATTGTAAATTTAAAGGAGTTGGCACTCCTAGTATGTGTCTAGGTTGACTCTCTGCTACTGATACCTCAAATCTCAGCTCAATACTTGTAAATTTTAATAAGTTAGGGCTTTTTTGTTTTGGTTGCGACTGGCTCTCAATTTTTGCATACACAACAGACACACAAACAGGTGAAAACATTATTACCTTTTTGTCAATAAAGGTGGGTTATAGTAATAACTAGAATAATACTGGCACAAACAAGATGATAATAAGGTGTGACAATTTATTCAGCTATTTAAATGCTCTGAAATGCCCAAATATCATAAAGATATGTAGATTTAGGACACAATGAAACATTTAATTTCTAGTCAGTATATATGTATATATACAATATAAAGAAAACACCAACATTAGATCATTTCAAAACTGATCATGCAGTAGTTTATTATTTTACTTTCACCAACTTGAAACCAGCAGGTGTGATTAATAAATTAATTGATAAATTTTCATAAAATAAAAAATATTCACAACAAAAAAGAAGGTAATTTCAGAGGAATTGCAATTCTTTTTCTTATTAGTCCAAATTGTTTCCTTTTTTATTATTATTGTTATAAATATTATTGTACAGACAGACCTGATTTTTTTTCTTTACCAGATTTTCTTGCTAAGTCCTAATCCAAGGTGTCAGGCTCAGCGTCCATGCAGGTCTCCCAGGGGTTGCGGGGCATGTGGGGCATGGAGATGAGGAGCAGAGCCACGCCGCTGAGGATGAGGAGGGTGAAGGATGCACAGGCGCAGGTAAACGACCAGGAATAGTAGTATTCGATCCAGATGGTCTCGTCGCTGTCGATCATTCGTTTGACGGACTGACGCATCACCTCAACAGAAATGATGATGCAAAGGCCTGCGTGGCAAAAAATATATATATTTATATATTAAATATGCAGAAATGCAATGCTTGTATTTGCTCTATTTATTATGCAACCTGGGCTCAACCTGCAGCTTCAACAACCAGCTTTGTAAAACATAAATCAGTTGCATGAGAACTATTTCCTCACCAAACAAGAGGCTGTGCAATAACAAAACCAGGCTGAAGTAGGAAATTGAGCCTACAGTCTCAGTGATTGTCGCTATCTGGCACCGTCTAACCTGCAAAAGCAAAGAACATCCCAGCAGGCCGGAGCAAGTAGTCTCGGCCCTTCCCGAAGGAGAAGATGACACACAGAGTGCCCAGGATCATGAAGAACAGGCTGAAGATGGCGATGGCTGCTGCTGAGATGTTGTACTCTGGGGAGACAGGGGGCATTATTAAGGACAAGGAAAACAAAATAAATCAAAACACAATAACGTGTGAGAAATAAAACGAGGCAAGGGTTGAGAAAGACATACAAAAAATAGTGAATAGAGGCAGAGCAACACAGTGTATGCAAACCGAGACAGCAGGAACAGATGGGGGAGTTGCTGTATTATAAGTGTTTTAGTGTAACACTCAACTGAGTTATGACACAGATAATTGGCCTTTAAATTAGCCCCACTTTAACAACAACACACATCCACCCAAACCAGCAATAAAACCATTTATATGACAGAGGAGATGCTGCAGGCGTTGAACAAGATGATTAGAACATGTCTCTCTGCTCCCGCCCCCTCCGCTCTTGTCTTTGTTTCAGAAGGAGAATCTAGATTTTGCTTCTGTGTAAAAACTCCAGCTGAGATAAAAATGACGCTCGTCTGTCCTGTTGGAATTCAACACCCTGACTGAGGAAAGTCAGCTGGAGAATAACCTCACTGCCTCCCATTCTCTGTGTTCACTGTGGTTTACATGTCAGTTATTTTATATAAACTTATAACAAGTGGGGGAATTTCTGTTTGCTTGATTATTTCTTTGTCGCAGCATCAATTGGCAATCGATCTGATACCACTGAAAAGCTTTTTATTCCCTTTTAAATGGCACCACTTTTGTCAGGAAAATGAATTTGTGGGTTGAGCAGAGCTGAGGATGTCAGTTGTGTTCATGAAAAGCAGTTTTCATTTTAGTTGAACTGTTTTTCCGTAGTTTTGTCATTTTGATTGCTTAGAAATTGTTTGCCCGGGACAAAAATTTAGATTTGTGAAGTATTTTTCTTAACCAACTTATATAAAGCTGGAAAACTTCAGCTGCTTAGATTTATATAAACATTTCTGGTGTTGTGATTTTTGAAAACTGATTGGAATTAAAATACTATTACTGTGGAGTATTTTTTAAGTGAGTCTTTTTTTTATTGTTTTTTATGTAAAATGTCAAACACTGTCTTTGCAATGAACCAATCAGTGATCATTTGATTGTCAATATAAATAGAAATCTATATGCAGCCTTGATTCTTGATGCATTTTAAAAAACATCCGAACATCTGTCTCTTTTACTGTAAGTTGTTTTTTATTATGTGTATTTTACTGTTTTTACTTGTACTTTTTATGCTTGTTGTGTTTTAAAGCTTATTCTGAAGCACTTTGTGATTTTGTATCTATTAAAGGTGCTATATAAATAAACTTTACTTAATTAAAAATGTTTCTGTGCAAACAGCTGCATGAACCAGATAGAAGAGTTTGCATCATTAAACATTTGTCCCTCAATTACAAATTTCCCTTCAGGTTTAATTTGTATATTTTTCTGCTTCTTGTTAGGAGAAGCTGACATTCCCATCATGCATTTCCAATTTCCTGTAGCTCAGGTTTTCTTTTCTGTTTTGTTAACTAGTTTTGTTTGCCTTGTTGGAAAGTTTTTTCCATATTAAATAAGCAAACATTTCTCATTTACAGGATGTTGTTTCTAAAACAGAGTTGTTGTTTTAAATTTGCACCCTGGATGAAAATTATTTTGAACTAAATCTATCTTTGTATGTGTCGGGTTTGGGGAAAAAAGAACAAATCTGTGACTGCACAGCTTGATTACTGAACAATGGAACAGACTTTTTATTATTTGAACATGTCTGCTCCCGCAAGATACTGGTAGGGAATGATTTGTAGTTTCTGTAATCTTAAAGTCTTGAATTGAATCAGTTCTTCTGATGTTGTAAAGAACATAGAGTATGTCTAATATCTGAGCGTAATACATCACATTTCTCTCTCTCTCTCTCTCTCTCTCTCTCTCTCTCTCTCTCTCTTGTTCCTTAATTTACTTTAAAAGCTTTTTCTTTTTCTACTGTTTCGTGCTGTGAGCTTGTTTTTCAGAGAAGCGGAGGACACACCTTTCTGGGTCTTCACTTCAAAAACCTCGGCTTCCTCGCCCGATGTGAAGTGTTTGAAGTAGGAGCAGTTTCTTACTGGAAGACAGGAAGGGCAACAGAAGGATGATGAAGAGGAGGTGACAAAGAGAGACAGGAAGAGAAATGAACTGTGAGAGGCAGAAAACAGATTGTATCCCTTTGTGCTTCCGATGCAATAATTAAAAAAAAAAAACCTCTCTGTGAATCTTATTAGCACGCTAAAAATGACGCATGTAAAATATCTGGTACATACCTGAATATTATCAGATAAATACTGGTTAAGTACCTGGTAGCCTATGCACCTGGTATTCTCCAGTTACATAATTGGTACATGCCTTGCGTGCAACATACAAGGACCAGACTGTATTAAAGTGCCTGTGACATCAAATTTTTGTAATAAACATGAATGCATTTTCGGAAAGATAACAATGATAACATATTGCAAAACAAATTTCACGTCGCTGAGATGAACGGTTGTTGATATATTTGCATGTGAGGAAACAGGAAGTGATGTAAAAAGGGAATGTCTGCATGTGAACAGAGCATTGTTACAAAAGCTAACAACACAGACTGT
>JAUBOC010000019.1:12334240-12346411 GCA_032275365.1 Anablepsoides cearensis | reverse complement strand
TTTGTGTGGAACCAATTTCAAGTTTCTGTCTGTGAAGATACCCTTCTGTATCCATGTTTCTTCTCAAACACCAGCTGGTTCAGGCAGGTTCTGCTCAGAGCCTGGTTATAGAGGTTAAAATAGTCATTCTTTTCTACTGTAACCAAAGTTATGCTCAGGATGGGATTCCTCGATATTTTTATCTAGATATGCCTATATTATAATTGGTATGAAATGACTGTTTTGAATTAAATCTGGATCTGAATTATATTTATCATTTGGACTGGTGTTTTCTTCTTGTTTTGTCCTGAGATGACTCGTGTTGTGAAAACTTTTTGGCAGCTGTGATTCCCAAAGTTACTATGTGTCATGAAACCCCAACTAGTTCTTGGATAATCTCAACTCACATTTAATGATTGCTTACTGTATAGTGCTCTAATTGTGTTAGTGAGAAATGTCCAGAAAGGAAAATAAATAGATTTGTTATGGGGATGTGCTTCCATTTTATATTTGCTTAAGAAATAACAGTCACATCATGGCAGCTCTGCTCTGTGAGCTGGTTTGTTGAATGGACACGTTTCATGGATGTTCCTGCCAGAGATTATTGACATCCTTCAGGTTTGTAGTTCAGTGGCTATATTATTTCAGAAAACACACACTGAAACCCCAAAACAAGAGATTGTCTTGTACCCAGCTGTTTTCAGAAATTTATTTGGTCATTTATCTTTGTAAAAAAAATAATTTAGAGAGCACTGAATGTGTTTTATGTCATATAACTCTAATGAAAATTGCCCCTATCTGTGCGTCATGCAGACGTCGGTGCCGAACAAATCCACCCAGGCACAGTGGCTCTCAGTGATGGCTGAGGCGAGAAGTCAAGGGGTGGTCGGAAGGAAGATTGGTCAATGAGAGTCTGTCTGCCTCAGAAAAAAGACGTCACTGCCAGCGCACCTCCTTTTCAAACACCCAGATCCGGTAAATTACTCAAAATCACACAGAGAGAAATAAAATAAATGGGATGACAATTCGGGAGAAAGCAAATATTAATGGGATGTTCTCATTTTTGGTCTTTTTTTCTCGGACATGACGTGAACTCAGAGTCATCTATTTTTAAATCACCAGGCATGTTTCCATAGCAATTTCATAGATGTTGCCAAGCAACAGCATCAGATACAATGAAGACATGAATGAAAGTCGACTAATAAGCGCGCAAATTTCCTGCCGGCTCCGAAGTGAATGGGCTTCAGACGCGCCGGCTTGGCATCGCAAGCTTTGGCAGAATTTCTGAGCTTCAACAACGAATTGCAACACCTGGCAAAACATCTGTATTGTACTATTCAAACAAACTCTTTAAGCTTCGTCATATTGCTGGTATATCCCCTAAAAGTTGCTCCAAACAGACTCATTTGGCGTGCGTAAAAGGAGTGCGCCCTTTGCGCGCTCATTGCGCGCAGCCGTTTCCATCACAAAATAAAGCTACTATGTGTGTTTCACTAAATTAAAAAATGCACAGATGTTAACAGCTTTGGGCAGATTTACCTTCAATGCAGCAGATTCTCCACAGACCGGAGTGAGTGAGATCTCCCTTCTTGGTTCTGAGCTGAGTCTGTGTCTCGTCCGTCGTGGCATTGGTGGTGTTACAGATGTACGCCCGCGAGTAGAGCCAGTAGTCCGTCCCGATGGCGATGGTCATCAGGCTGAAAGCGGCGAAAGCCCCCACCGTGGCCAGCAGCGTTTGAACCCCGCGGTCACACCAAGCCATGGCGCTTCATACTACAAGTCCACGCCGGTCCGAACTCGCAGCAGCAGGAGCGCGTCAGGGCGCGGAGCCTCTGATCATACCTGTCCCGCGCTCTCGGCTCCTACCGTGACGAAACAGAAGCCAGCAGAGACGAGGAGGGGGAGCTGCTGTTGGGCACGTTCACCTGATGTTCAGTTGGCTGTGAAAAGGACACATATTGTGTCCCCGCTCCTCCTGATGCTCCATCTGAAGCGCATCGGAGAGCCTGTCAACATCAAAACATCTCAGAGCTCCTTCATTATACAGTTCACTCCTCCTTTATCTTCCCCTCAAATCACTTTTTATTCCCGTCTCTCTGTTCCAACACAGTCTGAGTCCCTGTCAGAAACCCGGACGAGCGCTACGTCAACCACTCCTAAGTGAGACCCCACCCTCATCAAATCTAACCAATGGACGGGATGTGCGTTAAAACAGATCAATCAAAGCTCGGGGTGGAATTAAAGCAGGATGGAGTTCAAAAGCACCAAAATCTGTGCGGAATAAATATGGGAGACATCCCCCAGACTCGAAAACTCGGAGTCACACAGCTGTCACTGCCTGGGGAGGGGTCGGGGAGGGCGAGAAGGGAAGGGAAGGGAAAAATAATGTCACAAGGACCCTTAAGCCCAATAACCCATTCCCCACAGAACAGGGATTTCAAACGATGTTCAAACAGGAAGTTGGTGAAGTTCTCCAGGTTCGTCGTGACTGTAAAAAAATAATTACCCTTTTTGTTAACACTTAGGGGACAGACTGACAAACATGACATAACACCTGTCATGAACATGAAGGAGGCTTCAAGACAAAAATATATTCATGACAACTTGACATGATATGATATTTTATATTTACTTATATGGAAATGTCAAGAGATACTCTTTTTTTTTGCAGTCCTGGGATTGTATCATACCATGATTTCTCTTTTATTGTCAAGTTGTCCTAACCAAGACATTTTAAATAATGTCAACTTTGCATTGAACATGTCATAAAAAAAATCATGAAGCCTCCTTCATGTTCACAGGGATCGAACCAGCAACCCACCAATTAGGACGTCCCTCCCTAACCACCACCATGGTGGCAGGTGAATGCCAAGTCTTCACCTCGCAGGGCATTTCCCTCCTCTGCATCTGACTTGGATACATGATGTACAGCAGATGATTGTCAAATCAGCAGGGAGGCTTTTAAGAGTTTTAGTTTCAGATTGCTCAAAAGGTTTTAACTTTACTTGAAATGTTTTTAATTAATTAAAGTTTTAGGAGTATTTGGAACATCTGGTAAAAAAACACATTTTTAAAATTACCTATAAAGAAAACTTTACACGTTCATATCCACACGTTCATTATGTATAAAGCAATTATTAACAGATATACAGATCGTCAGTTTGAAGAAAAAAATATTAACATTTGAACAGCAAGCTAAAACGTGTTCACATGTAAATGTTATGTTTTTTAATTATATTTTCATTCTGGTAGAAATGTATTGCTCCTGGAGGTACAGGTAATAATTATTTATAACCTTTGAACCCCACTTTCAAAAGATTTTAATATTGCAATTTGCATGACCTGCTTTGCTTATTTAGTTTTGAATAGCTTTTTTTCATATTATAACCAAGTTCCTGTAAATTTCCTTTTTAGAAAAAAAAATAGTTTAGTAGAATATTTGATCTCTGTTATTGCCGTATTGTTTGCATGATACAATAAAAGGAGACATAATGAAAATTACAGAAGTTTTATAAAATATAAGCAACCAAACTGTCTCAATACAATTGTGCAGCATAAATATAAATATATAAATTTTAGTGGAAGAAAATCAATATGGGTCTATTTTAAAAAAGCATGCCTTTTAGCCCCAAAGGTTATGGATTTAGGGGAAACAATTTCTCATAAATATTTACATTAAATGTTTGACAGTGTTTGAGTGTGTTTTGAATGCATTGCCTGATTTGAATCCCTCTTCTGCTCAAACTGAGCTTTGATATGACATCATAGCTCCTAACTTCTTTTTAAGTAACTGATGAATCTTGTTGCAGTGAGTCACTTTATGTTCAGCTTCAGGTTTGCTTTTACAGGACAGATGGTGATGATCATTTAAATGAATTCTTTGATATAAACCAGAACTCTGTGCAGTCCTTGAAGCAACACTAATAAAAAAAGAAACACAACACAAAATACAACAAATTATGTATTAGACTTTGCTCCTATGATAAAAGAAATATTCAGAAGAGAATTTTGAAACTTATTAAATATTAGAATACACAAATTGCAGCATTTCTTTTGTATTTTGATGTGGGAAAATAGCTTAGTAAATAAATTTAAAACTAAAGCAACTCAGTCTGTGTTGGAAGACAGTTATTTTACATGCATTTTTTATAACTATTATGACTTTCATTAGCTGTTGGTGGCGCCAACTCTCTGTAAAACAAGGAAAAAAGTATTTTAAAAGCGCTTTACAAAACATTGACAACGCGTCTGTGTGGTGCGCATGCGCACTTCCTTCGTATCGTTCTTTTATTTCCTTGTGCGCATGCGTGAAACTTCCACGATGACGAGGACGTCGACGTCTGCTCCTTCACTATTCGCCTGACAACATGGAAACAAAGGCCTGCCCCCTTTTTTTTCACGAGGATTTCTCCGCCGCCATCGTTACTTTACGTGTAATCAAGATTACTAAATCGGATTACGATACTTTCACTATCTTTCAACATGTCCGCTGTGGCAAACGCTACCTCCGTCGTGGATGTGGATCTTAATGAAAGCAGCGGAGAGACTAAATCGGCCATTAATACCTGGCGTTATCGCCACCATTTCACGTACAAGGCAGATCAGGGGAAAAATATCATCGTCCAATGTAATCTGTGTTTGCCGAGGGTTAATCTGCTGTCCACGTCGAAAACCTCCACATCCAACCTAAAGAAACATTTAGATGTAAGTCACAGAAAGTGCAATGAATGTGTAGCCTCCCGATCACTTTGTTGTAATGTTTGCAAGAGTCAATGAATGAGTAGCTACCCTGGTAATAACGTTACTGGTGTATCTGCAGCCATGACAGCGCTGTAGGCTCTGAGTTCAACTTAGCTGAGAAAGATGAGAGTTTTAATAATTTTGTGTTAAAGTTTTTTAACCAGGCCAAACGTCAAACCAGAAGCAGAGTGATGTCTGTGTCACTTTTTTTCTCTTCTTTTTCAGAGGACACACTTAGGCTGTGATGCCAGGCCGGATGCAAAGAGAGGGAGGAAGAAAGAAGAGTACAACGGCGAGGAGAGCAGACACCTCCAGCTGAAAAAACTCAAAGCGGATATCATCTCCAAATCCATGACCCAGTCCAAGGTGGACGATCTCGTCTTCAGCTTCATCGTGGAGGACTGTCACTCGTTTTACGTTCTGGATCAGCCCGGTTTTCAGAAACTGATCTCATGTTTGACCGAAGGGCTAAAGGTCATGGACAGGGTGACCTTGTTCACTAAAGTGGACCAGGGTTTTGCCAGGATGCGGGAGGAGCTGATGGCCAAACTCTGCGACATCCAGTATGTCTGCACCACGGCAGACATCTGGACTGCCAACAGCAGAAGCTACTTCGGGATGACGTGTCACTGGATCGACACCGAGTCTCTGGAGAGGAAATCTGCCGCTCTGGGGTTCACACGCCTCAATGAAAGGATCACGTACGACACTATTGCTGGACGGATACATGACGTCCACGTGACGTATAATATCGAAAGCAAAGTTCAGACCACGGTCACTGACAACGGCAGTCCCTTTATTAGTGTCTTCAAAGAGTTTGTAGTGGAGGGCCAGGAGAACGAGGATGACGTTGGGTTCTATGAGAATGTGAACACGGTTCTGGAGGGTGAGCCGGAGCAGGACATGCTCCTGTTTCTGCCCCCCGTGCAGCACTGTGCGTCACACACCCTGGAGCAGATCGTCACTGAGGACTTTTGGCAGGCCATCTCGCAGGGGCCCATGTGCCAGCTGCACTACAGCTCAATGGCCAAGGTGGCTGGGATCTGGACTAAGTGCCACCTTCTCCAGATCGAGATGAACGCGGCAGAGGAGATAGGGAAAATGGCACTCATTGTCCCTGCTGTTATACGCTGGAATGTGGAGTACTGTGCCGTGCAGAAGATCGTGTCTCTCACTGAACGGGAGCTGACGGAGCTTTGTGTCCGCCTGGAGGTCCCACGCCTGCAGCCAGAGGAGATAGCCTTCCTGAAAGAGTACGTAACCGTGTTCCACCCGCTCGCATTTGCGCTTGAACTCTTCCAGGCGGAGCAGAAATGTTACCTGGGTCTCGTCATCCCGACCGTCCTCAGCCTGAAGAACAAACTAAAAGAGCAGAAAGACGCTGCAAACTATTTCGGCGACGTCATCAACAGCATTGTGATCGCCATCGACGTACGATTCCAGGAGTTCTTCTCCAGCACGGAGGCAAAGATCGCAACGGCGACGACTCCGCAGTTTCGCTTGTGGTGGATGGCGGCGTCGGAGAGGGAGGAGATGTGCTCCCTGCTGGCCACCGAGGCATCCCAGATGGATCCCAGCGAGGCGGCCGAGGCGAACACCAGCCGCAACCTGTCCACCATCGAATCCGAGGATGACTTCTTCAGCTACGGCTCGGCAAAGACCACCACGCAGATCCAACGCCGGGGAGTGATGGAGGAGATCCGCAAGTACGTGGAAGGGACAGGGAAGAGCCTGGAATGTCTGCAGGATTTCCCCAGGGTGAAGCAGCTATTCCTAAAATACAACACCACCCTGCCTTCCACGGCGCCCGTCCAACGCCTCTTTGGCCAGAAGGGCAATCTAGTGACCTCACAGAGAAACTTTCTGACTGACGACTACTTTGAGCGCGTTCAGCTTTTGAGATACAACAGCAACGTCTGCGCTTTGGTGACAGAGTGATTCCATGAACTAAAAACTTTCTCAAAATCAAACCATATGCTAAAAAGATATCAGAAAATGAAATCATTTCAGGTACTTCATCTCAGTTTTGATTTGTCAGATCTTCCACTTGGACTAGATTTGATTTGCATAGCAGACATTTGTGTCACTTCAGGATGAAAGGATCTGATTGACAATCATGAACAAAAACATCTTTTTATGTAAAGTGATGAAGCTGCAACTGTCTTTTAGTGTTTTTTTCTTATGAAAATGCATCTCATCTGTATGGGTTTTTTTATATAAAGAAACCAGAAAAATTTATTTGTTTTGATTTTTCTCTCTCCTCATAAATGAATAGGAAGTCATTTGATTAACGACATTAACGACTGCCGTTTTTGCATGCAGCCTTGACTGCATCCATAGATATTGATAGGTGCCCCATGATGTATTTTTATTTACCGTTATTTAACCAGGCAAATCTGATTGAGATCTCAGATCTCTTTCGCAAGGGAGGCCTGGGCCTGAAGGCAACCTATTGTACATGTTTTGAGGGGTGGGGGAAACCGGAGTACCCGGAGAAAACCCACGCAAGCACGAGGAGAACATCAGCACAGAAAGACCCCAGGCCCGAACCGGGGATCGAACCCAGGACCTTCTTGCTGTGAGGCAACGGTGCTAACCACTGAGCCGTCATGCTGCCATGTGTTGAGGAAGACAGAGCATGCACCACTTTAGCGCTGCACAGTCTCAAGTGTATTCCTCACCATGAGCCCAGATGTCAGCTAAGAGCTTTCATCTTGTCAGACAGCCGCCTGGAGACCAACAGGAGGCTGTCGGAGAATACAAACACACTTACACGGCAGCTCCGCATGGACCGGAACTGTCAAAAACATAATACTCCGAGAAATGCTAAACCAATCCAAATAGAACACGAGAAATCATGGGATTAGCTGTTTTTTCCTTTTCCAGTATTGTCACATCTTTGAATGCTAAAGTATGCAAATTTTTATGATTTTCCGCAAGTCTGCCTATAGCAGTCACAAAGGGTTACACACAGATCTGGAGCTCCCAGCTGTGAAACGCTACTGCTAACAGGGAAGCTGGGACTTTGTTCAAGACATCAGCTGATAAGAAAACAGCATGAACCATGATTGCAGGAGAACATCTCACTGGTGTGTTTGTGAAGGGTCGGAGCAGAAAATGGAATACTCACATTTAAAAATATGCTGAACTTAACAAATACAAAAAAAAATGGATGAGATTGGTTATACAGCCTACTAGAAACCTCAAAATACAGAATCTTTTTAAAACTAAAAATAGATTTAAAGCATTCATTAGCAGATTTGTTCAAAATGTTCTCACTAGGTTTGAAAAGCTTTTCTCATTTTTTTAAGCCTGAAATTAAAAATCTTATAGCAGTAGACCGGAAGGTTTACAATCACGATTGTACCTCAAGGGTAAAAGTAGGCTTTTGGAGCTATATTGACTACTTACCAGAAAAAGTAAGGAAATGTGTTTGGTAGATTTTTTTTTTGTTGTTGTAACATTGCTTCTTGGCAATAATCTTATACTCTTTGAAAGCCAGTTAATTTACCTTTTAAGAGAAGCCACATTTGTAAGGAACATGCATTTGTGGGATGAGTAGTAGAGCAGAGTATGCGTGTTGCACACATAAAAAAGTTTGCCTTATCTCAAACAGCTGCTGTATATTTTTGAGTTTCTGAAAACTGGTATATTTATTGGCAAGAAGCGTTGTTACAACAAACACTGATTTCCTTACTTTTTTGTTTAGTTCTCTTTGATTATTACCACTTATGACTGATGAATAAATTACCTAATCAAAACTTAATACAGTAAATAAAATTCTGATTTAAGAACTAATCTTTGACCTTTCTTTGCTTTACACCTGACACACAGTACACACAAATATTTATGCAACATTAGCTGAGTCACCACTGACCATCATATTAAAATCAGTTATTTTTCTGTTCATTTCTGAGAAAGTTTTGACTTAACCTTTAAAATTTCAACAATCCAAAACCTCTTTAGTTTTTTTTTCTTGTCTAAAATTTAAGTCTGGTTTAAATCGAGACTTTCACTTCACTTTGCTGACCTGCACCTCCAGGTTAAATCAACAGCATCAAAATAAAGAATCCAGAATTAAAACCCTGGTAAGCCTGCCACCTGCTGGGCACAGATGTTTACATCGGAAAATACTTTTTACTGAAAATATTTTAAAGTACTTAAATACTTTAATAAGACAAGTTGAAACGCTCATCCAAATTAGAAGTTTTTAATGTTTTAAGAAAAGCAAATGGTATAAAGTATTACCTGTGAAAACACTTAGCAACACCTCTCACCACACGTTAACACACGTTTAGAACAGGATCAGGTTAGGCACAGAGAGGGTGGAGGGTTGTGTGTGTGTGTGTGTCAGTGTGTTTGTTAACTTTGCTGTCAGTACAGTTATTTTAACCCATCACCAAGCTTTTGTCTTTAGTCCTCTCATGCTTCCTCTCTGTTCTATAAAAGCAGCGTAAACTACTTCAAAGTTATTTTAACCATTAGCCACCTTGATTGAAGAGAGTCTGTTAGTGCAGTGATGTACTACAGTAAGGAGGGGAAGTATCAGGAGGAATTCAAGACATGGCTGAGATACTTTATTATTCTAATGCCCCTCTATTCCCTTTGCGTCTGGTTCCAGGACAGTCCCGGTCACTGCAGAAGTAGCTTGGCAGGACTGAAGTGTCCCAGGTTCTCGCAGGACTTGATCCAGCGTTGGACGTTGGCGGGAGCGGCGGGGGCCGAGCCGCTCCGCGACACGCAGCAGCAGCAGGCGACGTCAGCCAGGGAGAACTCCGGTCCGGCCAGCCAGGGGCTGCGGCCCAGCGCAGAGTTGAGGGCCCGGAGGACAGCGGCCCGCTCCTTGGTGCTGCCCTCTGCCAGCTGGAAGAAGGCCGTGTCCACCCAGCTGTCCACCAGTGTGGCGACAGCAGGGTCGCTGGGGAAGGGAGCCAGCAGCTTGTAGAGGAAACGTGCCACGTTGGCCTCACCCTCGATGGGACACATGTTGCGGATGCTGAATTTCATCTCCAGTTTGGGAACTGCAGATTAAAAAAAAAACTTCATTAATATAATGAATCTTTTGAGACAATTAAAAACATACAGAGTTAAACAGGAATACAACTCAAAGCAAATGTTTGTTATAAAAGCAGTGAACTGTACATCAAATACTTTACTCTTTGCTGTGTTTCTTATAATTACTACTATCAATCATACAAACCTTCACCTCTTAATCAAGGGGTAAAATAGCTGAACACCTACTTAAATATTTATGTGTCACTGCTCCTTGTAATTACTTTGACATGGTAAACAGCAAAGTAATTAAATTTTATATTAGATAAGTTGAGCAGCAATTCACCTCCACACTTTCACATGAAATTACATTCAAATTAAATGGCTGTTAGCTGCGTGTGGTTCATGGAGGATGTGCAAGACTATAGTTTATTATTATTATTATTATTAATATTATTATTGCCATTGTTGATGAACAGGATTCCCAAACTAAAAATTTGTTTTAGGATAAAGGTGCAAAAAAATACATTAGATCAAAAATATAAAATATAAAAACATATTTACACCAATACAATACAATTCTGAGAAAAACAGTACAGTTGAAGTAGTGCAATTAAAAAACAGCGGCAAAGTGACCAAGGCAGAGTTATAGTGACATGATTATAAGTAGGGCGGAACGATATTAGAAAATCTTGCGATGTTGATAATTAGTTATGTCGATAGATTAAAATAAATTGAGAGATTAATTATTTCTGATCTGTAATTAATTAATCTAATTAAATCTATTTTTAATCTAAACTAATAATTACTGAGAAAATCCCTTAACTTGAGTATTTTTTACATTTAAATTCATTACATTATTGTAGCAGATGGAAAAGATGCTGTATAGCAAAAGATGAAGGCTGTATGACGCTTACGGTAAACAAGCCAAAACATAACAACAACCAATCAAGGTCCACTTTGGGATGATTGACATTTGTTTCTCACCGCCAACAGCTCAAGCACACTCACATACAAAAACAGTAAAGTTAGAGATTAAAAAATACATTAATGCAATTAAAAATCATAATGCATTTAATATGACTGTAATTAATAAATCTCAATTAATGCACTATTTTGACACCCCTATTGATAATATTTGTAAAAATTGCAATGACGATATCAGGTGCGATAGATGTCTTTATTTTTTTTCTTTCCTCCATTTTTAATCTGTACTTCCTACTTTATGTGACCTTTAGCATTTTTTACAATGGCATTTGTGTCTGGTGTAAGTTTTTGCTTCCATGAGATTCCGACTGGCTAAGTATTGCATTAGCTTGAAAAATACATCTTCAAAACTCCTCAAACACGGGTAGACATAAAATCTGGTTGTCCGCAAAACATTTTGGTTGTCCAAAAAAAATCTCAATAAAAATGTAATTTAATGGGCAGGCTATATTGTTCTATATACAAAGTTCACTATTTACAAATGTTCTTAGTCAGCAGGTTAACAGTTTCAGGAGCTGCTTGAGTAAAGCTTCCTCGTTCTCCTCCTCATCCTTTTCTTTAAAATAGAGAGCAAAAATTAACATCCATAAGCTTTCTGCTTACAGGTCAAACATTTGAATTTATACATGACCTTAAAGCTACAGTTTAGTGTTCTTATAGGACTGAAGACTTTCTGAGGAAAGAGGTTTTTAAACAGCTCTTCTGTCATTTTTGAGTTTTTAACCAAGGATCTTTGATACATTTATTTAAAAAAATATATCAGAGGAAGTTCTCTGCACAGAAAAAAAATATTTATTTTTACTGTTTTTCTGTTTTTTAAACCAAACTGACAAGTTTCTCCACTAAAATTGTTGTGTAAAGGCATTGAAACACCCTGGTTAAATCTAGAAAATATTTAAGTTTAACTACAAGCATCTGAAGCTGAGTCAGAGAACTCTGTGATTTTAGAAAAAAAGAAAGTCAAACGTAGACACGGCACAACCACCCCGCGCGGCTGTGGTCCGCTTGCGCCTCGCCTCGCGTGTGATAAATACGGATTTTTTGTGAAAGCTACAGATGTTTGATGCTCAATGCTCATTATACAGGTAAATATATGAAGGGGTTGACATATATGGACTCTGAAGTCCCAGGAAGGTCGGAGCTGCGCTGCGCGTGTAGACGTCCTGCAGCTGTGGTCAAGCTGCCTCTCAGCCCTCGCTTTAAAAACAGTCACGGTCGTGGTTTTGTTACGATGGAAATGTGCTTTTAGAAATATATAAAATACGACATAATCCTCCTCGGTGGAAAATAGCTCAGGTGAACACCTCCCGGGAAAGCCCTCAGTGTTTGCTGGACTGAGTGACCACCAACAGAGAAAGTACAAAGGCAGCGCTGTCAATCAGACTGCACAACCCGCTAGGCCTGGGCGATATACCGAAAAATTACCGATACCGACATTTATGTTAATTACCGACGTCATTTTGCCCGTGTCGG
>JAUBOC010000019.1:12297752-12315775 GCA_032275365.1 Anablepsoides cearensis | reverse complement strand
CTATCTATCTATCTATCTATCTATCTATCTATCTATCTATCTATCTATCTATCTATCTATCTATCTATCTATCATCAAGGACCAAAACCTTACAGAGTAGCAGCTCATTGGCATCTCCTGGTAAATGTCTGCCATATTTATTTATTTATTGATGATGACTTGTTTGTTGTTGTTAGAGATGTTTAATTGAAACATCAATCTGTTTAATATAAGTGAAAGACGTCAGGTATTCCTTCAGGTCTGATGATTAAAGTTTGAAGTTTCTGGGGTTTAATTTGTTGTTCTTTTCTGTCTTTTTTTATTAATCTTATTCAATTGAATGAGAAAATCTTTCACACAGAACAAATACAACACATTCAGAGGCATTATACCGCAGCAAAAGAATGTTTATTATTCTTTCACCTTTAGTTCCTGGAAAGTGCATTGTAGATTTTACAGTTAGCAAAATTCATATTTAAGACATGAACACAACCGAGCGACATTCACAATCATCACTTCTGGACAGTGTGTTGCATAGAGGAGGAAACGTCCCTTGAGCAAATGTATAAAAATTATTTATAGTCAGATGAAAAGGGGGAGGTCGACGTGGGCTTTGTTGTTCCATCAGAGCAGGTGCTTGTTGGTCTGTTGTTGTCTTATGCCTTAACCAAGGCAGCGAACTCTGCAGGGGCAGACAGAAAACATCAGGTATATTTTGTTGTGTGGGGGTCTTATAGCTGCTTGTGCATTTGAAGGGGTTAGGGAGCGATTGGCTTACCATCAGCTCCAATCTTGCCATCACCGTCGCTGTCACCGGCCTTGAGGAAAGCCTTGGTCTCAGCGTCGGTCAGAGCGCGGGCACCTCCAGAGAAGTTCTGCAGGAACAGTCTGAAGGCAAGCAGGGATGGAACATTAGTCCTGCTGCCAGGAGCCAATGCTTTGATAAAAGCTGGCTTCTAGTCAGAGCAGAAAATGAAAAGTATGTGTCTCACTTCAGCTCATCCTCCTCAATGAAGCCACTCTTGTCCTGGTCAATGATGGCGAAGGCCTTCTTGACATCCTCGGCGGTCTTTCCGGCCAGACCGCATGTCTTGAAGAACTTCTTGTAGTCGAATGAGTCAGCGCCTGGAATCAAAAAGAAAAAAAAAAACGTTGTTGAGCTCAAATGGAAAAGACAAAACGTCAAACATGAAATAAATCACTAGCACAAGGTCAAGGAGTCGGCAAGGAGAAGGAATCACCTTTGCACTCATCCAGGGCTTTGGTGACGTCAGCATCATTCAGTACACCTGCGAAAGCCATTTTGTTCTGCCAGAAAAAAAACAACAAAAAAACACTTAAGTAGCTGTTAAAACTTTCATCTGTTAACATAAAGAGCACTCATCTTAACAATAATACAGACTGGACTCAGCTGTGGCTCACTACATGTCATTAACTTAACGAATATTTAAATAAACAAGCAGCAAATGAATCATTAACATCAAAGCAATTTGTTTTTTTACAAAAGGAAAATTGAGCATCTGCCTATGTTTGTCCAAATAGGTTAGAAATAGATATCAGACTAGAAAAAAATCCCGATTTCAAAAAGCTGCTTGAGTCAGTCCGCTCCTCTCAGAGGCTCTTGCAGGTTTTGCATTTCTTGATTCCATTCGAGTGGCTGAGATTGACAGATTTTCCCCTTCTGCAACTCTAAAGCTGCTGACCAATAGTCCATGTTCTCTCTCTTTTTTCTCTCCCTTCAAGAAGATGCAAAAGTCATCTCTTTCATGAGACGCTGCACTGCAGTAAGTAGTCCTCAAATAAACTGCAAAAAAATATATTTTTTTCTTTCTCAAAGATGCCAAAAGGTTGATGCTTCGCCTTTGGATTCCTCTTTGAATTCTTTTTTCTTTTTTTTTTTTCTTTTTCTTTTTCTCCTCCTGGTTCAGACTCACCTCTGGTGCGTTTGCTTTGTAGGGTACAGATGACACAGACAAGACTGAAGTCGACTGCAGTGACCATTCCGGTGCTCCCGATGACCTTTTTATACAGTGCCTCCCTGGAAATCTGAAGCAAAATGATAGCTGACACCGGGCAGGGGAGGGGAGAGAAATCTGCGTCCCGTAGCCAGAAAGTGGTCTATTTTAAGTTTCCGAAACGAAGACGCTTAAAAGGTGTGTTTGAAGAAGTCTTTAATGTCCCCTTGATGCTAAGAATAGGCCTGGGCACTGCTGAGGAGGGCGAATTGGAAATCCTGCTGGCAACATGTTCAGGAGGGAGCAGGCGTGTGTTAAAGCTGTTTAAGTTGTACTGAATGGTTCAGTATTTTCCCCAATAAAAGACTTTATTTTATTTTGAAGGCATGGCACAATGCATTTTCCACAAGAAACCACTTATTCCATCTCTCTTTTTTTCTTTTTCCACATTATCATGTGTTCCAACTGTGGAATATCCCAAACTATTTGATTGTTCCTTCATTATGGCCGCTTTATGCTGTTTTTGTCCAAATATCATGTTATTAGTTGTGTGGCCATCAATAGAAGCAGAAGCCAATCTGTTTTGTGTGACTTTCTCTTTTTTTTAACTGCCTTTTAGATTTTAATTTTATTTTTATTAAATTGAATCAGAACTATGATGTATAAAAACTCATTTTTGTTGTTTTTGAAAGGCAATATTGATCTTCTTTACCCATTAGAATAATGTATATTTGTCTAGAATGGAGAACAAAATGATTCAGAAAACACCCCTTTTCTTTTCATTTCATCACTTGTTTGGTTATAAATGTTTAATATGCCCGTGGCAGTTGAAAAAGGCAATTCTTATTTGTTTTTCGGGGCCTTAATGGTGACCTGTAGGTGGCAGCACTGTCCTTTGGGGGGAGGTGAACCCCAGTCTCCTGCCTCCCTCTGCTCTGACCACAGGCTGACAGAAACAAGATTAGGGTGTCATCTGATAAGGCTGAGAGTTTGCATATTGCTGACTTGCATAGCTCTGGACTTTCCGTGGAACTGTCATCTGACGTTTTGACTTTAACACGACAAATGGGCTGATTGAATTCCATTCAAGGCCCATGGTTTTCTTAGAAAATGTGCTATTAGCTGTAGTCCAAGCGCTGCAAAGAAACAGCATTAATAGGTGGAGCAGCTTGCTAAGGAAACCTCAGAGTAGAGGGTCTTGCTGAAAAGACAGAGGCTGTTAATAACCCTGTTGCCACAGAACATCATCTAGCTGATTACTCAGCACTTGTTGGACAAATAGATCTTAGTCTGGACCATCTAATTACACAAAGTGTGACAGCTATCCTCTGCAAGGCTCATTGGATCTAAGAATGCATGTGAGCAAAGCCCCCTGGGGGTGATTCCCAGCACATTTTCCTACTCCTGGCTCAAGTCCACCATGCTACCCTCCCACTACTTCTCATTAAGCAATTATGAGGACAAGTGCTGGGAAAGCCACCCGAGGCGTCTCTCAGCGCTGAGCGCTCGGAACCATTCGATACGAGGTCTCAATCAACCCCGCTGTGTGGATTTGAAAACACACCAATGCAAAAAGACCACTGAGCTGCACGAGGCGACTTCACACCAAATGAGTATTTATTCCTGGTTTTTCACTCTTCCTCAAAAGTGCAAGAGGAGTGGTACAGTTTTTGCACAAGGTCATTATTTCTGAACATAAAAGACATCTGGATGACATTCACAGTAATACTGCGCTTTCCATGTTGAGAAATAGTCCGCAGGCAACTCATAAATAAGGTATAAAAAAATATTCAAACAGCTGATGATAAGTGAATCTTGAAAGGAGTTCGCAGAAGTGGGTCTTGGTCAGTGGGAATTTATGCCTTTACAAGGGCAGCAAACTCTGTGAAAGTAGAATGAAACTGCCATTAGTGGTGGAGGAAATGTTGGGAAAATCAACCTATTCTCTGACCAAGAGTTTCAGGTTTTGCTGTGAGAATATGATAATATCTGTAGGATAGGTTTTAAAATTGGTTCTTTTGTGTTCTATTAAAGGAATTCTTACCATCAACTCCGATCTTGCCATCACCGTCACTGTCACCAGCGGCCAGGAAAGCCTTGGTCTCCTTGTCAGTGAGTGCTCTGGCACCAGCAGAGAAGTTCTGCAGGAACAGCCTGAAATGGAGACAAAACAGTAGAGTTTAAATGATGCTGAACCTGCTCTGTGCAGCCTTTCAACCCACTTTGGCACACTTAATGGGTTAAATGGAATGTGTGAACCAACTAGTCTTAAAATCTTCAGGTAACGTTAAATAACGGACATCTTTGATCTTTATTAAAGCGTATTTCAGCCATGTTTTTCCCATTTTCCAGATGCAGGTGATGGAGTCACTGATGTATTTTGCTTCTCCTCAGCTACATGGAACACCCTACACCCTAAAACTCAAACTCAAAACTCAAAACACTATTTCCCTAACAAGGTTGTTTTCTGTGGAAATTTACTGAATTTACTCCGATAAACTTAGTGGAATTGGATGTGGTAAAGAAATAAACTACCCTGGTTCCTAAAAGCGTTTGCTGAAGTAAAATTACACCTTTGAACTGAAGCAAAACAGTTGAATCTATAAGCTTAGCTGCATACTTTAGGATTTATCTATTAAAGTGAGCTGACATTCATCTTTAGGTGAGATTTATCTCCTAAATCATTTCAGAGGAATGTCTTACTTCAGCTCCTCTTCCTCAATGAAGCCGCTGTTGTCCTGGTCAATGATGGCGAAGGCCTTCTTCACCTCATCGGAGGACTTGGCGGCCAGGCCGCATGTCTTGAAGAAGCCCTTGTAGTCGAAGGAGTCAGCAGCTGAAACACAAATTTTGACACTCGTCAGTAAACAAGTCTGAACTGACCTCACATGATAACTCTGGAAAGTGTTTACATCTAGGTTTTGGTTGGGTTTCAAACAATTTGCTACAAGTCTGGTTAATTTTCCTGTTAGATAACTTCATGTTGCATGGAGAATGTGTGAAAATAATAAAGAGAACGTGACAAATAAATCTAAAAAGCTCACCTGAGCAGCCGTCCAGGGCAGCTTTCACATCAGCATCATTGAGGACTCCGGAGAAGGCCATTTTTTTATATTCTTAGTGAGCTACGAGACAAAGCAGAGTTAGGATGAGCAGGATTGAACAGCTTTGAATCATTACAAAATATTCTGTGCCAGCCTAAATGACCATGCAGTCTGTGTTCTGTTTCAAATAAACCCAAAATTATACCAAATTGTAGATTGCATCTAGCTTTCAGTTTAAACTCTAGCTGTATTCACTACTGGCTAAAGGGTTTCTCTTTGCCCGGGGATGCTGGATCACATGGTGACTGGATATTTCAATCTGTTAGCCTGCAACTGCACTACAGCATTGATGCTCCTGCTGAGAGGCTGAAGCTCAGAAACACAACTTGCTGTAAATGAACATCACAGCTGAAGACAAATGCTGCCAGATATTTCATTCCATCAGAAGGCATGAAATAAACCAATCGCCATCCATAAAAAACGTTGATCTTCTGACATCAAACTGTAACATTTGGCCCCCTTTAGTGTTAACTGAATTGTCCTGCAGTCCACGTATTTATTGGCTATGTTGATTCCATTTCTCCTACTGTTGATAGTCCTCAATGATCTCCTTTTCTGAGTCCTTGTTTTTTTCCTTTCCTCCCAGTGTAATCTGCAGAAGTCGTGTAGCATCCCACTCACCTTGGAGCTGCGTTGAGGCGAGTGAAAACCAAGGAGGACTCGAGTGAATGCCAAAAGGCCCGTTCCCCTCTTGCTTATATATCGTTGAGCAACACCATTTACAGAGCTTTGAGTTTCAGTATCAGGTACCAAGATGCACGAGTTTCAAAAAAATGTGTCTACTGGTCTGGACCTATTTTTAGGTGAACAAATGAGGATGCTACCATGTGTGCTGAGGCCTATAGCTAGATGTGTGGAAACCTGAGCAGACCCGCTGCTCAATGCCACATGTTGCACATTTTATGATTTACAGACAACTCCCAAAATGCTGATTTTGATGTTGCAGCTTGTACGTATATCTGGTCCTGTGGATTAAATAGATGGGTATACAGGCAGGTGCAGGTCTGGGTTAAACTCTTTATTCAAGGTTGGGATAATAAGAGTGAGCATCAAGGGTTTAGTTTTTTATTATTATTATTATTTTGCATAAACATGGAACATATATGTTGTTTCTAGCTGTTATACTTTTTTTTCATTTATCCATAAATTCTGTTTATTCTGCTGGTTTTTACGAGTTCATTCTTGCTTTTGTAGAAGGAATGCAGTTGCAGCACCATCTGAGGTGGTCTCAGTTTTTAGATATGTGCAGCCTCATATAGGCTTATGTGTTCTCCTGTAACATGAATGTACCCAAAGCACAAGGTACAGTATCTTTACATTTCATCGAACCTGCTCAGCTGTGGGTCAAGTTTCAAATGTGCCAGCACCCTAACAGGGACTGGACTTTGGGGCCTGTACCACCAGACCCCTGTCCTTAGTTGGGAATGTACCAATCATCAGGACTATTTTTGCATACCTTGAGTGTGTGGATGAGCAAGTCTGCAGTTTGGTGACTCCTTATCTTTTCTTTTTTTTTTTTCTTTTAAAAAGTACCCTGCTTAATATGTATTTGAGAGCCATGTACCTGATTGTATAATTGTTTTTATATATTGTCATTATGAATAATAAATTCTCAGAATGCTGAACTCATTTTCTTTCTCTTGTACTTTTATTTGTGGTGATAATGAATATTTCTGCCTGGATCAGCAGAAATTTGAGATCCTCCCACCTGAAACCAGTTTAGGAAGTTTGAACAAGAGAAACACTGTGATGCAGTTTTTTTTATAGACATTAGGATTTTAATAGGAATAAATAAAGCAAACTGTGTAATTCAGTTTAGTGCTTTTACTTGATAAAAGCTGTTATTGAAATGAAAGATATTCTGAGTCAATAAACCTGCATCCCAGTTATTTCTATCTGTTATGAACACATGAGGTCACTTTAAGAAGGTGACAGTAAGATTTCAGAGGTGCACTGTAACAAAGTATATTTACTTTGTTTCTTTGTTTGTTTGTTTGTTTGTTTGTTTGTTTGTTTGTTTGTTTGTTTGTTTGTTTGTGTGTTGTTTGTTTGTATCAGTCACTTCCGTGACAATGGCTACTCTTTCTATGGTCCACATCATAAAAAAAAACATTTATTACAAAATACAATTACACACACTAAGCTATTGCATAATAAGTAATAGATGTACAAATATAACACTTTATAAGAAAAAGTAATTAAGCACAGCTCTTTTAAAAGCTCTTAAGTACATTTAAGTACTTAAGTATAATTTATGTGAGGATCTGCAATTTTACCAAATATTTATTTAAATTGTAGCTTTTACTTTTATTTTGTTGAATTTAAAACACAAAAAAATACTTTTACTTCTATATTTTAAAATGTAACACCTCACTACACACTGCAAATTTAAATATAACCTGAACTCATGAAAGGAGGTGTAAAGTACTTTTAATTTTCTGATTAATGTGAGCAGTTTTATGACTTTTGCTAAAAGATTTTTTTTTTTATCAGTGAAATGATTTTTACCAAATTCATTTTCTGTTAAGGTACTTATTTAGTTATTTTTTTCCAAGTACTTTATACACCTCTGTTTGGTATTTACCTTCAGAGCGTAATTTAACTTTAGCAAATGCTTGTGTAGAACCACAAAGTCGTGTCACAGCAAAACACATTGTTAACTGTCTAATTAATGTGGCAAGCCTTAAAAATTTTGGGATTTTGGATTATTTATCTGAAAAAACTGAGCCTTCAAGGAACCTCAAAGAGACGGGAGTGAAAGTGCAAGAATGAAAGCAAATATTTATCAAAGTCTTGATTAAAGAATGGGAGTATAAAGACCACGAGACATGGAAATTCCAACTTAAATAAATTTATTGAGACACATTTCATAAGGTACATATTCTGGATGCGGTTTTGGCCATTTGGCTATCCATCATCTTCATCAACATAAAGAGGGCAGAGCAGCAGGCAGGTAACATACAGGGTCGTTTTTTATTCATCAACCAATCATGGAGAGTCAAAGAAACTCACTGTTAAAAAAAAAAAAGAAAAAGGAAAAAGACAGCTGTGGTCTTCTGTGTTTAATGTTTTTAATTTAGGAGATCACAGAACTCTGTGGAGGAAAACAGACAAACAAAAATAAGATATATTTTGCAAAATTAAAGTAAAATGTCATGCAATGATGACGTCCAACAAAAACAGTAATTATATTCTTTATAACTGTATAAATAGTATGTTTATTTCATCTGCCTAACAGATTTCTAGATGTTTTATGTGCAGGTACCTTCCATCCCGATTTTGCCGTCCCCGTCTTTGTCCCCTGCAGCCATCAGAGCTTTGGTTTCAGCCACAGTCAGCTCCCTGGCCTCAGAGAAGAAGTTTTGAAGGAACAATCTAAAAGAAATTTTTAAAAAATGTGTGCATGAATATAGTATATTATGAACATTTATCATTGCTTTAGAGGGTATTTCAATGAAAAACATGCATTAAATTTGAAATGAAACAAAACTTTTATCTTAGTTGGAGAAATGTTTTTTTGTTGTTGTTTGGAACAGGGTTTGTTTAAATAAGGGAAATTAGTGGAGCTAAAGAGAAGGTTTGTGTTGAGTTTTCAGCAAACTTCTTTTAAAATTAGGGTAAACCACTCAAATAATATTGTGACGACTTGTTTTAAAGTTAGAAAAGGGATGAAAATTCTTATAGTTTATCCATTTTATGTTGTTTAACTATTTGACAGCATTGCACAACCATCCTCACTTTAACTCCTCCTCCTCGATGTATCCGCTCTTGTCCTGGTCCAGGACTGTGAACACTTTTTGCCTGTCCTCCTCAGACGAGCCCTTCAGTCCCACTTGTGCGAAGAACAGCTTGAAGTTGAACTCGCCCGGAGCTACAGCGGCAGAGAGAGGGAGAGACGGAGAGTGAGCAGGAAGGAGCGAGCGCCAGAAGACGGACACATGTGGGAGTGAGAGGTCAATCACTGAAGGACAAGAAAGGAAGAATGGCGGGGGTCTGAATAGAGATGTCGCTTTTAGTCATTCGCTCGGATGACTTTCATTCTTCAGCTGATGACATTTACCAATATACACTCTGTGGCACATCCTGGCCCCATGTTATATGCTGTTGAAACAGCCCAATCTGCCCCCAAGGCCCTAATGCAAACATAAGTGAAAGCTCTTTACTACCCAAGTGAAAAATCTTCCAAGATGGATGATTAAAAGAGAATTTGCACAATGACTGAATCAGTTCAGAGCTTTAGATTCTGATGGGAAGACAGGAGACCTTTAAAGTTAAACCCAAACCACAGTAAATCTTCAATGTTTTACTGATGTGTGCAGAACAATACAAACACCACATACGTTGTTTCGCTTCAAACATTCCCAAC
Organism: Anablepsoides cearensis; assembly: GCA_032275365.1. Taxonomy (NCBI): domain Eukaryota; kingdom Metazoa; phylum Chordata; class Actinopteri; order Cyprinodontiformes; family Rivulidae; genus Anablepsoides; species Anablepsoides cearensis. Next base: position 12,306,371 of record JAUBOC010000019.1, on the reverse strand, counting down.
AGGCAGGTTTCTCTTGAATAAAGGGCAAATCATTGCTGACATTTTCTTCACATTGGAGCAAACGACCGAGCTCCGTGTGCCTCGCCATGCAGACATAATTGCTAAAGATAAATAATTAAATCCCTCGGCACGCCAGGACTTGCTCAGCTTGTGTGATTTGGCCACCTGTCTAAGAACAATGAATGGAAACACTTTGGTGTATCCGGCTGGTAACTGGTCTCCTGCCAAATGTATTCCAGGTAACCAGCAGCAGCCGTGTTCCCTCTGTGAGCAACTCAACACGCAATGTATCCCCCACAGCGATGACTACCTTCCTTCTCATATATACATTTAAACTTTTTTTGTGTGTGGTTAGATGCTTGTTTATGCATCTTCTTGCATTTGTGTGTTGTCCGACTCACTTTGACAAGCCTGGACTGCAGCCTTGATGTCTTCGTCGCTCAACATCCCTGCAAATGCCATGGTCCTCTGAGGCTGCCTTAGGGATGCACAGGAACATGTACGAGCAAGAAACACAAAGTGACAGTGACTCAAACTGGTGCAGGTGGAGGGGTTTTACTGTCAGATAAGAGTCTATCAGAAAAAAAACCTAGTTAGAACTTGTGTATCTGGTAAATATGATCAGAAGCGGAGATCAGTTCTTCTTTTTATCAGCTGGATTGTTTTAAAGAAACCAGATGCATAAAATAACCAACTGCTTTCTGCTTCCTTTTAAAAATGTAAATTGAGCAAATAAAATTTTATAAATAAATCTCAAATTTAGCATTCTGTTTTCATGCATAAAAATGCCACCCGTCAAATAGCAAAGAAGCACCTACGTTTACAAGGTTCCACTTCAAATCGCACAATAAATGTAGCAAAAGGATGAGACTCACCCGTGCTGCGCGTGAGGTTACTTATAGTCTTGGAGCAGATGATGTGCAGATGCCTGCCTCTCTCTCACGCTTTTGTGCTGAACTCACAGAGCCTCTCTTGCAGATTTGTGATCCAGACTGTAAGAAGCAACCTGACGTATATCTGCCCTCAAACCCGGGGAGATTTCCTCTACTCTGCAGAACGCCTCCTCCCCCTGCTTGCTTCATCAGTTAATCAGAGCAGATAATTTTTGTCATTCATAGGCCTACTGTTTTGTCAACTTGCATTGCAGACGTATCAAGATCACAGTAAGATGTCAAATCAGAGTTAACGTCTATGGAGCGTTTAAAAACCGTCTCTGTTGACCAAAGTGTTACTGAAAAGCAGAGTTTGGCTCTTCAGCCTCTGCTCAGTTACTTTTATAAGGTTTGAGCGGGAGTAACAATTAAATAATTGTGAAAAGCTATTTTTCTGTGTGTATGTGCAATGATTTTTGAATAAAGCTGCTCATTTTATCTATAAATCACTTAAAAATATCTTCACAGTTTTGTTTATTTTCAAGATAATTCGTATTCAGACTGAACAACACACTTGAAGGTGTGAATTTGAGTGAAACTGACTGGGTGTCAGGCTCAGTGCAGCTTTAGAGACCTGAAATCTGAGGCCTCCTTAGTTTTTTTTTATTTGTTTCATTTGATGTAAATGGCTTCTTCCTCTCAACCCATCAGTCCAAAATATGAATAGTTTGGCTTTCGAAATTATGTCCTTTATTTGTGAGGTGTACGGTTAAGTCTCATCTTGAAGAGCTGTCTCTCCGGTGAGCCGTGTGCCTGTGGAGAGGCTGTTTAATTTCTCAGGTCTGAACATTACTCAAAGTACTGCACTACACCATAGTTGGTGTTTGAGGGTTTTGTCCTTAGAATGGACCAGCCTGGTGGTGGTTGGCAGTGATAAGCCACATGGTGCATCAGATTCCTCTACAGAATGCTGAGCCTTTAGATTTATTGTTTTTTATGTACAGTTCTCTGAGACAACAATTGTTGTGACTTGGCACTATATAAATAAACTAAATTGCAACTGAATTTAATTGAGCTTTTATTTTCCAGATTTTGCAGCTATGAACACATATTATCTGGTGGGATAAGGTACAAAAATATATATTTTTTATCATTATAGGTTGCAGACCCCTGTCCAGCCAATATTTAATAAATCGTCGTCCCCAAAGTCAGGGTTGAGATCTGTCTGTGGGTCATAAAACACCAAGTGAGGGTCCCCAGATGATTTTTAGACATCAATTTAAATGCAATCAAACTGTTAATGAGATATTCTCACATTAATTATTGCAAATAAATAAAATAATAATAACAATAATAATAATAATAATAATAATAATAATAATAATAATAATAATAATAATAATAATAAATTCATGAAAGCAGTATCAGAATTATGAGGTTTGTTTATATTATAATTAGGCTTGGTTTACCAGAGTTATTAGCAGTTTATATATGTTGTGGGCTAGCAGCTAGAAAGTTTGAAAACCACTGATAAAGAGTATAATTTTCAACAACAGCGACAAACAACAAAACATATGAAAAGAAGGCCTGCATCTCTGCGCCTGTTGTATTAGTATAATTCATATGGTTGTATGTAAATTAATAAGCTATTAGTTATTAATTAATAAATAACAAATTTATGTTGGTTGGTCGTCTTCCATTGCGTTCCTCACATAAACAAGACTTTCTGCAGCTCTGATACAAATAACTGGATTTACTTGACTAGCAATAAAACTCGAAGCTGATTGGCTGTGTAGATTAAATACCGTGGATGTCTTCGTGTTGATTGGTTTAACAGTTGTCAATCACTTGAAGTTTCACGCCTCATTCCGTGACGTGACGTTGTAGGAACATGGCGCTTTGGAGGAGAGGTGTTTTCATGATTGCGAGAACTATTGATTAAAATATCCGTAGCTGTGTTCACTTCAGTGACATCTGGATGCGTTCACCTAAAATGACAGGTCGTGAAAGGTGATGGCTGGTTTTGTCTCCATGGACAACGGAACGATACATGTCGCGGCTGTGTTTGCTGTCGTCAGCTGAAACTGTTAGCCCTCATGCTAATCGGAGCCAGTTAGCTGGCGAGTAGCAAGCGGCTAAACCAGCCGAAGTATGCGTGTCTATGTAGCCTACACTGACGTTAAACTCTGTATCAATGGTTAAAACACTTTATTTGGTATCATATCTGCCAGTTATTTGGACGAAGATTTTATTTGGCTAACATTTTGAGTCAGCCAGGTCAGGAGGATGGAGAGACACCGTGGGTCTGTGTTGTTGCTGGTCAGTGGGATTTTTCTGTCGGCATTTTGGGTCTCTGAAGCTGCTCCTCTTCAGTATATTTACAGATCAGGTGAGTCAACCCATGGTGAGTTCATTACACAGTTACATAATATATTCTCTGATTATATTGTCCATATAAAGTAAGACCTCTCAGCTAGCATTTGCTGGAACGAGTAGCCGCTGCTAACAGATAGCTAAAAGCTAACACCAAACTTGACTGTTTCTTATTAATTTAAAGCCTGTGTCTTTGCAGTGATTTGGTCCCAGTGTAATGGGATATGGTTTTACTATCTGTCTGTAAAGGTGAATATTTAAACAATTTATTGGAAAGCAACTACACGTCAAAGTCACGACTCGACTAAATGGCAAACTGGGAAGCTAATCATAAACAAACTTGCTCAACCTGTTCACATGGGGGTGGGTGGGGGGATTTTGTCATGGATTCTACTTCATCACTGTTGGATATTTACCAGCAAGTACCAGGGTTTTAAATATTTATTACAGCTTGGTACTGTCAATTACAAACATGCTAACCTAATGAGGTTGGTATTTGACCATAATTAGATCATATTTAAGAATTTACACTTACTACTTGCCAATTGTTGCATCTATTCAAGCTGAACTTTTGTTTGGTTGTCCTTTCAAAGTGTGCACATCTTTCTCAAGTCCTCACCTTCAAATTTCATGAGGAGTTTAAGAATTACAGCTTATCAATATATTTTATTTAAAATTGGCAAAAGCTATTTTGTTAATCTTTTGTTTTATTCATCAATTAGAATTGCAAGCATTTTGTTACAGGGTTAGTACCTATTTTGCCAAAGAAAGACTAGTTCATTATTACACCACAGGGACTAACAAAGTCCAAATTAATATTTTGGTATCTTCTTCATCCATGTTGGCAGATGGTGATTTTCTTGTTCAGGTGAAGAACACTTCTCATAAATGGAAAGGATATAATGAACTAAAACTTTTTAATAAGTCAGGCCTCTAAAGAGTGCACCAGATGAAAGTCAAACTGCACCAAAATAGCAGAAACATGAATGTATTAAAGGAGCTTAAACCGCTCAAATGTAATGTATAAAGGCAGTGTGATAGGATGGAGAGTCCATCACTGAGCACAATGCTTAAGACAAAGCTGAAGGCAAAATACGTCTCATTTGGCAACTGAAGGCAGCTGTGTTAAAGATCAGGCAGACAATCAGCAAACCCACACATTAGTGAAGATCTTGGGTAAAATACATCACAGTTGGAATAATGAAGTTATAAACAACTTTTTGTTTATGGATATTCTCATACAATTAATTAGTCTCTGAATGAAAACTTATAATTCTTAAAACTTCAGTCCAAATCTGAAATACTTTGGAATTAAAATTGATTATATTTTGTTTATCACTTAATTTATTTTAGATTGATTTAAAAAATATTTGATGAAGTTAATGTATTTTCTTTTTACCTAACTGTATAACCAAGTTTATGGCAAAGCAGAGTTGATGTTTGCCTACCAGCACGCTCAAATTGTTTCTAGTCCTTAAGCAAACCTTGAAGAACCTCTTTAATGTTTATAGCACTTCTTTATTTACCTGCATCACGAGGCTTGTCATGAGTTGGATGATTTTATTGTTTTCCAATTGATTTAATGTGTATTTACAAAAGCAAACTGTTTTCTAATTTTTCAGGAGCCAATTTCCTTAAAAATATTTTGTATGCATACAACACTAATGCCAAATATAACAATATAATAAAAACAGTGTGAGAAATCACCTAGTAATGACACAAAACATATGTTTTAGTAACCAAGGGGAAATTTTAGTTTTTGCAACAATTTGACAAGTTTTATGATTTTTAGGGATTTATAAATCAGTTTGACAATCATTACTTGCTACTCTAATTCCAGAAATGTAGTCAGAAATGTCTCCCACTGGGAGAAGCTCAGTCACTTTGGTTCCTGTATTTTCTGTCTTGTGAAATCCTAATTTCTAAGTGTAAATTGTAAAGGGTGGGTCAGTGAAACTGCAATATATTCCAGTCTTATCACCAGTCAATGATTAGTTACAGGGTTGTTTGCGTAATCATAATCTAGTGTTACAGGAAAGCAGTGCTGTAAAATAAGCTAACTTTTTTATGATTTTATTACGCTGCAATTTTTCCATCTCTTTTTTTTTTTTTGGCCTGCATATATCAGCACTAAAAGACACAACTGTTATATTCTTTCTTGTTTGCTCTAACACTCCGGTACTTTTAATTTGTTACCATCACCTCAATAAGATGCTTGTTACATCAAAAACCTTTATGTTAAAAAAAAAAAAAAAAAAAACCTTTATGTTGCTGTCAGGACATAAACGTCCACTTCTGTAAAGGTTTTGTCTTCACTACAGTTATGGTAAAATCCATGTTGATGTTGCTACAAAACAGGCAAGTGGGAAGGTCAAACAATGTCTTTGAATTTAATTTTTTAACAGCAGAAATACAAGATGCATTTAAATCCATCAGTTCTTTGCAAGAAAAGTGGACATTACTACTGACGGAGTCTGCTAGCTTGATTTGATTGATGAAAATTTTCAGACGAACTCGGATCAACCCAAACATTTCAGTCAGTGTAATTTATTTTCCTGAGATTGAAGCACAAAGATTCACTACTTTCATTTTCCAAACTGGTTGGAAAACCAAAAAAAAAAATGGGTCAGCTCCTTCTCTGTGAGAATGCCTAATGAAATATGCAGCACAACTGAAATAAGACATGGCATCTCCCTGTTGCACTTGTCCCCAAAAAAACAGTTCAGTCATTCGGTGGGGCCTGCAAAGTCGGAATCAAAAGCCTAAAATCCTAGCAGAGACAGAACTGATCCCTTTGCAGAGCTGCTGTGGCTTAGCTGCTGTTTGCCCCTGTCTTACTGCTGTTATGGCTTTTTTCTGGGAGTCCTGAACTTCCTCACAACCTGTTGCTGTAAAAGTCACGAGGTTATGAGTCAGGATTGCTCCTTCTGTATCATTAAGTGTAATGTTTCACGTCCAGAGGTTAGGATGTAGTTAGGCTTTAACAAACTTTTGTGTGCTGTTGTTGTAACTGTTCTATTTATATTTTTTGCACACTTCACATCAACCTTGACATTTGAGATAACTTTCTATATGAATATGTTTTTTTTCTGTAAGGTTTTAGTTGTTTTTGCTTATACTCCTTTGACCTTCATTTACATCCAAAACCTCAAACCACAAAATCCTCAAATTAGCCAGCTTGTATATATGGCCAAATCAGTAGCATTTGTTTGTGTCAGTTGACCTGTTTAAAGTTTAATTCTTCGTCTCATCAATATTTCATTTCAGACAGTTCCTTCATTGCACATCTTCACACTGAGAAGTTGTTCGCAGAAGGAATCCTGTAGCTGCAGGTTGGTTAAGAACTGACTGCAGTTGTGATCATTTCACATCACATGCTGAGATGTGCTGCAGTGGACTGAGATTGCTTTTACGTTTTATGCATTTGCAAAAACATAAATCAAGCAAGTGCATTCAGCTGTTTTTCTAGTAAGAAGAAAATTTATGTTTATACGGAATGAGTCAGACTATAAAGCTGCGAGGGCTTGACTTTAATGTCCTTTGACTGTCCAGCGAGCTACGGTCCTAACTTTCAAATGAATAGCTCTGTTAATGAGCAGTGATATTTAGGAAACTTGACGGCTGTGTGGGAGCAGATTGCGTCTCTTATTTTCTCTCACACATGTACCCCCAACACACACACAGAGTCACGAAAAGGTGAGGATAATGAGAAAAACAGCAATTATACCGTTTAAAAATGGTGTCTGCTGTGTACAATTTAAACAAACATTTACTCTATTAGCTCTTGTTAATTATTCATCAAATCTGACCCCTTTGGTGCACAGAGTGCCCAGTTTATTTCCTGTAACATCTCCTGATTTCTCTTTTTATCTGCTAAAATAAAACAGCCCCCCACCCCTCCACACACCACCTCCTTTTTTTTTTTTTAGCTTTGTCAGCTTTCACAACAAATATGCTCCAGATTTGTGATGAGATTTGCTAAAGCTCGTGTTTTCTAATGTGCTGGCTAACAACTGCAGTGAGTGGGTTGCAAAGCTTTTGTCAGACCTGAAGCTGGAATAGCTTGGCCAGCCCCAGCATCCTCGCTAAAGAAGACCCACACCTGCTGCCAACCACTGCTGCACCATCAGCTGCCAACGGGCCAGCAGACACCCCCCCTCAGCTGTCTCTGAATGTCTGAGGTGTAGAGGTTGGATGGCTGTCATGAAAACCTGGGCCATCTTGTCCTGTTTGCAGTTTTTGTAGCGTATAGTTTTTATTAATTAGTTACAATTATGTGGCTTTTAACTGCAAAATACACCAACAAACAGCAGAAGCTGGACAATGATGTTGGGCTGAAAGTAACTTTCAGTTGTGGGTAGATGTAGAAGAAAAACCTGCACACGCTTTTAGTTTTGTGTTCCTGCCGAGCCCACTCGTGTTTATATTTCTAGTCTAACCTAACAGTTCTGTAAGCTGCCCTCTTCTGTTCTTTTCAGAATAATGTCCTAATCGAAACTACAAAAGTGGATGCTTCAGCACTTTTTTTTTTTTTTTTCTTTTTGTAATTTCAGGCGGAAGCACAGGGGACACTTCATCTGTGTCTCTCTACCTGTCCTTGGTAGTGTCATTGATGGTGATGGTGGCTCTGGTTGTGCTGGTGTTGAACTGTGTGACCTGCTGCAAAGAAAGGGAGATCAACTTTAAGGTAAGAGACCCACGAGTCCTAATTCAGTGAGGATTGTGCTCTTTAACTCGAGTGTTACTTTTTAAAATATAAAAAGCCCACTTGTTATTGTTCTTGTTGTAGGAGTTTGAAGACCACTTTGAAGATGAGGTGGACTTCACTCCGCCAGCAGAGGACACGCCCTCTATGCATCCTCCAGCAGAGGTGTACACACTCGATGTGTCCCCCGTGCCGCTGCCTGGACCCCCACATCTCCAACCTCTTGCCAGCATTACGGGTAAGTTAAACACTCAGACAGATCTATTAGTTGTTGATTATAATATTACCTTCAATGATGGAAGTATATACTGTGACAATCACAGAAAACTTACAAAAGAATGAGACAAAGTTTTTTTTCAGCTGTTTACATTAGAACTTCATCTCTTGTTGTAATAAGATGATCTTTTAGTTTAAAACTCTGGCCTGAAAGGCAGTAGGCAAAAGGCATTCCTTTAACAAATCCTGACTCTTTAATTATGTGAGTTAAAAATAAGATGAATACAAGTTGTAGGTTGTCAGGATGGTCTTCATTAACTTGTTTTATGTGTTTGGTGTCACAGAGGCATTCGCTGGCTTTAAAGTAGGACGTCACAGTTTGAGTTACATCCAAGAGATTGGCCATGGATGGTTTGGTCAGGTAAGGAAGAAAAACAAAAAAAAAAATATATA
>JAUBOC010000019.1:12272326-12297721 GCA_032275365.1 Anablepsoides cearensis | reverse complement strand
TATATATAAAAAAAATATTGGCTCTTTTTCTGGTCAGTTCTGAAAGAAAGAAAAAACATGTAATAGATGCTCACTGGATATACTCAGTGTTCAGACATTCATTTATTTCCTTTTATACAGGTTATTTTGAGTGAAATCTACACAGACCCAGGAGGAAGCAGAGTGGTGGTGAAGGAGTTGAAAGCTAATGCAAGCGCTAAGGAAGGAAATGACTTTCTGCAGCAGCAAGGGGATCCATACAGGTACGTAAATGAATGTGGTATTTCTGCGAGTGCAGGATTTTCACAGAATTATTCTCCAGTTCTTTCATTTGTTAATCATAACATTTACTATTTACTTCAGTTAAAAGAGCACACGTGTGTTTACAGCTTTTTGCTGCTCTAACAATTAAGACAATTATTGGCAAGAATTTAGTAATATGATATATATGTATCTTGACAAAACTCCATGCACACCATCCTTTTATTAAATCAGAACAACATCCACCCATCAAACCTTAATTAAAAATTGATACAGTTCTTTAGAGAATTTATACAGTATCAGGAAATTAAATATCACAATATTTCAATGTATAAATATTTTCTTAGAACCTTACTAATCATCATTAAATCAAGGACTTGTTTTGTCTTCAGGGTGCTGCAGCATCCAAACCTCCTCCAGTGCCTCGGTCAGTGTGTTGAGGCTGTTCCCTTCCTGCTTGTTTTTGAGTACTGTGAAATGGTGAGTGACTACATGCACTGATAACATGTGCAACTAATCATGTGCTAATTACTGTCAAAATTTAATTAATAGAGGAATCTGACTCTTGTCTGTCAAGTTCATGTATTTGTTTTCAGAGACTTGTTCAGATGTCAAAAACAACTGGTTTTGTGAAGGTTTTGCTTCTTTACTCTCCTACATTAACACACTGACTCCAACTCCCATCATAGCCACTGATTCGTTGATGTTTTTGGTCTTTAGGGGGGGATTGGACCGAGACTGAGGGGAGTTCCTTTCCTCCTCTACCCTCCTCTAATCCCCTCCTTCACCACAGTTACATAGTTACAGTAAGCCGGGGACTTCTCACATTCCCACCTCACCCAGTAAAGCAACAGGCTCCGTTTACACTCTGGTGTCGCCTCTGACTGCTGCTGTGTATGTGCATTTTTATGGCCAGAACCTTGTGGTCACTGGTTGCTGCGGAGTACTGTACATTCTTTAGAAACTAAGCTGCTCTTAAAGAAACTTATAGTATGAGAAATGCAACAATAATAACATTTATTCACCAACTTGTCTTTTTAAGTCTCATCATCCAAACAGTAGTTTTTGTCCACATTCTTCTCCTGTTTTAAATCAGTACGCAGTCGGGCTTTATTTTTGTTTTGTTTTTGGAGGAATACATGAAAGTATTTATTTAGCTCTTCCAGATTGGCAGCGTTTCATTTTTCTGACCAAGCACATCCAACAGAGTGGCGTCTAGTTCCGCTGGTCTTGCCAGACGTTGTGTAATGGTGTTGGGCTGGGGTATTGTCAGCTGCCCAGACCTGGCATATGTACTGGCATTGTGCTCCTTCTCTCAGCCAGCTCCAGTAATCTCTCTGACAGCGCATGGAAATAAGTCAAGGTGAATGACTCGCCACAAACCATTAAAGAGGCTAGCGTGATGAAGAGCAGGTCCTGTCTGTTGAAGGTGATAATGTGTGAGGGAGCACGACTGAGTGATGCCTATGCTTGTTATCTCTTGCTGGATAAATTATTGTGAGGGCTTGAAGATAGATCTGGACTTAGACAAAAAAGCGGTTCCTTTCTTTGAACACGTCTGTTCTCTTAGCTTAAAGATGTAAATTAAAAGTGATCGTGTTGCAACAAGTGCTTCTGTGTGGACGTTGAAGAAAAGATGTCTTGTTGAGAACGACTTACTGACTGAGGCCTTATCAGTCAACGACTAGATGTCCAAACATGAAATGTGACTCTGCAGCTGCACGGTGGACAAGGTGAGTCCCCAAAAAGCTATTCTGCTGTGACGTACATTTTGTTGATTGAATGTGGGTTTCTATTCATGGAAACCTGAGTCAAAACATTTTGGACACTGAACATATTAGTGATGCAGCAATTAGGCCAGTGATGGAAATCAGACAATTTTTTTTTTAGCTTGACATAACGATCAGACGCTCGGAATTCTCGCTCTTTTATTTTGTTCCTAAAACAGACTGCAGCTAAACTTTGCTAGCAAATCATCATTGCTGTGACGCAACATGAGTTATTTGTAACATGTTTAAGATGTTTATAAAGGAAGTCAGAAGAAGTATGAGCCAACTCAAGGACGTATTATTTTCTACATCAACATAGAGACTGAGTTTCCATTTAACTACCAGCTGCCGCTTAAACAGGAGGTGTTTTGAAACCCAACTTACTTTGTGAGACCTGTAATCTACAATCGGGACAAACGTAAATAAAGATTTATTGGTTTCTCTGTTGCTATCATCAGATTGTGAGTGTATATAATTACATTACAAGTACATCTACTGTCTTTAAAAATCTAATGCATCTAATGATATTTTTTTCCTCCTTAACAAATGTACTGTTGGACACAGATTCAGTTTAGTTTATGTTGCAGACTAGTAGGGAAAAAAAGGTCTGTAAAATAATCTGCTCTGTAATTGAGAATAAGCTATGTTTTGGGGAATAAAAAAAAAACAAGAAATAATTTTAATAAAAAAATACTGAAATTCTTTTCTCAGTTATTTTTTGTTTTTTACTACTAATAAACTGGAGGATTATTTATATTGTTTGTGAAAATGTAAAGTTTTTTTTAACTAAACACGTTCAAATTTAGACTAAGATGTCCTCATACACAGATCTAATTCACACTGGGCCTCTTAAGAATAATTGGGCCTAATTTAACTGGCTTTACTAACAGTAGTAATAGTTTTTGGCAGCTTTCAGTGACCCAGTAACTGCGCTTGACCCTTAAGAAAATAGGTTAATAGTAATTACTGAATGACCTGTCTGTAGTATCTCTAAGCAGCATGCTGAACCACTACTAAAAATAGCTTGTTTTTATTTTTTTAATGCTTGACAATGTATCTGATGAGGTTGACCTGCACGTTCTTGTCATTCATTGGTCAGACACGGAGTTAGATTTATTTGGTTTTTGGTATTTTAATAACAGCAATTTCCTAGAACCCAAACTCATGTTCCTGCTGCAAGCGTTTCCAAATAAATATAGGCACACGGTGTCATTTACTATAACTTGAATATAGCTCTTCAGTAAAGACCCCTTCCCAGAGCTGTGTGGTGATGGTGTGCATCTGTGTGTGTGTGTGTTTATGCAGGTGTGAATTCGGATGGAGCAAAGTGAAATAGCACTTACATAAGATGACGGATCTAAGCTGCTTGTAAAGAAATAGCTTAGGGGAAAGTAAACTCTTTGTAATCACAAACACACACAAAACCCCGACGCACACGGTCTTGGACTAAAGCGACACAAACTCTCTACAGTCTTTGCTCTTAGTAGCTCGTTCCTCAGGGTAGATGGTGGCTGATCTGGAATGATTGTGTGTAAAGTGCACACAATCGTAAAGCCTTTTGCCTTTTTTAACCAGGGATATGTAAAACTGTAAATTGTATAGTACGCTATAATGTGTGGGCAGAACATTCTGTTACATTTCACTGAATGACAGTCACACATGTGAAGCTGCACACAGCTGACATCGTGTTGAAATTCATATTTACTGCCACTCTGGCAGTCTGGCCAGAGGTTAACCATTTGTTCCCAGTGCTCTTTCTGATTGACTCCTCACTGCCCTGTCGTCACAGTTTGTTGTTCAGTTTTTTTGGTGTAAATAGGTCTGGTTTGTTATTCCAGCAGGATGTATTTTCCTGATCTGAGCATGACTCAGATCAGGAAAATACGCCACATTTGTGTCCCGGCACAGAGCCGTACTAAATGCTGTTACCCTTATTTGGCTCAGCCTCACGTCGTCAGAAGTGCTGAGAAGACAGGACGAGGGGGGGAATGCTGCCCCCGTGTGTCGATTTATTCACGTTGCATTTTTAATAAGACTCCTTTCTCAATAAAATAACTTTTCAGCTGGATTAGTTTTGATGTTGGTGGGCTAATCATGCTGCGTGTTTTTGTCTTTGCAGGGGGATTTGCGGATCTTTCTGTCTCAGCAGGGCTGGACGTTCAGAAACGCTGACTTGCTGCAGCTGCAGAGGATGGCCTGTGAAATTGCTGCTGGCATCACGCACCTTCACAAACACAACTTCCTGCACAGGTAGCACTTCAGAACCGCCACACTTAGTTAGTTTGGATCTAAGTCAGCTGATCACACAATTAAGAAAATGCTTACCGGTGTCGGTGGCATTAGACACACAAAAAATGTGTTTATCACAAGAAAATATATTTTAAATTTAAAAAAAAGGTAGTGGAAATTTTAAAAAGTCATTGTCTAGTTTTATGTGATTACATAAAAAAGTAATTTGACACCACATAAAGTACAAAGTATTAGTGTCTTGAATGGTTAATTTATTGCGGAACAAATAGAACTTTTTAAAGCGACTGTCATGCACTGAGTTCACGGTCATAAACATTGTATGAAACCATTATGAAGATGTGGGTCAACTCTTAGTTTTACTTGCACGCTGACTGTCCAACCAGTCTCACGAGGACCAGTGTTCTCCAAAAAAGGGGTGTACGGCAGAGGGGCAGCATTTCATATTCATTTTCACCCCGACAAGTTCTGGATGTCTGGCAGGCAGCCAGCAGGGGGTGTTGGGAACTCGGCGCTCAGGGGTAACATACGATGCTCAGCTCATCAGCTCTATTTTGCATGCTCAGAATAAGCTCAAAGAGTTCCAATTACACAGCTCCCATGCATTGCCACAGTGTCAGCTGTCCGCTGCCAGAGGGATATGATGATTCTGCTCTTTGCATGTAAATGGATATCCTCATATTGGGCGTTGTGTTTGAATCCTGGTTACAGCTCAGAGTTCTGCAAACGTCCTTCTATCTGGACTAATTTTATATGAACTTGTGAAAAAAAGTCTTTGACACTTTATATTTGAAAAACAAATAAAAAGTAATGTAAACTGGATTATTAGGAGTACAGGCGTATTCTGCCAGCTCTGTATGAGGGATGGGTTGTTTGTGGTGCACTAACAGGAACACAAAGCTCCCCTGGGTGTGTTCTGTGTGAGCTGATGCCCCAGGCTGAAACCTCAGCATTGCTATGCAGGAGGGAGAATGTATCTACAGAAGACCAAAACCCAATAAGCACCGTGCTACGTCAAGAACATTTTCCTTAGAAATAATAATAGTTCAGTTCCCTTTTATATATTTAAATAAGCTCAATAGATGAAATAGTTTGGAGTCATTTAAGTTCTTGGTCAAAAAATTCTTTCATTAGTTTTTAAAAGCTTCACAATCAGTAAAATTATGTTTCCAAGATGTTTTTCTTTCTTTTATTTATGACAAAGAAGGACTTTTCTGCATGATGTCACCCTCTGGCTTTCCAGCTGCCATTTGAAACCTTGACTTTGGCATTCACTCGTCACCGTCTCAGTCGTTTTGCAACCAGAAGTGACCATATTTGGTCGAAACGGTGGCGCTGTAGAGTGACATTTGAAACCTGATTGGGTAAAACAGGAATGTCTGAGGCCTTGTTTATTGATGAGGTTGATTTCAACTGTAACTTTAGCAAACTGATCAAAACTAAATCTAGCTAATTAAATTCTAGACTTGAAGAAAAACATTCACTTGGTATTTTATGGGATGTTATAAAGTATTAACAATAGGTAACAACAAGGGGTATTGCATTTTGCAAGTTGCTTCCTGTCTTAGACGCAGGTGCATTTTAATCCAATCTAAAACCAGGGATTTATTTAAAAGATCTCAAATATCTTGTTTATGTGGCTAAATTAGATTTTATTTCTTTGAGTCATTTTGTTTTGTCAACATGCTTTAAACTTGCTAAATGACATTTCATTTTCAGTTTTGCAACATTTAGGAAAAGTCTTCCCCTTTTTTTGCACTGTTGTACCTTAATATACTACAGTAAAATGTATTTTTTATTGAGGTGTATATGTACAAAGTCCAAAAATGTTATTATTTGGTGATTATTAACATATCTAAAATGAACAAAATAAGCAGAGGAAAGTAGAAGGTAGCTAGACGTCTACAAACCCTTGTGATCTCTTCCAAGCTTTTTATTCATCAGAACTGTTTCCTTCTGCTGCTTTACTGTATGTTCAAACGTTACACCACACCACAGCACAGGACAAGAGTGTTTTAAAATACACCGTCATTTATTTTACAGAGGTTCCAGTGGGTCTGACATGTGCGCACAAGGATACTAGTGTCAGCAGGGTTGGTCATTGGGTGGTTCTAAAAGGACTTGGTGTACCGTCAGTCCTGCAGGGGCAAAAGGAAACCAAAGCCTGCCTCTTGAATGAATGAAGCCCCATCTGTCTGTCTTTAATGTGCAGAGTCTCCGAGCTTGTTACGCCCTCTCCTGGCAGACCAACAAAACTTCCTCAGTTTGTTTCCCCCCCTGCAGAAACTATGTCCCCCCCTGTTGTTGTATGCTTGAGTCAAGAATAGCCCCTGTGTTGCAATGCGATGAGCAGGAGGAAATGACAAAACTCTATACGAATTTCCTGTTGATGCTTTAATCATTTGTGATCCCTGCCAGACTTTTCTCCCCCCTCTCTCTACCTGCTGTTTTGTGATCTCACACTTGAACATGCAACCTTCACACAAAAGCACAAACATTAGAACTGTGTGGACAAATATCCCTACATTTCTTTTGTCTAGAAGCAGTAAAAGCTTTGCTGCTACCTTTTGTAAAATATCTAATCCACTCAGTAATTAATGCTGATGTTTTCCTCTTTGTTCTCCCAGTGATCTGGCCCTGAGGAACTGCTACCTGACTGCAGATCTCACAGTCAAAGTGGGTGATTATGGTATCGGACCCTACAGATACAAAGTAAGCACAAACA
The DNA here is from genome assembly GCA_032275365.1 of Anablepsoides cearensis. Lineage (NCBI taxonomy): Eukaryota > Metazoa > Chordata > Actinopteri > Cyprinodontiformes > Rivulidae > Anablepsoides > Anablepsoides cearensis. The sequence continues at coordinate 12,290,740 of JAUBOC010000019.1, read as the reverse complement.
TCAGCTTAGTTATTTATTTGAGTCTGCAAAGAAAAGGGTCAATGTTCAGAATCCTCTCATGAGGAAGAGGCCATTGTAAAACTGATTACATTTAACTGGAATGTACTGTATCTATCTGCTCACTTTAACTCTCAAAATATCAAAGACATTGTGCCTAATATGGATGGGCTCTTTGAATATTTGCCACCAAGTCATGCTTCCCCCAACCTTTACTCATTTAGAGCTAATTAATATAGAACAAGTGTCATCATAACACATCATTTGAAAGCAGAGAAATCTGTTTTAATGAGCGCTAATCTCAGCTGCCTCTTTTTAATTAAGGACCTTTGCTGTTTCACATTTTTGCTTTAAAAAATTAACATGCCCACATGGGAATTGCTGTTAATTAAATTTTACTCACAGCTAAAAAAAAACTTTAATGCTACAGAGGCTTTGGGCACAGTTACATGATGCTGCTTTTTCTGCTAGCCGGCGCTCTTTATTTCCTTTTTTTTTCACTGGTCCAATAGATTATTGGTGGAGGGGATACATGTATTCTGGCAGTAAAGCTGAGCTCACCACCACATTATTATTATCTTTTCAAGATAAACTGCAATGAATGAAACGTATCCTGGGATACTCAAAATTGTAATTTTTGGAGGCGACGTGGGCAGTAGGTTTTCCCCTCAACTTTGTGTATCATTACCCATTACAACGTCTGTCTATAACATATATTTTAGGTTGGCATGTGCTGTAAAAACAAGTTGCTTCCTGATTTGTTGTATAATTTAGCTAATTCACCTTAAATTGACAAAAGTCACCCAGCTTTAGTATAACTTAGGTTCTGCAGTGCTTAATGATGCAGTTCTATCAACAAAATCCTCTGAAAAATCAACCTGGGTTGAACTTAGTTGTTTTTGCAAAAGTATCATAATATTTGGGTTGTCAACAAGTTTCAAATTTCACTTTACAGGTTGCACTGAAGGTATCTGAAGATTATAATTGTACTTTTTCTTTGGCAAGATAAAAAACAAACCTGTTAGTCTGAGACACAGCCTGAGTTTAATCCCATGTCACCCCAGTGTTCATCCTAATGTTCCTCAGCGAGAGTTAAAATTAATCTATTTTTAAATCACATTTCTCAAGTTTTGGTATTTTTAGGCCTCCAGATGGTCTCAAAAAACAAATGTTTTTTTTTTCTTTTGAAAGCGTGTCTTTGATGAAGCACAAGGTTGATTTCAATGAAGACTTCAGATTATCCTCCTTTGTAACTCCACATGCTGCATATGTCCTTAGTAGCTGGATCTGCTGCATTCCTGAAATACTGCTGAGCTTTCAGATCATCCGTCTGAATTTAATGCTCATAAGAGAAGGTCACCCAGTGGATCTATTTCTGTAAGAAAAGGGAGAGGCAATGTCGGGATGTGCTGCCTCAAACACACACAAATTTCTCCTCCTATGGTGCTTTTTATAGTTTTTCTATCACTGAAGTTTTACTTGAAGCAAACAATCAATGTCTTTAAAGAGGCACATCTGTTTCTGTAGGAGGATTACATCATCACAGAGGATGACGTGTTTGCACCTCTTCGGTGGTTGGCTCCTGAGCTGGTCGGGGAGCGTCATGGGGGTGTCGTCACTTTGGAGCAGACCAAGCCTGGCAATGTGTGGTGGGTACAAGATGTCAGCTAACCCCAGGATATTTTCATAAACAGATATTGAGCGTGGGGTATGTGTGACCCTGAAACAAAAGCAAACATATATGCACTCAGTCATAACTATTTGACCACCCTTGTGAAATTGAATAGGCTTAAAGGTCTTTTGAGTTCTGTAGATTTATTTCCTACAGGTGCCATTTATTGCATCCTTGCACTTGACCTCATCAGATGTTACTTCCTGGTTTGTTTATAGGGCCTTAGGGGTCACGTTATGGGAGCTGTTTGAGAATGCAGCTCAGCCGTACCCACATCTGTCTGACCGGGAGGTCCTGAACCATGTCATCAAAGAGCAGCAAGTCAAACTGTTCAAGCCACAGCTAGAGCTTCCTTATTCTGACAGATGGTGAGTTTTTTTTTGCAACTTTTTTTTATATTTTTTGTTGCAGACATTTCAAAATGATTAAAGTGAACCCTGACCATAATGTCTTCTAGTTATTATTTGATAAACATTTACTTCAAATGTAAAACACTGTAAAAATACTTCAGGCTGTTTAATTTCTATAGATTAAAAATCTATATATTGTCGGGCGACAACATTTTATTTAAGCCACAAAGCAAACTAGGTAAATGATGAAGTTTTACTAGGTTCTCCGCCGATGCAAGGCTTTTTTTACCCTTTGGTGTGAGGCTGTGAGCGAGCTCTGTCCACCCTGAAGGTTAATCTTGGACAATATCTGATGATCAGCTGGTTTAAAGGAAACCAGAACGTGTTGACAGAGGAGAATGTAGAAATGATTCAGCCTGCAGATAAAAATATGGATGGAGGACAATAGAGCTGCTTCATGGAAGAAGAACCTCACCTTAGCTTGTTAGCGTTTGCCTTAACATCAAAGCTAACAGGCTAAGCTGCTGTTTGTAGAGGGGTGGATAGACCTTGCACCATCATCCATTACCCAGTATGCTACGTGGTAAATAATATGGAGCTGTCCGTATGACAGTATTTTTAAAAATGTATAAAATCCAAACAGCTAAAGTATTTTTGCAGTTTTTATTTTACAGTTGAAAAAAGGGTTTATTAAATAATGTTACAACTAGTCTGGGTTTCCTTTTAAGAAAATCTAGATTCTAAAATATGTTTTTTTTTTGTGTCTAACTGCAGGTATGAGGTCTTGCAGTTTTGTTGGCTGTCTCCGGAAAGGCGAGCCACCGCAGAGGAAGTACACCGTTTGCTCATCTATCTCCGCATGCAAGGTCAAAAGGACATAGAGGAAGACTTTGAGCAACGCTGGGATGCACTCAAGCCAAACACGTCCACACGGCAGACTGTTAGCCATTCCTCCTTCCCAATCTTGGAACAGTTTGCAGATGACGCCCTGCGGCAAGAGCTAGACGAAGTTCTAACTGTCACCGAAACAAGCAAAGGTCTTAGCTTTGAGTATGTTTGGGAGGCCGCCAAGCATGACCACTATGATGGCAATCACGGCGGTTCAGGCATGGACACAACCCTGAACTACCACAGCATGTTTTTTCCTGCTTCCAGGGAAGACATCCAAGCTCATTTCCCAGATCCTTTAACCAGAGCAGGAGGAGCAGAAAGTGGGAACACTCCGTCTGGAATTCCTGGGATTGTTCCTGTGTTTGATCCACAAAAGTCCTCCAATGGAAATGAATATTACATACAACTAGAAGAACAAGGGGAGAGTGCTGTTGGGGAAGATGGAAACGAAGGACAAGACATGGACTTTTCTACAAATCATAAAGATTTTGTTGTTCTTCAGGATGCCCGTCTGGATGAGTCTAGCACGGATGCAGACTTTTTCCACCAAAGCATTGACTCAAAGGACTCATATTTACCTGACAGCCACATCTGGTCATCTCTTGAAAATGACAGTCCTTATCACACCAACATTTTCACTGAAGATGGGTCAAAACACGAGGACTCTCCGTCGTGGAGACAAAATTTTCTGGAGCTTCCAGAGCGCAGTGGGAACCCTTTCCAGGAAGGCACCTCAGAGGTCCAAGAAGTGGATCCAAGTCACAGCTTTGGGGGTACTTTTTTAGAGGTGCCCCCTCACTTGTCAGTTTCATTGAAAGGGGATGGGGGGGACACAGATGCGAAGAAGCTAGCTGATAACTTTGAGTTTCTCCGAGACCAGAACCTGATGAAAGACAGCTCCAGCTTCCCGAGCTCCCAGCAGAATTTTCTTTTACCTGGCACAGTCCACGAGCCAGAGGACACATTCAGAATGAATTCCTGGGACAACCTTGAGTCTTTAGGCAGCTTAAACACAGCAGATGCGTACTTTAAACCTGCAGCAAGTAGCACATTCTCAACACACGAACTTTTAGACTCTCAGAGTACCAACTTGGAGCAGATACATCAGTCTCTGGTAGGAAATGAAACACTGGTGCCTTCCATTACGGTGGTCACAGATGATACAATGAATGACCAGCAGCCAGTTAGAAATGGTTCCACTGAAAGCCTCAATCTGCTGCAGTCTTCAGACAGATGTGTAGACTCTGGTTTTGATTCTACCTCAGAGAGGTTTGAGCCCATCATTACATTTTCTGACAGTGCCATTACAGACTTATTGTGCACAGATGCCAAAATTTCCAGCCTTGAAGATGACCTTGAAGCCTCAAAGGCTATAGGAACTAAAATATCTGAAAACTTGTTTCACGCGTCATCTTCAGAAAATGGACAGAATGAAGACCTAACAAGTAATGATCTGTTGAGCGAGCTGATTGAAGACACAGATTTAGATATGGAAACAAATCTCTCTGATCACGATGAATCCTTCATAGGAAGTAATGGACATGCTCCTGGAAGATCTTCTCTTCTGGTATCTGGTCCATCTTTAGATCAGATCAGTCAAGACAGTCTACTGGAGGACAGTATGTCCACCACTGTTCCGACTATAGACAATGCAGCCGAGACGCCAGACTCTTTGGACTCTCTCGACATCCATAGGTTGGGGGAACAAGGCGAGGATCTGACTGCTCGGATACCTCAAGACAAACTTCAGCCTCCGTATAAAATATCAGACAGCGGGTATGAAACCGAAAACCTGGAGTCTCCTGAGTGGAACTCTCAGCCAAACGTTGAGAACAGCTCTCCTGTGAAAAATGGCATCAGCACTACCAAAGAAGAAGAGTCAGAAGAGCTCACCGCTTCTGCCAGTTTGGTTCCACCGAGAATAATTATCTCTGAAGTAGAGGGTGTATTGATTACTCCCGGTGAGGATCTCGATGTGGATCAGCAGCCAGATCATGTAGCTCCTGCACAGGAACCACCTATAGGTAGCAATTATCGGGACTCTGCTTACTTCTCTGACAATGAATCAGAAACTGAGAAGAAGTCTGAAGAAACGACGGCAGGAAACGCCGTTGAAGTCACATGGCTGAGGAACTCGGAAGGTTCTGCTCTGGAACACAACAAGGAAAGGGATATAGACACTTTATTTTCTCAGCAAGAACCGCCTGTAGCTGCTAAAGAACACTCTGAGCTCGGAGGAGCAACTGATGTCAACGTTGAGGACACAGATCCAGAAATGGTTTTGGATACCCCAGAGAAACACCAGAGCGAGGTGGAGGAATCTATCAACAGCCAGAGCAAAGATGAAAATGAACCAAAGCTCTTCAACACATTTCCAGATCATTCGAGTCCATCAGAAGATCCAGAAACCTCGACTCTGCCTCCTGCTACCACATCAGTTCCAGCACCAGAGGGCCCAGTTCACGCTAAGCTGACCAGGACGTACGCCACAGACGGCCATAAAATCAAAGAGCCAGACATGGAGGGGCGGTACCTGGGGAGGCGGGAAGGTTCAGGTTTAGACGGACTGGAAGATGGCATGGATGCCGACGAGGAGGACGAGAACAGTGACGACTCTGATGACGACATGCGTGCGTACCAGCTGAACGGCTCCAGCTCAGAGAGCGAGGATGAAACCGTGCACCCGGTGCCCGTTGTTATATCAGACGACAGCAGCGCAAAAAACCTGAAGAGCTTGCTGAAACCTACAACCCTGAACATCCAAGCATCGACGACTCCGTTCTCTGAGAGGAGGAATGCAGAGAACTCCAGAAGATCTGTGTCTTTCTTTGACGATGTCACAGTCTACCTATTCGACCAGGTAAAGAATTAAATAAGATTATTTAAGACTGTTCTCAAAGGTTTATTTTTGCTGTTATATTGTCAAAGTGGTATCTAAATTATTTTCTAATTCTCTGTGGTTTAGGAGACCCCCACTAAGGAACTTAGCGACCACTTGTCCGGCTCAAGCCAGGTGCCAGAGATCAGCAGCCCCGTGTCCACGTCCAGCTACCTGAACCGCTTTGCTAACTCTGAAAGTTCCACAGATGAAGAAGGTAACCATAAAACCACCTGATCTGCACACCTGCTCCTTATTGAGGCACTACACGTTTGGACATTTTCATAAAACCTTTGCAGGTGGTGGTTTTGAATGGGACGATGACTTCACCTCCTCGGCTCCAGCCTTCCTGCCCAAGACGGACAAAGAACCCATCTCTAAGGTGATCTCCTCTACGACCCCTGCAGTCGGGCGAGTGCTGGAGCCCAGCTGGAGCAGCTCCTCAGCCTACTCCCGCTTCTCCATCTCGCCGGCGAGCATCGCCAGCTTTTCTCTCACACACCTCACCGACTCGGACATCGAACAAGGAGGCAAGTTGATGCTACGTCTCAAAATACCATACAGTCATGAGAAGGAAGTCCACTCCTTGTGTTTTACATACCAGGACATAATTAAAATTCTAGTTTTTAGCTGGTTCTAAAATCTTCAAGTGTAAAAAAGCAGAACAGATTACACAATATCGTTTTTTATTGTGCAGAATCAAAGTTAGTCTACAGACAGCTTTTCCATTTTGGCTACGTTCAGCCGTGTTTCCTCTACCTTCATGTAAAATTGCATCTCTGTAAACCTTGAGGCCTTTGGAACAACATCCTTAAAATAAGCCTTCATTTGTAGCCTCAGAACCAGGACACCTTGTTATACTTGACCATATTGATTATTTAATAGACAATGTAATTATTTATAAAATGGTATACATTATTAATAATGTATACCACTACTGTGATATTAAGGAGGTTAATTTTTTGTGTTGGAGTAAGGAGTAAAACAGGTTTTTCTAAATTTTTACTTTATTCTTTTTGATATTTTGTTCATAAATTCACCTTTTTTATTCTTGCAACTTTTTTTTGAAGTTTCATTTTTTTGTTTTTTGTTTTCATTTCTGCAAATATTTATTATTTTCTGTTTATTTTAACTCGCATTAACAGTTTTGTTATTAAACCTTTTTAGCTCGACTTGAGCACCAAAAATGTTTCAGTGTTAAACATTCACACTCTCTTGTTCTGGTTGTTTTATTAGTCAAAGAAATTGAAATTATGTGTCTTATGAGCATTGTTTTGATTTACTAAGCTTTACATGTTGTAACTTTTTTTTCTATTCTTGTTCACTCCAGGAAGCAGTGAGGATGGAGAAAAAGACTAAACGTGTAAAAGATCGTTCATCCTGACACTACTGAGTAACAAAAGCTGAACCCGACCTCTTCAGGACCGGCAGAAGAAAGAACGGTTTGTGGGCGCCCTCCTCTCAGGCAGAAAAACAGGACTTTCAGCAAAATAACCCTGACGAGGCCCAGTCCTGCTCTGAGCCACATGACGTCTCCAGGTGCAGTTTGGAAGAAAAAAACTATAATTTAAAAACTGGAGTAGCTTCAAATCCTCATCATTCCAGCTGTGTGGCTGCTGCTTTCTGTTGCCTGTCCAAATGCACTCGTTCCAGAACCTTTGCTTCACCAAAAAAAAAAAAAAAAGAAAGAACATTTTATGTTCTGGATGAATAAATCCATCCCACTCGGCTGGTAATCACTACAACCAAACAGGAATAAGCTCTTTGATCTCAGCAGACCTATTGTCAAAGCTTAATATTTAACACTAATTATTTTTGCTCCTATTGTTGTGCAATTATTTCTGTGATTGCCTTTTTTTTTCTTTTTAAGAGGATTTATTTGTTTGTAACTTCATGGTAAGTTTAATCAATCTCCTTTTTGGAGAGCAACTACACATGAAAACCTTCTGTAGCAGTATTTGAATTAAAATTGTAAATGTGGATCCAAGTATAGGACGACTACAGAAGGTGACGCACTGCATTTTCCTTCATGTTTGAAAGGAACATTTACACTTTAACTGAGTCGTAGTTTTAAGACCGCGAGAACAAATAACGTGTTATCAGTTCAGGATTGTTAAATCGGTCCTGATGAAAATGGTTCGACTGTAAAAAGATTTAAAAAAACAACTTTGTAAAGCTTTATTTTATTTGAGACGCGCAGGAAGGTGTTTTGGTCTCGACGACTCACCACTGGTTCCGATTGTGGTGCCTGCTGATGACAGCTCCGTTTTATTATCGCTACAAATAATTCAAATCACGCGTTTATTGAGTGAGATTGTGTTTAAAAAAAAAAGAAAAAATAAAAAGCGGAGAGCTCTATTTTTTAAAAACGTCACCGTGGAAAAAAAAAACGAGGCGAGCTGTTTGTAAACAAATGTGCAATGAATTCTGTTGAGTTGAAAGTGTCGGTTCGACCTGGTGTTTCTTCCGTCGCGTGCAGGGACTTTAAGAGATCAAACAATAAAAAGTAAAACAGCTGCGTTTATCGTTTGATCATTATGAGGGCAGTTCTGTTTTTGCCTTTTTTAATTTTTTTGTCTGTTTTTCTACTCGTGCTTACACACACAAAAAGAAAACACGCATCTATCCAGCTTCGATTAATTCACTGCATCAAATCATTTGCAGATTTTTGTGTGAGCTGCAGATTCAGTTTCCTCCATTGTGGTTCGATACAAAAGGTTGTAGATGAATCCTGATGTCTTTTTATTTGGAGTCATAAAGTATAAAACTGTAGGTTTTACAGTTACTGTAAGGAAATTTTCCTTAAATATGTGTCGGTCATCTGCACTTTGCCTGTCATAGACACCCAACTCTCACCTGCCCCTAAAAGGATCAGTTTAGTCTGTTTTAAAGTGAGCTTCTGTGAAAAGATGAAACAATAATATCTTACCTGTTGTAGGGTTAGGGTCAGCAGTTACCGCTTCAGTCCGGTTAGTTCAACTCAGTTTCTGCAAGCTGAGCTTCCTCATGAAGCTATAACAGATATTAAGATTCTCTCCACAGAAGCCCACTTCAAAAGAGCTGAACTATCCCTTTAAACTCGACCACGCTGTATCGTAGATATCAGCCTCTGTTGAAACCAGCAGCCTGTGCTTTCAGTTAAACTTGAACATCTATTTAAGGAAACCTTTTTATTTGACTACAGTATACATTTTTGCTTAATCTTGCACATTTTGAGAAATGTAATTTAATGTTGAAAATGTTCCAATGTACATAAATGTTTGTTTTTTTGTTTTGTTTCTAAATGGGGAGCAGATGTAACTGACGTATAGGTATGAGGTTTCATTTTGTAACTTAACGGTGAACTTTAAATCAAAAGAACATATCAGTCACCAACTACTTAACCTGCAGTTAAATTAAGACACTGAAGCAGATGTGAACTCATTCTGTCCTTTGAATCTATAGATTTTAAATATTTTTACTTCATGATGATCATGCTGGGTGTAATTGAATGAAATGTTTCTAATTACACTGTTTAATATGAAAATAAATGCAAATGAACTTGTAATGAATGTTTCTGTCCCGTTACTTTTTAACATCCATTGGATTTGCTATGAAGCAACACTGCTAACCACTTAACCACCGTGCTACGGCTGCAACTTCTTCAGTGATGGATTTAATCTTACACAGTTGGAAACCCCGTAATTTCATTTTAAAACTGAGCCACATTTGTAAGAAACGTGCATTTGGAGATTCATTGCCAAACAGCTTATTTTGATGTTGCTATTAACACTTGTTTTGAGCTTTTGGTACCCGCAGGTGCTGCTAATCAGGTGCCCCGTATAAAATTTGTCAAGAAGCATCGTTACGATAAAAGATAATCTACCAAATGCTCATATCCTTATTTTTTTTGTTGCCAAGTTTAGTTTTGTACAAACTATTCAGATCATGATCTTCATTATAATCAGACATGGTGATGGTGGCATCATGATGCAGGAAGGCTTCTTTTTCTGTCAGGCAATAGACTCAGAATAGAGGGAAAATGGATGTAAACAAATATAAAGCAAATGAGGTATTTCTTTCCCCCCAAAATTCCTGATTATTTCTGCAGAAAAGGAAAACTTGAAGCAAAAAAATTCAAATGTAAGAAACTTGCTGAAATATTTACTAAGCTTGTGTCATTCATCTGACAAAGTGTTTAAAAAAAGTGATTTATTTATTCTATGGTCTAAAACACCTAATATGTAAAATGTTCGGCTGTTTTAAAGGGCCTGTGACTTGCACATTCTTCAAATACAAAAAGTCAATGAAAACATTTTTATATTTAAGAAAGTTGGAGTAATACACACGATTTAACCCATTTTGTCCCATAACTGGCGTTTTCTTTTGAACTTGACTCAGCCAAAGTGAAACAGGAAGTGACATCAAAAGGGAACTCTTTAACAAAGAAAACTATCTGGTCTTTGTTTATTGAAACAATATTATTTGAACTCTGACTCTTCTTCTCTCTCTGATTCTGATTCTTCTCTACAGTCTGTGTTGTTGGCTGTTGTAGCAACGCTCTCTTCACATGCAGACATTCCCCTTTGACGTCACTTTCTGTTACTTCACATGCAAATATCTCAACAACTGTTCATCTCAGCGACGTGAAATTTCTTTTGCAATATTTTATCAATGTCCTCTTTTAAAAAATGCATTCATATGTAGTACAAAAAATTGATGTCACAGGCACTTTAAGATAAATTGAAACACTGTTAAAAACTAGTGTTTTGTGTAGAATAATCTAGTAAAAAGGATTTAATATTTAAGTCTGATGAGTATAAACCCAAAAAGTGTTTTTGTGCAACTCATAAAACAGGAAAACTTCCCAGCATCTTTATTCTTTATTTCATATTTGGATGCCATTAAAGCACAAAGATCCAACCAGTCATGGTGACAATCAGACCTGCTGCTGTGTCAACAGTCACTGTCAGAGTTTCTTCAATGAGGCTTTATATTAAATAGTTATTTATTGCAGGAGGTTTGTCTGATGGTAAAGAGCAAAATGTTTTCGTTTGGAGTCAAGATCCCTTTTTGTTTTTTGAAAGCCTTCAGAAGGCTTGTTTTTAAGCAGATGGCTGAAAAACACTTCATTGCAAACATAACAGGACAAAAATAAAGTCAAACTTTAGCAAAAGCGTACTGATAAATAAACTCAATTCAAACAAGTCAAACAAAACCAAAGAAAGGAAGAAAATCTACTAAACCGTTTAGTTTTAGGCTACAGTGACTGTGTTTGAACTTTAGGACCCAGACCATAGCCCTTCAATTAAATCCCACCCTCTTCAGTTTTCATTGGATAATTAAAAAAATGCATAAAAGCTATTGTTTCATCCCAAAAACACCCAGCAGCCAAAGCCAAGTCGGACCAAACGCATGCATCTGCTTTTGTTCTGAACAACCGATTAAATCCTGCTGGTCCTCACTGCTCTGTCTTCAAACGCTTTGATAAGTTCTACTTGTGCAATGAGTCCCGCTCTAACATTCATCCATCAAACCCACCCAAACTGCGGAGTGATTGTGCAGTCCCTTTACAGGAAGGGGACGAGGAAAGAGTCTGAGAAGACGAGGGAATATCCAGGCACACACAGGGAGGATGAGGAGGAGGAGGAAGCTACACGCACACTGCGCTGCCGTTCACTTGAGTCGCCGGTCGCTGAGGGGCCGGGCTGCGGGAGGGGCCTGCGGGAGGAGGGTGGGGGCCCCGCGGAGGCTCTGCTGAGTTCCCCCTCACGCTGATGTGCTCCCATCCTCCCTGAGAGTCAAACACAAGAGAAGTAAGCGTCTCACATTTTTACTTACCTCACAAACATGATGTGTTTAAGATCGTCTGACAATAAAAAACAGATTTGCTCTAAGAGAGCTCATCTTTTATTCAATTCAAGTATGCAGAATACATGAACGGTTAGTAAAGACAAAAAGTACAGAGTACTCAACTCACCCCTATTCCATAGTCCCAGGACAGGCCCTTGGGCTGCAGGGGCCCCACACCCAGCCTGTGGCAAACAGCTCCATGGGTCTCAGCTGGGAAACCTGGAACTCCATCTGCGATGGTCCAAACCTTAATCAAGAAGAGGCACCAAAATAAGCACCATCATGTTAGTTATTATTATTCATTTATTAATTTTCAATTAGTGTAGCTTTCTGAAGTGATACTTTTTGTTGATTATTTTGTAGAATTACGCGAAACTGATGAAAATTTGAGTCCATGAATCCAGTGTTGTACTCGAGATCGATCTTGGCCTAGGCATCATATTTTGATGGTCTCGACCACATTTGTATTCGGTCTTGTCTCGGACATTGAAGAATCAGGCTTTTTTTTCACTAAATTGCTAGAATATTGTCCAATTTTTTGTAAACATCCTTGCTTTTATTGTATGTAAAATGAACTAAGTCAAATCTAAGTGTGACTTATTTCTATCTATGTATTTTTGTTACCGCTATCGCCCATATCCACCCCGTTTCACTCACACGAGCCACTCCAAGAAAGTGAACAGTGGTCGTCTGGAGGCGGAAAAAGATGTCTGTAAAATCTTCAGTACTGCAGTTCAGCTACATACATCCAGGAGAAAGCAAACAGTGACTTGTAAATTCTGTAGTGCTTCGATTTCAGAGATGACGGGGACTGCGTCAAACTTTTGACACTTAGCAAACACAAAGAAGTCATGTTAGCATAGCTAGCTAGCTAACATTAGCAATCTGCCTCTGTACCAACATTTTGTACCCAGCCCTCACATCAATAATAGCTGTACATATTAAGTTAGCTACCTGTCTACAGTATACTGTACTGTATGTTTTAAGGCACTAGTTTCTGTTTTTTATTCTGGTCTTGGTCTTGACTCAGATCCAGCCCCTAAAAGTCTTGGTCTTGTCTCAGTCTCTATACACTCTGGTCTTGGCTTTGACTTGGTCTCGGCTTAGGTGGTCTTGACTACAACTCTACAGGAACCACTTGTTTCATCAACAAACTAATTCTTGGTCCCCCAGTTCTCGTCTCTTGCTGCTTGTATTGACACTGACCTGGTCCAGCGGGCCCACAGAAACCTTGGTGACGTTGTTGGAGATGAGCTCCCAGGCAGAGCCTTGAGGATAGCTGGGTGTGAGGCCCTGTCTGAACCACAGGTTACCTGTAGGACATTATTTGTTATTTAGGATTCTGTCATGTCAAAGAGCGATTAGAGTCCAACACGACTTACTGTTTTCATCTACAGCAAAGACCGAAGTCCTCCCAACAGAGAGCTGTCTGAGGGTCTGCCTTGGGGGCGAGGGGATGTGGTACCAACATTCTCCTGCAGAGGGATCAGAGACGAGGTCTTACTCAGAACGCTTACAGTGTTTTGTGAATTTTCAAACAGAAGTTACGTCTCCGACTGACCTGCAGGGTTTTGCGGGGACACAGACCCTCTGTAAAACACAGCCCCATCCTTGGCGATGGCCCACACCTGATTGGCTCCTCCGATAGAGATGGACTTAAAGGGTTGATCTGTGCCCACATGCAGCCAGGAGCTGCCCTGCAGGAACAGAAATACTAGAGTTTGTGACCCGAAAATCTAAAAAAATACAGCAGATTCTTTCCTGAGGCTTAAACAATTCCTGCACATCTCTTACCTCTGGGTTCTGAGGCGTGACTCCCAGTCGACACAAGACGTCTCCCTTGTCACTGAGGCCCCAGACGGGGACCTGGTCCATTTTGCTCTGAGCCAGACACGGCATCAGAGAGATGTCGCTCATGCGGATCGGTGGCACCATCTTCCACGGACCCCTCACTGTTATCTTACACTTCCTGTGTGGAAGACACGATCAGCGCTGCTGCAGAGACTGAGCGACCACCTGCAGAAATGCGAGCTTACCTCGTCCACCTTCTGCGGCGAACAAAGTCCTTCATCGTTTTGTGTCCATGAAACGTCCTGCGGGACGAGATGAGTCGGAGAAAAGAGTTCAGCTGTAACCTTTATTTTATTTAGAGGCGGCATCTGGAGAGATGAGCGTTTCATACGTGGGGAAGTCCGCAGCGTACTGCCAGCCTTCGCTGTCCGTTCCTCCGGGGACGTTGTAATCCACAGCCCACTCTGACACCTGAAACAGAACGTCGACAGTGGAGGTTAATGTCACACAATAAACGTCACACATGGGAGGAGCTCCAGGGTTCCTCTTACCCAGGACCACCGAGGGGTGGGTGGGTGTGTGCTGCCTTTGGTGCACTCCTTCAGCCCGCTCTCGTCGCTCCACATAGGACGGTCGGTAGGAAGTCCTCTGGAGGAGCGAGTCGTCAAAAGTTGCACTTTTTTTTTCTCCCACAATTAGATGAACTTTAAAACTTCAAAAAAACAAAGGCGTCCTACTTGTCTGTGTATCCAGTCATAGGGTTCCATCTCTGGTTCTCGTACACATGGATACTCCTAACATCAGTCTGCTGCTGCAGCTGAGCGCCGTCTGCAGCAGGAAGCATCAAAACACAGATTTTAATCCGGGTAGTTGTGAGTTTGAGTGTTTACATGAGGAGATGGCAAAATCTTAACTTTGCTTTAGCAAGTTCTAATTTTTCTTTAACATGTTTTGTGAGTGTAAACAGCTATTTTCAGCCACTTGGACAAAAAGCTTTCATTTAATCAGTCTAGTTTCATAAATGATGGATTTGATGGTTGAAGTTTTCCTTGGAAGCTGCAGTATAAGCAGGATAACATGTGTTACCAGGACTGAGCTGTTGCCCAAAGCTCCCACTGTAGACCCAGGCGGTGCCGTCCCACCCGATGCCCCACACCAGCCCCACGCAGTTAGACTCTACGCAGCGCAGGTGGCCCTGGACCTGGCGCCAAAACCTGCAGCAGTAGCAGCACCACACAGCGGAAGCCCCCCACGTTAGCCATGTTAGACACACACAGAGAGGCAGAGAGTGGAAGAGACAGAGCTATGTGTTAGCATGTTAGCGACATGATGAACTGCAGAGTCACACACCAATGGCAACAAAACAAAGGTGTGAGAGAAAAAAAGAGAGCGATCAAATTGATGCAAAGCAGAACAGAACTCAGTCCTTCACATCAGGCTCACATCAGGTCGCAGGAGGTGGTGTGTGCAGGAGCCTCCAGAGACAGAGACGGCTCGTGGACCATCACGTCTCCTTTTAAAGTGGTGGACCACAGAGCCCGTCTGGACGGAGCGCCGGTGATGCCTCGCCACTCACAGCAACAGTCAGACAACAGGCTCAGCTGAAGACAGAAACAAACAAAAACCTGATTAGTTAACAAATTAAGAAACCTTTTCAATTTGTTGCTCGATCCAGTTGGATTAGAACAGAACTGTTACCCAGTCGTTCATGTCCTTCTCAGTTTGTGCTGCTAAAACCAGAGGCCATCTCTGTCTGGTCCTCTCAGCTGTGTACACAGCAAAGGCGTAGTGGCAGTCCCGCAGAACCGGAACCAGCACCGTCACCTCGTTTATGAACACGTGAAGGTACTGAGACAAGAGAGATTGACGTGAGGATGTACCATCGTTATTACCGTCTACTCCAACTGGCCCCGAATTAAAACAACAAAACAAACCTTCTTCTCATCGTACTGCATGTAATAGACAAAGAAAATACTGTCCTTCCTGCCGTCAGACTTGGTGGATTGCTCCAGAGCAACGCTCACATCCACCCAGCGCTGCGGTTTCCAGTCCCTCCACCAACGTAAAGCACCTTTCCGCACCCACACCGACTGGGGACAGAAACAAAGGAAGCATGACATCACACAAACACAAACAACAAACAAGAAACACAAACAAGAAACAGGAAAATAACAAGGGTCTTACGTTGCTTCTCTCCAGTGGTTTCTTGCTGATGTCTCTGCGCTCCTGTTGTTGAGGCTGCTCGCTCCAGGCTGCAGACTGAACCGGAGTCAGTGACAAGGAGCTGGTGAGTGGACCTGACAGATCAACAAGTCACAGATAACAAGTCAATGTAGAGACAACCTTTATAGATTTAAGAACTCCAGGATAATACGAAAAACATAAAAAGAAACTACGTTTTTGCTTTACATATATTTAAAATTATGGGAATGTTGATTCACTACAGTTTTTTTTCTGTACACTTTCTAAAATCTAGGTACTTCTTTATAATTTGTGCTATTTTAGCCTTTCGTAGAGCAAAACATCTAGCTCATTCAGAATTTTCAACTCATTTTATTTATAAATATTTTCTCAATAAAAATATAATTTAGAGCTCCTCAATCCCTTCAAATACATTGTTTTTATACTTGCAGTGGTTTTGTCTGTACGCTACATTTTGTTTTCAGCTACTGTTCTGCTACCTTAAGCTTATGAATGATTGTTTTGCTATTTTTAACTAGCTTTTTGTCACTTTCCTCTTTTGTTACATACTGTTACATATTGAGCAGAAATTAAATTGCAGAGCCTGGACAATAAGCACGATGCTCCACACAGTTCAGAAGAAGTATTTTTAGTAGGCTACAATAAACTTTGACCTTGTAACTTGCAGACATTGTATTTGCATAAAAAGAGACAAAAAAAGTCAAGCTTTCTAGAAAAAAACTATAATAATGTCTGAAAAGGTTTACAAATTTAAAAAGCATCACAGAGCGGTTGTTTCTGTACCTGTAGGACTCAGCCAGCTGATCTGTGAACTTGCGTCCACGTCACAGCCTCCACCGGACATCCAGGTCCACACCGGCGCCTCATCCTCTCCGATGCGCTGCGAGCTCTCCAGGGTCCCCAGGCCGTCACCTGACGCGCGGACCGTGACCTGAGCGGTCCGCGCTGCCTCTGCCCCCTCCAGGTCCACGTTCATCCAGGGGACGTCGTGTCCAGCTGCCGGAAGGGTCGGGAGGATCGCAGCTGGGGGCTGCTCCTCGTCGCCCTCGTGTGGCGTCTCTGTGATGGACGCTTGCGGCGTGAGGGTCCGGTCGCGGTCAGAGACCAGGCTGTTGATGAAGCTGTCGCTAGCAGGGATGAAGGGCTTGGGGGCGTCATGTCGCGGGGCTGAGGGAGCCTCTTTTAGCTCCGGCGGTGGTGCGGATGCGTCGGCTGCCCCTAAGGGGACTATAGAAGAAGCTTGTGCCTCCAGTACTGGTGTGTCTGCGTGCTGGGCGTCAGCAGGACCCGACTCGGATTCTGAGTCGGTGCAGCTCAGCGCAGAACCTTGAGAGGCATCAGCCAGCTGGCTGTTTAACTCACCTTCATCCCTTTTTAAACACAGCGCAAACACGCAAAGAAGATGGTAAAAGATCAAACATCAGATACGAATATTTGGCTGTAAATTTTAAGTTTAACTCTACACAGACCTGGGTGGAATCCCCTCTTTATTGCTGCCCCACTGGGCCAAAACAGGGATCCAACCACTTCCACTTGGTTCAGACGGGGTCACCCCCATTCTAAAATACAAGCCCCGGTCTTCACCCACTGCCCACACCTAACAGAGAGAGATGGAAGCAGGGCAACAACAGTGAAACCTCATCATCTCTGCTGCAGCTTGAAATCAATTATTTCACTTGATGAGCTGTTAAATCAAACGCTTCCAGAAAGGAATTCACAAGCAAAAACTAAATTATGCTTCACTCTTTAAAAGATCAATCAGAGGCAGAAACAGGACAGAAGCAGCTGCTGCTTTATAAGGACAGATACTGTAACTCCAGGCTGCCGCCGCCTCACATACCCATAACTGTAACCCTAAAATATAAAAATACGGGGATACGATGGGATTCAATGACAACGGCTTGGCCAGCTTCTAATTAGGGAGTCTCCCATATGTCAGGCCAGAGGGAATACAGTCTGGGGATATATAAGGCCCGGACAGAGACGTGACTGCTGGGACACTGGCTGGAGCGGCTCGTGTTACAGGGCTGCTGCTGGGCTGTGTGTGTGTGTGTGTGTGGGGGGGGGGGAGCACAAGTGAGAGACAGAGAGGGAGGAGAAGGTGTGAGATGTGGGTTTGCAGTGCAAGCAAAGTCTCCGGCAGTGAGAGCAAAGAGTTTGGACCCCTGATCTGGCCGGTCCTGAAACCAGATCCAGACAGAAGGTGCTGCTCACTTTCCTGTCACGGAAAAGTTTAAATGAGCGTAAAAACTTAAGTAAAATGTTCTTAGTCTCTTAATGTTTCGAACAAAAGAAAAAAAAGTCAATCTTAGTGTGTGTTCATTGTAAATAGTAGGGGTGCAACGATACATAAAATTTACAATTCAGTTTGATTCAATACTTTAGTCTCACGGATCGATATTTTCTTTCTACAAAACAGAGAAATGTCCATGCCCTTCTTAACCTGTAATTTATTGAAAGTATTAATGAACATTTGCATAACCTAAAAAGTACAGTTTTTAAATTTAATGTTGCTGAAACAGCAAGTTTCTCAGTGGATCTGTGCTCGACAATGCAGCCTAGGTGGAGTAGTCGAACGCAGATCCACTGATCCTTCAACATGGCGCATCTTCAGAAGACAAGTTGATAAAATATATATATTTTTAATCTGTATTGTTTGATACATACTGCGTATTGAACCTAGAGCACTGTATTGAATGATTCATGCATGTAGCATGCAATTGCATATACAGTGGGTTGCAAAAGTATTCATACCCCTTGAACTTTTCCATATTTTGTCACATTACAACCACAAACATAAA
>JAUBOC010000019.1:12225052-12235957 GCA_032275365.1 Anablepsoides cearensis | reverse complement strand
TATATTTTAGTTAAAATACATTAGTAAAAATATTAATCCGAGTATAATACTACCCCCCAACTTTATGGATGATTTTAAGGATTAAATTTTACGGATTACACTTGAATAAATACGGTTATTAAATGTTATGTTTTCTTTGTGTAGCACCTCTTTAGGGACAATAGATTTTTGTGTCCAACATAAAGAGAAACTGATTAACTTTTAGAAAAAAAGTAATAGTTAAATTTTTTTGGAGAGATGTTCTGATGATTGAACATGAACAATTAATGTCATACCTGTAGATAGATTTTTAAATGATCTCAGTTTTGAGAAATGGAGTTTGTTTTAAAATCAGACAAACCAGAGGAATGCTGCTTTGTTATAACTCCAGTTTTAGAAATGTGTTCCCAAACACATATTTAAAAACATCCACATTGCTGTGAGTTTTGAATTTCACTATTACTCCAGCAAAAATATAAATTTCTGTGGAAAGAACAGATGTTGCAGTGGAAGTGCTACAGCTTGCTGCAGCAAACTTGTGCAAATAACCATAAAGTTTTATGTAACAATTTATTACTCCTTTATTTAACCAGGCAAATCTCATTTAGATGACAGACTTCTTCTGCAAGAGAGGCCTAAGACTGAACCGTGTAATGTAGAACAGAATGATCTGAAGGTCTATAAAATAACATTTGCATTAACTGCTGTTGTTTTCACAGAGTCTAACATCTGAACCATTTAACTAACCTCCTGTGAGAAGTCAGTATGTAAATGTAAAAAAAAAATAATAATGTAAACTTTAGACGAGGAGGTGAGCTTAAGGAGTTACAACAAAGGGGGGGGTGCTCATGTCCTACAATGTCTCAGGAGTATCTGATTCTGGCAACATGTCAATAGAGCTCAGGTTTTTGACCGGGCAGCTGCTCTACATCCTTGAGCTAATTCTAAATGACAACAAGAGGACCATCCTGTTTACATATACATACATGTCAAGTTGTACGGATTGTCCATAAGTTATAAGGATTTTACGTCATTTTGCAGGTATACGAACGTCAGTCTAACAGATTTTTTTCAAAACCTCATTTTCAAATTTATTCAACATGTCAGAGCCTGTAGGATGATTCACAAAACAATAAATAACATCAAATAATCATCTTCCAATCTGTTCTACCGCTAGAAATAAGTTCTGGATTTTTTCCGCCCTGCTTTTTTCAAAATTTACAAATTTTTGAGGCTCCTTACACAGGTAAATGTCCTAAGGGGTTGACATGTATGCATATATTACAGGTCCTGACATCCTGATGATGTCACATCAACATTAGAATCCATGTGGTTTCACAGGCGGGGCTCATTAGATTATCTAAGAATGGGTTTTCATGTGCATTTAATCACCACCTGCTGCACGTAATCCACCACAATGACACAGGCTGAACCGTTGAGTCATTACAGGACAGCATCTCACTCTTTATGTGTCACTCATTAGGATTAGAGGGTAACAGAGTTTATCCACATGTTGGAGGTGAGGGTGACTCAGTCTGACTTCTGCTGTAGGTCATCTCAAGAAATTTATTCTAAATAAACTTAAAAATAGGCACATGAAAGATTGTGAAAATGAGGAAAAATATATATTTTGCATTTATTTCTTGGACTAACAGTAATGATAATGAGATGTTTATGAAAATCCAGGTGAAAAATCTGTTTAAATTGATTTGACAGCTTCTATTTGTGGAAGCTAGGGTTGGGCATAATCGTATCGTGTGCAATTAATCGCCAAAAAACACTAATCAATTACTTTTTGGCATTAATCGATTATTACGATTAATGCCACCAGGCAGAGCCCGCTCGGTGCTCCTCCCCGCTTCAAATATGACGAACAACAAAAAAAAAGTTCTGTAATTTATTTATCTATCAACACAATTTAAAATTTGATGTATAGCCTAAAGTCTGTAATTTTGACACAATTTGAAACAGATTTTTATGAAGAGCAAATCTTTCCCACTAAATTAGTCATGTGACTAGGACATAAGGTTGTCCAGGGACTCCAGGGCATTAATCGTCAAATTAATCATTATCGGCTAAATACCACAATTAATCGTGATTCTTTTTTTTTTCCCCAATATTGCCCAACCCTAGTGGAAGCACAACAGGGATGATTTCTGACTGGTCCCCGTATGAGCAGAGCAGACAGATTATTTTCCAATTAAAAGAAGCAAAGCAGATCTAAAAATTATATTCTTAAATTTTTTTATTGGGGGTAAACCTTCTGTTCAAAGAATTTCAAGGCAAACCTACATGTTTATTTTACAGAGACACTGTTTGCCATAAAGGAAACATAAACATAATTACCGCTACAACACGTTGCACAAAGCTAAATATGAGAAGTTTACTAAAATCACAAGTACTTAAACAACATTTTATCAGAGCAATTCAGGAGTCTGCTCTCAAGGCGTTTTATGTCGGTGCACTTCAGCTCACTAAAGTGTTTATTTTGTTTGCTTCAAATGTTTTGTATTCATATTTATTAAACAACAGTACAACTGTTATACATGCATTTGAGCATAAAATATGATCAGTTACTGTGTGTTGGTTAATAAATCATTTTTAAATGGACCTTTTATTACATTTGGGTAAGTGTGCAGCGCTGCATGGCACTCTGGTAGTGTCAACAAAAAATTGCTGCCCCTTCAATCATTTAAGTTGCCCATCCCCAAGTTAGAGCAAAGCAGCAGCACAGAGTTATGTTGCACTTTCTGAGAAGGGACTCGACTAAAGAACTGAGCAAAGTAGTCCGCAGCAGTCAACGTAGACCTTGTCCAGCTCTGCAGTCTTTGTGAGCCCAGCATCATAAATAATCAGTTCTTGACCTGCTGCAGGCGCTGGCTGTTTAGCATCTATTGATCTTTTACATAAGAATACTGTCAGACAAATCTCTAGATTTAAAAATATCTATACAAGATAAAAACAAAGCTGCTTGCATACTTTGGGGAAACAAATCTGAACTAATAGAAATCTTTTAAAAGCAACATCAGTTTAAATATTATTTGCAAACAATCCCACTATATAAGACAATCTAATGCAACAAGCAAATATTGGAAGTATAGCAAAGTGCTCATTTTTACAGCCACCTGTCAAGTCAATACATGATGTTAATTTACCTTTTTTCTTTTTTTGGATGGAGTTTCCCTTTAACTGTGCCAGGGAACTGACACCAGCGCAACAACAGGTGGCTCTTTCCCATCACGCGGCTGAATTTAATTAGCAGTTTTTGCGACTAATCACCAGGGGAGCAGAGCAGCACACAGTGGTTAAATCAAAGTGAGCCACTTGTGACGGCGAGTTAGGATATGAGACATCTTTGGACTGCAAATTAACATGTGGGAACAGAAGCCAGGGGAGTTGGAGGGGAACAAGCAGAGAACCAAACAAACCCTGAGCCAGTGTACTCCCAACCCTATCACTCACACACACAGACACACACACAGTCTGTCATAAACCACAGTACCCAACAGTTTGAGGAATGAATTCAAGCTTTTCTACTGAGCTGTTCCAATAAAAATTTAGAAACACTTTCCTGGACTTTGTGACTAAGGAGGTGTGTCCAAACTTTTAAATGATCCTTTTGGTGATGAAGATGAAATAAAATGAACTCCATAAACTCCAGATTTAAAGCACTGAAGTGTGTTTAAAGAGGAGTTTTACCATATGCATATTTGACACATGTTGACAGGTGACAACACTTTAAGACTGGCTGTAGCTGCATTTTCATTAGTCTTTTTAACAAGCAGCTTATTTATGCAGTCAATGAATTAATGACATTTTCAGTCTTTCACTTCTCTTCAATCAAATGTTTTTGGAATGAAATATGTTTTTATAGTAAACTTCAATTTGGTGCCACTCACAAAAAACATTGTTAAAAACTGTGAAATCTAAGCAGGGTTCCAACTTCCAAGATGGATTCTCATTTATTATTCCTTAAAATGGACTGATTTTCTTTTTTTTTTTTTTTTTTTTAACAGTTTTTAAGGTTTCTAATAGTTGTCCAATTAGTTTTTGTCAATAAAACGTCTTCTTTCTTTTTGTAAAATTATGTAGTATGTTTTTTTTACCTGGACTAACTTCTTACCAACACAATGAATCCAGAAATGTTTTGATTGTTGATAAATTGTCTACTTTTCCAAGCATCTCTATAGAACTCACATTTTTTATTGCTGCAATAAAAATTCTTCCATTGAATGTAACTTTCCATTTTGTATAAAAGCAATCACAGCAATTTTTTGAGCAACTTATAGCTTAACAGTTTTTTTCTATCATTTAAAAATTGAAACGGAGAATCTGAAACACAAATATTACTCCATACTCTATTTCATAAATATCAACCCCTTTAGTCATTTACCTGTAGGATGAGTGTCAAAAAATTCATAATTTCCGCAAAAAATCTGTATTAATCACACTCGGGGTGTTGGCAAACTGTCGGCTGCAGCAAAATCAGAAGGAAATGAAGCTGGAAGAACTTATTTCTAGCAGCAGGGTGGGTTGGAAATGGATATTTAATGTTATTGTTTTTTACAGGCTCTACATAAATATGAAACTGAATTTTTGAAAAAAATTCGTAAAACATGACAAATCTGTGAGATTGCTCTACACCCATTTATACCTGCAAAATGAGGGAAAATAAAACTTGACATTTATGCTATTTTCTCTGTTATTTGCTGTCAATGTCACAATTAGTTGACAACCTTTATTGTTTTAGTACCTAAATTTCTGTGAAAATACTTTCTACTAAATTAACGTTCAAGGTAAAGAGAACAAGTAAAATAGCTAGAATGGATTGTGTTTTTATCTGTTTTCAGGCTGAGTGAAAACATCTTTATGTTTAGTGTTTAAACATTCTGCATCTTCAAGTTTTCAGAACTGTTTTCAGTTCCTTTAAAGATGGTCAACAGCCAACATAAAGGTAGAGTTACATGACCTCATAAAATCAATAACGTCAGCACTGAAAGGTATGTGGCCTTTATGGTTCCTTTTTGTCTGAAGCAAAGTCCCCCAGTCTTCAAAAAGAATTTAAAACAACATCAAATAACCAAGCTGTGTTTGCACTCTTTGGATTATTTCTTAATCTTCTGAATGAAGTAAAAATATCTCAGAGAAAAAGTGCTTCCTTCACAGAGTACTACAACATAAATGGAAACTTACCCAACTCTTTGGAGACTGGAGACATTGCAGCATTCTCCCCGATCTTTGACAGTGCATCAAAATACATCTTTCCTGCCATTGACATTGCTGGGAAAATAACAGAACTGTCATTAATATTTCAAGAAAGTAGTCTAACTGGTAAAGACCACAGAAGTACAAAAACATTACATTCACCAATCTCTGTCTAAACCTTCACTCTCTAGTTAGTCATTTTGTGAATCTGCAAATGTTTATCGTTGTGGCAACAGAAAACTCACCACTAACAGATTTCTCATAGCTCTTTCCCAGGTTGACCAGGTTCCTCAGTCCTGGGTTGAACTGTTCCATTACATTCTGGGTGGTTTGGGATAAAAGAGGGAAAAGCAATATCATCAGACCAGTACACAAACTTACCTGCACACAATACAAAGACAAAAAGACACCTAAGGCTGAAACTAGAGGTCAACTCAGACTAGTTTATGACTTTTCATACACCTGGATGATGTCATTTCTAAATGCGTCTCTGTTGCGAGTTTAAAAACTTATTGTGCAACTACGTCTAAAGCATTCACACTATTGAGATAATTTTTTTCTTCTGTACAATTTTTCAGAACGTATATCGTTCCGCAATTTTTGTGCCAAAAACTTTTTGTGCCATTTTCTCTCCTTCAAACTGTTTATGAATGTTCACACTTTTTTACCTTTTACTCTGGTTCTGTTTTTTTTACTTCTTTATTCTAATTTCAGCTTCCATCAGCTTCTATTCTGTTGATTTGAGCTTTTTAAGCTATGCTAACCTTTCTGCTATTATTCTGCCAAATTAAACTTTTTTTGTGCTTCTGCTAATTTAGGCTTTTTAGCTGCTTTTCACTAATTTCAACTCTTTCCTGTGTTTAAGCTAATTTAAGTTAATTAAACTTTTTAGTGACAATTTCAGCCTCTTACTGTTGAATTCAACAAACTCTTGCTAATTTCAGCAACTTTCTTTTAGCTATTTTAGGCTAGTTTCAGTTTTTTATTACAAAACAAATTGGATGCATTTCTTGTTTTGTTTTATTTTTTGTTTATTTAAAAATGTACACTCATTTTAACTTGTTTCAACTAACTTCTTTTTGCTAATTTTAGCTACTTTTGCTTGTTTCAGACTTTTTTTTACCCTCTCTTCTTTCTACTGATTATTCACTTTTGTTGTCCTACTTTCAGCAAAAAATCATCTGTTCAAATTTAACTCACATTACAGCTTTGCTATTTAACTTTTTTGACTTCAGCAAAAAATATTTCATTCTTAAGCATTTACAGAGTTTTCACAGGAAATGCAAATTCTCCATTTTAAATCTTTTTTCTGGATAATGTGGTGATAAAGTAGACTTCAACTGAGGTTTTATGGCTTGACTTCTGATTTAGGCCTCAAAAGTCAAAACTTAGCATTCAAACTCCAGACATGTCATGATAAATGCGAAAGATCCTTCCAGCAGTGACTCCCTGGTGATGGTGCCACGTTCAATCTGCCATTCAGTTTCTATCATCAACAAATCCAAGCACAGAAACACAAGTTATACTAACTATGCTAACATTTTATCCATCACTTATGATGCTCTTTCCACTGCTGCAAGCATTGTGTAACTATTATATATCTGTGAGCAAGAGGTGACGGCTGCCGAGGAGCTTGCTGTATAATCTTACCACACAAAACACACAGCCAACTGAATTATTAAACCTGGAGTCTTTTCCCTGCATTTCAACACTCCCAATGAGCTGTGGGGGCTGATCTAACAGGAGGCGAGCAAATAAAAAAGAGCTCAAAAGAGCTAAATGCTTGTGAGAAATGCCTTAAATCTCTCCGGTAAAAAAGAAAAGGAAGAAAAAATAGAAATTCTCCTCCTGCTTCCATGCAGGGTTTAAGAAGCAGCAAGTATTGATGGGATTAGGAGGAGCTGAGCAGGGGTCAGGGTTCCCTCTGCTTCAGTTCACTTTTCAAACTAAGTGAAATCACAGCATGCAAAGAATAAGCCACAGTTAATTAAAAAACAAAAACAAATTTAAGCCATTTTCAAGTTCTCAGTCAGGGTAAATAATGCCAATAGGCTCAGTCTGGGTGGGGCTATTTCCTTCCAAACCAGTGATTCAACTCTCTATGAAGCCAGCTCCTGTGGGAACTCCAGAAAAACCTGCTCCTATGTGTTCAACACTGAAATCGATCAAGAACAAGTTCATTATTTAGCCCTGGCATGACCTCATTTATCATCTATGTAAGCTGCCATGTTAAGCAAAGAAGAAAAAAAATTGTTGTTATTTTTCCTTCTGTCTACTTTTATCTCCATCATTAGTAAAGTCCACAGCAAAACAACGGAACATTAATTAGACTAAATGGAAACACCTGTTAAATATTCGTCTGCTAGAAGTTAATTTGTCCACTTGGGCAGTATGGAGGAATTCTCTTCCCCTCATCAGCCCCTACCTGTCCTGTTCGTGGTCGGGTCGCACCTGTTGTGTTCTCAGCCTCCAGTATAAAAATACATAAAAACTTACCTTGTATGTACTTTCAGTGAGCTTGTTCACCTCCTCCACGCTTTTCGACATGTTCGCCTTCCTCTCGACACCCGGCAAAATAAAATAAAACTATTTTCTTTATGTATAATTTACAGAAGCGACGACTACAAAAAAAGCTAATCCAAGCGAGAGAACCTACGGACATTAAAGTCCCTCATTGCGAGCACGAGACGCGGGTCGCGCGCATCATATCACCATCAAAAGGTTAGACGGAAGTTAAGTTAAAAAAGAATAAAAACTGACAGAAAAGTCCAGGTATCTGTTGCTGCTACTGCTGCTCAGCGCTGAAAGGCTGGGCTGTCAAACTTGTTGTAGGTGGTGAGTTCACAGAAGGGGTGGAGACCTGTGGAGGGAGGTATTATTAGCCCTATTTTAACCCTTAAAGGTGTTTAATGGGTTGTTTTGTCGTGGAGGTCGAATCAATCAAGTTATTCAAAAGAAGGAGACAACTGTCAAGGTAAAATAAAATAAGCTAATATAACTTTATTTTTAATCTTAAACAGAAAACACCTGTTTTGTGCCTTTAAATTGGATTTTAACAAGCTTATGTCTGTTTTACAGATTTTCACAACTCCATCAGACAATAAATCGTTTGTTTTCAACGCAATGCTGTAATTTGTTTCTATTAGGCTTGAGTTTTCCATGCAGGCAGGTGAAAAAGACGTGGGAAAATACATTTAACGCTGAACAGGAGCGCCCCCTGGAGGTTACTTATGCATAACACAGACAGTTAATGAACACATCCTACTAACCCAACCAGATAAACTTCTAAAAATCATTATTTTAAAATTTTTGAAAAGAAACTTTAAGATAATACATAAAATTAAATAACCTCACTACATAGTTGAAATTATTCTAAGGGTTGCATAATTTGGGGATTAACGCTTTCCTAAGCATTGTTTTCTTTGATACACTATGTTGCCAAAAGTATTTGCCCACCCATTCAAATGACTGTGCACCAGTGCACAAAGCAAGGTCCATAAAGACATGGATGGCAGAGTCTGGTGTGGATGAACTTGACTGGCCTGCACAGAGTCCTGACCTCAACCTGATAGAACATCTTTGGGATGAATTAGAACAGAGACTGAGAGCCAGGCCTTCTGTCCAACATCAGTATGTGACCTAACAAATGCTCTTCAGGAAGAATGGTCAAAAATCACCATAAACACACTCTTAAACCTTGTGGACAGCCTTCCCAGAAGAGTTGAAGCTGTTCTAGCTGCAAAGGGTGGACCAACGTCACATTGAACCCTATGGATTAGGAATGGGATGTACCTTAATCTCATATGTGAGTCAAGGCAGGTGTGCCAATACTTTTGGCAATATAATGTATTTTATATGGTTGCTTTATATTGAGTTGTCTCAATAATGACTTTGCATTCTGAACATATTTTGGTATATAATGTATAAAAACATGTACAATAGCAGGCCGCCCTTGAAAATAAGATCTGAGATCTCAACGGGATTTGCTTGGTTAAATAACGTTAAATAAAATAAATAAATAAATAAATAAATAAATTAAAAATTATTGAATAATGATAAGTTTTGTTTGCTCGCTTTACTTTTTTCAGAAGGACTGCTTAAGGCCACAGCAAACATTTTATTTCATGAATTCTGACTCTTTTTTTTTTACAATCCTGAAATTAAAAGTCAAAATTCACAGAGAAAAAAGTCTGCTTTTTTTCCTCTGTGGCCCTAATCCTGTTCCATAGAAATTTCCTTTCAGTTCTTTGGAACCAAAAATAATAAACTGGATGGCATTCTTGCTGTAAATACATTGCATACTATTTTTTTGTTTTGTTTAATTTTACTTTTAATAACAGTAGATGATATATACATAGATTATGTAAACAACACTGCCAGAGTTGTAATGAGTTGTGAATGATTTGATCATCTAACTGTTGATTGTCAGCAATCCATATCCATAGAGGGCCCCAAAATCAAATTTCGCTTAGGGCCCATGGAGGCTTAAACTGGAAACATTAGTGTAACATAAAAATGAATTTTTATATCCCATTTCTTACATATTGTACAAGTTATGTTGATTTTTTTTTTTAGAATAAATTTCTGTCCACATCACTGGCAAACTGCAGGATTCCAATCTAAAACACTATTTAAAATGTAAAGAATTATTATACGACTATCAACTTAACACAACAAACCAACATTTTGATCCATGGCACATGGACACACAAAAACTTTGAAAACAAATATTTTCATCCATTTCCAATTAGATCAAAGCAATTTTGTAACTAGAAGTAAAGTTTCTCATTTGCCACTAGATGTCACTCCCAGTCAGCTGATTTTGTCACAATTAACTCAAGTCAGGTTTTAGACTCCTTGTCAAACACTTACATCCACAAATGACTTATTCACACACACCTTTTTTTGCTATTATTCGGTGATTCTTTTTAATGACAGCCCAAAGGGATCAACGTCAGTAAATACCCTGTCAGATACTTCAGAGTCTCTGCAGCCAGCAAATCGAACACGGAGCATTTGTAATTAAAACAAATATGCCAAGCCCCTTCCTTGTAAAATGCCACTTGAGTTTAAAACTTTGCACAGCTCCCCGCTGCCACGCGAGGCTGCAAAGAGGGGAGCTGAATTCAAAATGAGATTGTACCCTCAGGCTCTGAACACTGCTCTCAGCTCCCAAAATGCTGTTAAGTGACACACACAATGTAATTAGTCTCAAAAGCCTCTGTGTGAGAGGTAAGACTAATCTATTTTTTCCCCCTCCTGTTGTTATCTTCCGCATCGTGTCTGTCCTGACAGCCTCCCACTGGGTTAGCAGGCGGGAATCAATACTAAAGGAATGTGGTGCTAGATAAAGCGATATGAGGGTCATTTATTACTAGTCTAACGGAAGGACAAACACTAAAGATTTTTACCCGCAACTGCAATTTATGTTGTCCCATTAATCTTAATTTGTCACTCTTATTAAATACACCGGGGGGAAGTAACAAATGAAACTTATTCTTTAACATTATAAGAATCAGACATCAAAAATTAGATTTATTTACACACAAAGTGTGTAAATAACTTTATGTTTAAAGTATATACCTTTAAAATTAATTCCTCAAATCTTTAACACAGTTGTCTTGTCTCACTTGCAGTATTGCCGTATGGTTTGGTCCAGTGCTTCAGAAAAACATCTAACTAAACTGCAATTAGTTCAAAATAGGGCAGCACGTCTTGCAT
>JAUBOC010000019.1:12109798-12120593 GCA_032275365.1 Anablepsoides cearensis | reverse complement strand
TGTGTGTGTGTGTGTGTGTGTGTGTGTGTGTGTGTGCGTGCGTGCGTGCGTGCGTGCGTGTGTGTGTGTGTGTGTGTTTCTTCCCGTTTGCAGGTGTGTCTGTTCCCGTTGCCATTTATTTTTCCTCGTCACAGTTAAGTTTGACACAGGACAAGCTCGTAGTCTGTCATTCCCTAACTCCTTGAGGCCAGGTCAGACACCGGCCGAGGTATCTGGTGCAGATGATGAAGGAGGATGGAAAATAAACTGAAGGGAAAATGCTCAGAGACCCGTCAGACCCCCAGCTTGTGGTGATATATTAGCCTAACCTTCACACTCTCTGTCTCTCAGCTCTGCTCACATTATTCTGCTTGGACTGGTGCGCTGAGGAGTAATTTGGTACGTTTCATTTTCCACCTCAATTTTAGTCCATCTGTTGTTTGCAAAGGCCACTTGATTAGATTTCCAATTTCATAAACACATCTTTGTAGGGGAGTGAAATAGTTAGACAGAACCAGATACTTTTCAGCACTTTTAGTTAATATGGATTGTTTAAATTTGTTAAGGTAAGGTTCTGTGAAAAAGCTACAAAATGTCATCTTGAATGCTGTGTCTTTGAACAGCCTGAAGAGGAAATAAGTTTAATTCTGAACAAAGTGACCAGCTAATGGCTCGTCTGTCTGTAAGGTTTGCTATGTTTTACATTTTGAAGTACTGCATGGGGCTGTCTATGTCACTGCCCTCACCTATGACCACAAACTTTGGGTAGTGACCAAAAAAACAAGATTGTGGAGACAAGAGGTCGAAATGAGTTTACACTGGTGAAGTTCAGTCATCCAGGAGACTCAGAGTAGAGTCGCTGCTCCTCCACATCGAGAGGAGCCGGTTGAGGTGGTTCAGGTATCTAAGGATACTTCCTGAACGCCTCCCTAAAGGCTTCAGCATGGTCGCTCGGCAGCTGACCAGTCGACGAGCCGTCATGTGGTTTTTCGGCGTTTGATTTCGCACATACCTTTCATAGCACCTCCGACACCCCGCACTCAGCCGGCATCAGCTTTATTGTGGGTCGAAGTTGCTACAAGAAGCCTGGGCCTCCCTGCTCAAGCTGCTCCTGTAACCTGACTCTGGAACAAGCAGAAGATAATGGATGGATCAAAAATGAATTAATGTTAAAATAAATAACCAGTATGTATTACAAATAGTGTCTAACATTACAACATCTTAATGTCAACATTATTGCACAGTAAAAAATCAAAAGCTCAGGGGCCAGATATCTGGTAATCATTATATAAAATTAGTAATAACTTCAATTTAGTTTAATTTAAAGTGAATTCTCTAAAAGGCAGACAAGCTGTATGTGGCCCACAGGCTACCAGTTGAACAGCGCTGCTTCCTAAAGAACACTAAGTTTCCAACTTAATGACTGTAAACACAATCAAATCTGAAACAACTATAACATCCAGGGCTGTTGGCAAATGTCAGCTGACAGGATAGATTATCCCACTCACTGGTTTCTACTCATAAAATCACACCCTTAAGGCACAATGGCAACTGAAAAACAGCAACAACTGAGCAAGAAGTTCTCCCACAGGCCTGGCAACATATCATCAATAAAAAAAAACACATTCAGACGGTCACAAAGGAACTAAAGTAATATTATAACTTAAGAGCTGCAGCAACAGCTAGCGCACCTCCAGAATGACCATCGCTCCCTGTCATCACTCAAACAAGATTTGCGAAATGTGTGTGTCTGTGTGTAGAGGGGGAGGTTGATAGAAGGGAACAACTTCTATCTATTTTCCTTTCCAAGTCACAGGGGTCGCTGCTGCCCATGCCCAGCAGTTAGAGGCCAGCTTTACCTTGTATTTAAAAGTCCAGGATGTAGGGACATGTCACACAATTCATATTATGAAATGGAGAAACCAGCAACCATATAAAAGTTTGAAGCTTTGTTGTTGTTTTACAAAGACAGACAATCTTATACAAACTGATTTATAGGTCTGATCAATTTCCTTCAAAAATGACATATTGCTGCATGTAAATCTGCTCAAAATGAGTCACTTGGAAGAAAAAGCAAAGACTTGCTTTAATTTATGAATCACATTCATTTATTTGTGTGCACAAATACTAAACTATTTGGAGGAAATGGTAAAAAATGTCAAAGATAAATTGAGCTACAGTGATTATAAAAGAGTGTTTAACTGTAATCATAATAGTTCCTGTGTATTTTCACGTTTTATCATGTTGATGTCATCAGTTCAGCATTTTTTATAGAATCCACACTTCTTATCTGGATGTGCAGTGAAAAAAACAAACAAACAAAAGAAAAAAAACAGAAAAAATATCCATAGCAATATATCCAGGGTCTTAACAGGGTTCATTTTGGACATTTCTATATCCTGTGTGAAAATCTGTTGAGGTTAAAGGACAAATGGAAAAAAAATCTTCTAGGATGACAAAGTTCAAAGCTAAACACATTGTTCTGTGTTCACATTCAGGTTCTGCGAGGGTTGGGAAACAGACAGGCTATGAGAAGAACAAGAAAAGATAAGAAACAACAAAAGTTTAAAAAAAACAAGCAAATAAAACCAACTTATTTTCAATCAGTCGTCTTGTCATTCTGTCATTGCATCAATAGATTACCCAGGTCTCCTGTTTATTTATAGATATTCTCATGTCTTGGATTCAGTAAATTTTTGCTTAGAGGCAGGAATTATAGGGACTGAATAAATAAATAACACAAAGACACACTTTTGCACGCCGATGCACACACAAACACACCACACATGAATAAGATATTAAGAGATTGCCGCTGAGTGATTACGCCAGGAAGTCTTTCACTTTTCTGGGAGTGAAGAAGTGAGTTGCTCGGCTTTAATTAACAAGAAGCTGATAAGGTGTTATTAAGTGGCTAAGCGTGTGCAGATGTGTGTGAGTGAGTGTGCTGTTGGATAATAAATTCATGGTGAGATTTATCCAGTGGAGTTCAGACTTTTTAACCTACAGGACCTAAAACCACTGTTTAAAAGGTTGGAAAATATATTATGTTCTCCTCTTGTACGTTTTAAAATGCAGGTTTGGTGTTTCTAGTTTTCTTGTATTGCTTCTCAGTTTTTCTTCAGATTATTCAGCGCCTTAAACTCTGATTGTTTAGGTTTAATCAGTACACCTGTCCTCACCTACTAATTAGCCCTCCCACCTGATATATGTTCCCTCAGTTCTTGTCAGATCCTCTTCTGTTCAATAGGGTTTTTTTTAGAGTGGATACACCTGCACGGATGATTTTGCTTTATTTTCTTAAAAAGCCCTTTAGAATTACACCTGCAACCCGCACACTTGAGTCCAACTAACTAACTAACAAAGGCAGATGCACCACTTGTTTTTCACTTGGTCACAAACGCACAACATTTCAGTGGGACTGCAAAAGAAAAAATACTGATTTGCTTGCACTCTCTCACATTTTGAGACTAGTTCTCTGACAGTTGCAGCTTAATGAGTTTCCACCTAAACAACCATTTAAGGCAGAGATAAAATGAAATTGGTTTGCTGCCACCCTCAAACAAAAGCCAGCTAGTTTTAATTTTGTTGCTCCTCGTAATATCTTTATTTTTTCCACCTTAACCACAGAGACAATCGCTCCTCCTCTGCTTATTTTACTGACAACAGAACAATGGAGTACAGCAGCTTAGGGGCAGTGGGGTTTTAAGAAAACACGTGGTTCCACCCACATGATGTCATCACCTACGACAGGGATCATCAATTCCGGTCCTCGTGGTCCGCTGCCCTGCATGTTTTACTTGTTTCTCTGCTCCAACACATCTGATTTGAATGAATAGATGATTATCAGGCTTTTGCAGAACTTGGAAGAGTTTCACTGACTGAATCAGTTGTGTTTAAAGAAGGGGAAAAAAGTAAAACATGCAGGGTTGTGGACCTCGAGGACCAGAATTGATGATCCCTGACCTACGCCATACGTGATGACATAACTCGTCCAAAATCGAACAGCTCTTCGAAACAGGTCATCAAGCTGCGGATCTGCTCAAAGAGCCATTCAGCTCACCTCTTGAGACTAGGGCTGTTGTCCAAAAAGGTGGGCCGGGTCCTCCGAAGGCCAAATTCGTCGGCCGCTTACGTCACAACGCCGCGACGAAGGCCATCCCATACCAAAAACTCCTCCGATGCGGCCAACAAATGCGTCCTTCATTTTCCCCGATTTGAAGGATGGTTCGATGGATCCTTCCTGGCCTTGCATATCTTATAATGCATCGCGGCACGACCGGAGATTTTTTTTTTCGGCTAGTAATGTCGGACGAAGCGAGAGAAAAGTGTGTTTTTAAATAAAAATCTGGCGGTTTAAAAATTATAAAATCGAAGCGGTTGTAATTTTATTACTTTTATCATTTGTATAGACATGTTTTTAAATATTATTTTCGTCAGAAAAAAAAACAAAGTTATTTAGTGAAATAAACATGCATCTACGGCGGGTACATTAGTTCTTCAAGTTAATTTTATTGTTTTGTGATATTAATAACGCGAAAAAATTAATTTTTCTCATTTTGATCTAACTTTGCTTCTGGGTAGCGTCGCCATGGTTGCTAGGTGACATGACTTAAGTCGGGGTAAAGACGGGAGGCTAGACCGTCCAAATTCAGTCACTTTTTTTCCGGTCTTCCCGGTCTACCATGGACCCGGCCCACCTCGACCGGGTAGTCTGGGTCTTTCAGAGGACCTGGCCCACCGTTTTGGACACAGCCTAGTTCTCCAACAGTCGCAGCTTGATGAGATATTACCTGAACGACCAATCAATGTGGTGAAAAAAACTAAATTGGTTTGCTGCCAAGCTCAAAGATTTTAAACACTATTGTGTAGATTCCAGTGCAGCCTGAAGCACTTCTGGCAGGAACATCATATTATCATATAAACTCGTTGACCTAAATCATTTGGTTTTTATCAGCTGCAAAAGCAAATGGTTAAATTCTGTTGAAAACATGACTTTATAACATCAGAGTCTGAGATGAACTGGGAACAGCTGAGTAGCTGCTCAGACTTTTAACTACACAAGAGCTGAGGGAGGATTCTGGAGGATTTCAGAGCGGTGAACTCCCCCAAAGGGACTCCAGGAGTTGAGCGAGACTTCTAAAGCCTACATCTGGACTGGGCTTTGGACAGGTCCCAGATCTGTGACGGGGTGACAGGTCTTGTCTGCGAGCCAACTGAGACAGGAGGGGGGCTGTGGTGACCTGGAGTGGGGATTAGGGAGATGTCAGACCGTTACAAGGACAGAGAGGACAGCCAAGTGTCAGCAAGTGAAACTAGCTCTGTCTGATCCCCTCCCTTCCCTCTTTACCCAAATCTTTAGCTCCTGGAATCCAGGTTTTCTCTTTGATTTTAAAGAAATGAACACATCTCGACTTTCTATCTCGTCTGAGTCGTTCTGCTCAGAGGCGGGAGAAATTCATCGTCTCTAGTGGATTTTCTCAGCCAAACAAGCCGCAGCATTGTGGTGAAATGAATAAAAGAAAACATTTTCATGAATTATTTCATCTTCTCTTTTTCTGTGTTTGGAGTTGACAGAAAGAGAACATCAATGAGCATTTTTTTTTTTAAAAAAAGGGAGCTTGTTTGTTGATGTGCACATCAGCTGTCTATGTTTGAATCAAATCACAGAAAGGCAGGGGATTCCTGGTAACAGCAATAAAAGTGATTAAAAAAGACAAGGGTGGTACAGAGGCACTTTGGAGCGGCTGCTAACCTCCCAAAAAGCTGTAATTACTTTTCCCTTCATCTTTCCTTTTCTCAGCCTCTCCCAGAGTCTGATTACTTACCTTGGAGAAAATCTAATTGACACGGCAAATTGGCAAACACTCTGAGAACTTCAGCACCGAGCCAGTCGATCCTGACTAGATAATTGGGAGAAATATAGCTCTGCACCTTTCCAGGTCTTTGTGGGAGGGTTTAGAAGGGGGGGGGGGGGGGGGATGTGGTATATGTCTTTTCAGGCTGGTGATTAGAATCAAATAGAGTCTGTAATTACAGATCGGAGCACCACTGGGAAGGCTAAAGACCAAGAGAAAAATCAGGGCTGAGGAGTTATTGGAGGAGTTTTTCTCCTTTCTTTGTTAAACTGCA
Source organism: Anablepsoides cearensis (assembly GCA_032275365.1). Classification (NCBI taxonomy): domain Eukaryota; kingdom Metazoa; phylum Chordata; class Actinopteri; order Cyprinodontiformes; family Rivulidae; genus Anablepsoides; species Anablepsoides cearensis. The sequence goes on along the minus strand of JAUBOC010000019.1, from coordinate 12,114,485 downwards.
CATAGAGTTTACGTCTTGTTTTTTTTTTTTTTGTTCCCTTCTTATCCTGCCGGCGAGGCTTGTGGGGGCGGGAGAGGTGGGAGGCTTTCTTTTAGTGATAAGGTCTGTCAATTTAACTTAGTTCTTTTGCAGGTAGTTCACTTCTTTTTTTAAATCAATAACCATGTGTTTACTTTTTAGAACACTTTTCATGGTTGTTGAATAATGCTGAAGCTTTGTAACAAGTAAAACTTTTGAGATGTCAAAGGGAGCTTGAATTATTCAAGTGGAGACGGATCAGTCGGCTGATTAATTAGGATGATTATTGCCTTTTTTTTCCAATGTGATCTGCATTCACCACACCTGAGTGTAATAAACCAATTAAAAGACACATCTGTGGGCAGCGTGTTACGGTTGACTCAGAGCTGTGGTCTGTGCACTTCTTGGAAAGATAAAATAAAAAAAAAATCCGGGGGCTTTTTGCGTCAAGGCTGCTTTTTCCTCTCACATTTTTGTTCATCTTGCAGACGTTTTTCATCTTGTCATGAAAAACAACCTTGGGATGAAGGATCCTAAAGCTGAAACAGCAAAGGACTATCTAAGCAAAGAAACCAAAATAAAGACAAAACACAGGCTTCTAAAAACCACCAGGGGTAAAAGTCAGGGATCTATTATATGAGGGGTGACTGATCCTGGTCCTGAAGGGCCTCCATCCTGCATGTTTTACCTGTTCTCCTGCTGCAACACACCTAATTAAGTGATTGAATTACCTCTGAGTTCAGCAGAGGTCTGTTAATTAGCCTCTCATTCAAATCAGGTGTGTTGGAGCAGAGGAACAGGTAAAACAAGCAGGGCTCTCGAGGACCAGGATTCTCCTACTCCTCTTGGTTTTTATATGACGGTTGGCAAGCAACTCTTAGGCGCATTATTGCCTCCTTCTGGATTATCGTTTTACCCTTACATACTTTTTATTTAATTCCTGTTAAAAATATGAAATTTAATCCTCCAATATTAAATTCTTTATTCTTCCATTTTCCTATGACATTTAGGACCATGATTGGACACTCCTGCCTTATACAAATGCTGGTAATCAGTACAATAGTGCTCAGGTGTGTCGAACAGGAATCAAAACGAACTGAAATGTGCAAAAACATTGGTTATAGAAAATAAAACAGGAAGTGTCTGAAATAAAGATGATCAAACATGACAAATACAACTAAGTTAGTTGCTTGTAATAACATAAAATCTGAAACTATAATACTGCATGTATAGCTGTTAAGTCAGAAAAAGAAAACAAACAAACTTCATTTCTAGCAAGACTTGAATAAACTGTAGCTGTCATGGTTTGTGTTTAGCTTCTGTTTTATTTTTCAAGTTTAGTGTGTGCTTTCTTTGTGTTAAGCTTCTTTATTGTGCATCACAGTGTTTTGTTTTATTTTACCATTGTTTAACCTGGCAGATCCCAGGTATTGTACATGTTTTTGGGTTGTGGGGGGAAACCGGAGTACCCGGAGAAAACCCACGCAAATATGAGGAGAACATGTAAACTCTGCACATAAAGACTGCATGTCAGAACTAAAGATCGAATCCAGGACCTTCTAGCTGTGAGGCGTCTGTGCTAACCACTGTGCCGTCCTGCCACCCTCTTTACTTTTCCACTGTCAGCTTCTCAGTTTAAGCCCCGCCCACTCACATCTGTTCCCCGTTTTCAATTAGTCCCAAATGCAGCATCTTACCTCCTCCATGCGTTTTTAGTCCCTCATTCTTGAATCTCCTGCAGTCTGGTGGTGTGTGGGCTTCAGGCCATGTCAGACTTTTGTTTTGTTAGTTTTATTTTTACTTAAACTCCCTTTGTTTGCAATCCTGGCTCCTTCATCAACAAGGACCCATAATACTTTTTAAAAACACTTTTATAAAGCTTAATTCTCCTTGTTATGTTTATTTTATTCACAATTGCTTTTTTTTACTTTAGTTTGACTAAAAAAAGTGATAAATGTGTCACTGCTTAAAAGGGTTAAAATAAGATTTGTAAATGATCTAAATCTCTGTTTTACACTGACTGCTGTCTGCAGTGTCGCACTGCCCAGCGTCTGCAAACCTGCTGCAACAAATTAAATTGCATCAGGCAGTTTTTCAACATCAAAGCTCTCCGAGTGTGCCAGCTGAATTGGATTGTCAATTAATTTGTTTGATGAAAACCCAGAGAGAGAGAGGGCCGCGTTCTGATTATAGCTGATTCACTTTGATAAATAAATGCAGTTGATTCTGCTCTTTTGATGTAAGCTGAGAAGATTTCAATGAAAATGTTGACAAAGGGCAATTTGTTAAAATTCATACCATTTAAATAATTTGTGCTTATAAAGCACAACATTGCAAACATTTTATGTCTTATAAAGTAAAGGAGTTATGTGTTTTTTAATTAAAATTCAGCAAGGTCTACCTAAAGTACTTTTTTTCTAGTAATGGTCCAGAATGCACATTTTGAAAAAAATCTTTGCACACCATATTTGTTTTTCAGACCTGTTAACAAAACACATGTTTGGACTATGGTGGAAAAGCAGACTACCTGGTGAAAACCCATGCATGCACAGAAAGAACATGCAAACTCCACACAGAAAAGCCCCAAGGAACAAAGGAGCTAAAATAAACAGCCTCACTGTGCAGCAGTTTCAAATCTATTGTTCCTTTAAAGTACCTGTGACATCAAAATTTTGACATAAATATGAATGCATTTTTGAGGGAAATGACATGAATAACACATTGTAAAAAAAAAAACTGCTGAAATCAATAGTTGAGATATTTGCAGTCGCAGTAACAGGAAGTGATGTCGAAGGGGAATGTCTGAATGTGAACAGAGCGTTGCTACAATGGCTAACATCACAGACTGTTCAGAAGAATCTGATGTTGCATTGAGGACGGCCACCATGAGAAGCAGTTTGTTTTTGCCCCAGACAGCCAGACTTGAAGGATCTTTCAGGTAGACAAACTCATCCACCACAATAAGGTGACGATTCAACAGGAGAGAGAAGCTGATTTTTTTTTAAGATTATTTTGATTCCCTATCAGAGAGAAGACTATATTGTCTTCTCAAATATCTCAAATATTGTTTGAATAAACAAATACCACAGAGCCCCGTTTTTTTAAAGACTCTCTTGTCCTGTTTCACTTTGAGCCAAATTCAAAAGAAAATATGCCAGTTAGATCAGTGTTTTTCAACCCTGGTCCTCAAGGCACACTGCCCTGCATGTTTTAGATGTTTCCCTGCTTCAACACAGCTGCTTTCAATTGGTAACTGATTAGCAGGTTGTTGATGAACTGCAATCATCTGAATCAGGTGTGTCAAAGCAGGTGTGCCTTGAGGACCAGGGTTGAAAAACACTGAGTTAGATAACAAAATGGGTAAAATCGTGTATATCATGCCAAGTTTCCTAAATAGATGTTTTCTTTGGCTTTTTTGTATTTGAAGGATATGCATGTCACAGGCACTTTATTAGCTGCTCACAAAGATGCACTGAATGGTAAATGGTCTGTACTTATATTGCCTTTCTATAGCCAACCAGACAACTGAAGACACTTTACAAAACGAACTAAGTCCTCATTTATTCATCCACACAGAACTCTACATCTCTACAAAGCTAATCTGAGTAAATCATATAGAGTCTAATCAGTGCTTTAGACTGCAGTCATTGTCTTGCCCAGGGACAGTTCAACTTCCTACACTGGTGGAATCAACCTTCCAACTCTATTGCTAGAAGCCTAATGCTGTAACCACTGAACCACAGCCACAAATGATTTCAACTATTTCAGTGCAAAGAGACCTCCTCTGTATATAGGACACTCATTGTACTTCAGTGATTATCTAAATGTGAGGCTCAGTCCTTGAAGGGCTTGATGACATAACAGGGGGATTGTAAAGAGTTGCAAGTAGCTAATATTTCAACTTGGAATATTGTGACTCAGACTTTTCATAGTTTTTTTTTTTTTAATGAAATGTGATTCTGTGGTGATCAGACAAAAATCAAAATACAGCGAAGTAGCTAAAAAGGTAAACTGACCTTGTTGCTCTAGTTTTATTGGGTAGGCATTGTACTTTGAACTGTATCTTCAAAGGTACTAACAAAAAGTACAGAAGTGAACCATCATATAAGGTATCAAGCAGCAAGAGGGGAGTTGATCTTAAAAAGAATGTGTTGGCTGACTGGAATAGGTGCCATCTGAAATTTGGGATGACTTGTCAGAGTGATAATATTAAAAATGGACATATGCTTCTCCCTGCTGGAGCTCCGTGAGGGACTGAGTTAAATACCTGTTTCTATGTTTGAACTTCTTTTTGAAATTGTACTGCTGAACATTACTTCTCTTAAATGCCTTGACTATGAAGAGACAAATATGCATTTCATTGTACTACGGGTGTTCCAATACCAGTACAAGTACAACAATTTGAGTACTCAATGATATTGAGTACCTACTGAGTTAGAACATCAACATTGCATAATGATTATAAACACATTTTTTTTAATTTAAAACCAGGTACCAGGTACTGGCTCAGTTGGTGGCTCAGTTGGTAGAGCTGATGCCTCTCAGCAAGAAGGTCGCCGGTTCAAATCCGGGGGGGACCAGAGACCTTTCTAGGTAGAGTTTGCATGTTCTCTCCGTGCATGCGTGGGTTCTCTCCGGGTACTCCGGCTTCTTCCCACACACCAAAAAC
>JAUBOC010000019.1:11970489-11984781 GCA_032275365.1 Anablepsoides cearensis | reverse complement strand
AAAACAGAATAAAAGCATTTTTGCAGCATAAAATAGATCTTTAAAGTTTTCTTGAAACTAATATTAAAATCTCGTCTTGTCTTGCAAACTCAGTACTGTGTCTTGTCTCGTCTTGAGAGTTTTATGTATCGTTACACCCCTAGTGTACATAAATAATTTGTGTAATATCAGTAAATATCAGTTATGCAATAATAGCCGATATCGGATATCAATATCAGCTGAAATTTTCGTATCTGTGCATCCATAAATACTATTTAAAAGTGAAAATAAGAGAGTTTTACTCACTGTTGAGTTGTGGTGAGTAGGTGCCGTCTTGAATTCTGAACTCTCCCACTCTTCAAGAGGTAATTTCCAGTGGACTGGGTGTTCTAGTTTAAATTTACGATCAGTACAACGAGGCCGCAGCAAAAGTAGCTGGTAAAAATGCAGTGAAATGGAGGTTTTGCACTGCAAATTTTGCTACATTTTAACCCTGCACAGCTTCATCTAGTGGTGGGAGGCCGTCATTTCACGAGGAAAATAATCGACATGCAATATAGAAGATGTAGCTTATGGTCAGTGCTGACTTTGAATCATCATACATGTTTTTAAAGAGATTTAAACATCTTTAAATCACTCATGGGCTACAAAAGGCTGTGTTGAGGCATATTTGTCCCCCTTTGAGTTTGACACATGTGACTGAGAGTCTGTAAAAGGAACCACAATTTTTTTGCCAAGCATCTATAAAAATGGCTGATTTATAGCCATTTTTTGTGTATCGCTGTACATCGCTTGCCTTTTATGACAGAAAGCTGCAATCGGTGAAAAGAAAAGATATAAAATGGGAGGAGTGGACGTGCAGAGCAGTGAGGGCGGATTAAACTGGATATAAATGCAGAGTTTCAGTAAATGTTGATGGATTTGTCTTTCCTCTGCGTTGGGCTTGATGTGCGTCAGTCACATCAGCAGCAGGCAGGAATACTGTAAACATGATGAATTATTAACGCGCACTGTGCGCGGGAAACCAAACGGATTAAGTCACATTCAGACAAGTGTGATTTGAAATCCCTCAGGATTGTTTTTTTGTTTGTTTGTTTTTATTTTTTATTTTTATTTTTTTTGCTGTACATAAACATCATCCTATTGTTGAACTTTACTGATGATGCAAACATCAGGAAGCAGAACAAACATCGTATAATTTAAAATAACTTTATTAACAATTGAAAAATTAGAGTTCAAGTACATCTTCTAAGTCAAAGATGTGGTGAGTAATTTTTTTAAGTTTATTGTTTACTGAATATGGAACTAAGTTGTGCATAAATACAAATCAGAAACCTCTGTCCATCAGTAAAGAGATATACGAACCTCCATTCTTCATTCTAGAAACATATTTATCATATTTATAACTGCAGACACTTTCCTCTGTCAAACCAGTATTTGTTTTTTTAAACGTTGAATGATCCCTTCAGCTGTCCTCCCTCGTGTCTTTCTAGGATTCTTGACTTTCGGAGAGTCCCCCCGGTGGCAGGACGACTTGTCAACATGACAAGCGAGATTCGAGACGTGACGCGAGACAAGAAGCTGTGGAGGACCTTCTTCATCTCACCAGGTAAGGACTCCGTCAGCGCCCACAGCTCGGCACAGAGATGGAGTTTATTTGTCTGCTTCCAACAGTATTTTTACTGGTTCCCCTCTGAACGAAGGAGGTCATAAACATGCAGCTGAGGTGATGAGAAAGAAAAGTAACAAAAACTGTCCACGTGGTGGCACTGTGAGACAACACAAAGGCAACACAACATAAGTATAATGAAACAATTCTAATTATCCTAAAGAGGACAGCATGGATACTGACACCAGCCAGTATGAGCCCAGAAACCTACAGTAAATACAGTCAGTGAGGCAGAAAATACAAATATTTATGTTTTTGACTTGGTCCTAATTTCCTACAAGCTCATTTCACGCTGCAGGCGTTCAGCTAATAGAACACAAATTGGGAAACAGATTGAACTGTTTACATTTTATCCTACAACTGTGTTTTTCTTTTTCTTTAATTTGGCCTAAAGCAAGTTACCGAACATTCAGGCATGAATGAACTTTTTAAGTTTAATTGTATAAACAAATAAGTATTTGCTTCTATGTACTTGTTTAAACAGGAAATGCTCAATACTTTTATCGCTCGCCACCAAAAGGGTAAAAGGCAACTAATGTTTTTGCCCATGTCTATCATGTTTGTCTGTGATCAAAATATCTCATGAACCAATTAGCAAATTTTACTGAAAGTTTCAGGAAGTAATTATTAGACAGACATTTAGAACTGATTAACTTTTGGAACAAACCTGACTCAAGATGGCTGGCACAGCCAACTGACCTTGAAAACACAAAATAGCCATAAATCTGTGATTTTTACAGATTTTGAGCTAATATTTTTTCCTCTCCTTTTTCTTATTTACTATATATAAAAATACCTGATATATGCACACATTTTTTCCAATTTGGTTATATTTGGAGGCATTTTCTGAAAACCTGTGATTTTATTTTTTTCCTTTAGCCAATAACGTCTGCTTCTACGGCGAATGCTCCTACTACTGCTCCACTGAGCATGCTCTGTGCGGTAAACCGGACCAGATCGAGGGCTCGCTCGCAGCCTTTCTGCCGGACCTGAACCTGGCTAAACGGAAGACCTGGAGGAACCCCTGGAGACGCTCCTACCATAAAAGGAAAAAAGCAGAGTAAGCAGCATGATGACATTTTTTAAATAAAAAAAAACCTATTAATCCTGGAATATCTGTTTTGTTGATTTTTTTTTCTTTGATAAAACGTTTGCTGTTGGATAATCTCAGGTGGGAAGTGGATCCAGATTACTGCGATGAGGTGAAGCAGACGCCGCCGTACGACCGTGGCTCTCGCCTGCTGGACGTCATGGACATGACCATCTTTGACTTCCTAATGGGTAAACTGTATTTACTGTACAATAAACTGACAAACAAGATAAACATTTACCCTGCTCCTAACATGGAGTAAACGGATGCCTCACATTTCTTCCCTTCTTACCGCTCAGGCAACATGGACCGCCATCATTATGAAACATTTGAGAAGTTTGGAAACGACACCTTCATCATTCACCTTGATAACGGGAGAGGGTAAAGACTTTTAGCTACTTTTAGCTGTGTTTTAAATGTGTGACACACCAATGTAAGAAAAAGTACAATAGTCTGGTGTGAAAATCTTTATTATTGCCATTAAATACATTTATCTAAATAAGCAAAGCTTGTTATTGTGAATATATGTTTTTATTCTTCTATGTTTTCTACTTGTAGATTTGGAAAACACTCCCATGATGAGCTGTCCATCCTGGTGCCTCTCAGCCAGTGCTGCAGGTTGGACTTTTGCTTAAGTCTTGCACAGAATTCTGCTTTAATTTGTTGATTTCCTGGTGCTGAGACAACCTTTTGGGTGCAGATTAAATATTATTTATAGGGTTCAGATCTGGACTTTTATAAGTGCATCAAACTATCAGTATTGTAAATTATTCCTCCTATTTATATAACTCAGACTGAATATTATGGTATAATTCCACTAGCAGCTAAATTGCCAAATTTCATGATGCTATTGGAAATTATCGGTCATCCAGGTCTTGTAACTTACAAACTGAGTCAGAAGCAGCTGAATGCTTTCTTGAATTTTTTGTTCAGTCTTCCTAACAGTCTAAGTTGTGTCTTCTTTCAAAAGGCTACAAACTCTTCACACTGTAGAAGCGCCTGTTCTATAGTTTATTTGACAAACTGTACTTACGTTGTATTGATAATCTAACAAGCTACGGTTAAAAAGTTCAGAAATTTTCATTTGTGTTTCTGTAATCTTCCTCTTTGCTTCCAAATGTTTCGTTTTGCACAGTTGTAATGTTTGTACATATCAATGTCAGAGAAGTGAGGTTAAAGAGACAGTTTTAAACTTTTAGTCAGCTTTAAATTTGGAGTTACAGGTAAAAAAGATCTCACTCTGTTCAGAACAGCTGGGTTTCAGACGCAGGGTTTGATAACGCACGATTTTAAATGGAGGGCTGGAGGTAAAATGTCTATAGTGAAAACCATTGCACTGTACGGATTAAGATCCAGTTTCAAGACAGAGACCAACAGTCAGTTCACAAATATGTTGGATATGATCTGTATCTTCTAAAGATGGATGAGTTTTCAACAGAACCTAACTTAAAGGAAATCACAACTACTCCATTTACTTTCGCAGTAAAACGACTGTAAACATACTGTAGGCTGTTTAGTTCTTATAAATTTAAAGAAATATCCTGTCATACGGACATTTTATTACTGCCACAAAGCATAATATAAAAATAATCACTATTACATAAATAAGCATTTGACGACAACCTGATGCTATGATAACACAGCCACAAAAAAAGCGTTAGCTAGCTAACATTCTTCTTACAAAGTGGTCGCTGCAGACACCAGCATTAGCAGACTCTGCTCCTAGTTTAGTGTCTGACAGTCTTTGGTACTCCATAATATCCCTTTTCTCAATAAGAACCCTTTAAGTAGCCAAAAACTACACAAAACATGGCCTTTTTTTCAGATGGCAGACGCCCCACTGCTTCACCTCCTGCCCTGCATCTACATTTCCCGCTCCCGCTGTACTGAATTGTAACGCCACATGAAACCAACTTGTAAAGAGTTTTAAAATAATTATGTGTTTGTCGTCTCCAGGGTGAGAAAGTCTACGTACCTGCGCCTCCAGCTTCTTGCCAAAGAGGAGTACCAGCTGAGCTCCCTGATGGAGGAGTCTCTGCTGGGCGACCGCCTGTCCCCGGTCCTCATCCAGCCTCACCTACGCGCCATGGACCGCCGGCTGCGGCTGGTCCTGCAGGTGGTGGGGGGCTGCGTGGAGAAGGAGGGCTATGTTAACGTGGTGGAGGAAGACCTGCTCGGGGACACGGCCACTCACAGGGGCCCTGGCCCCAGGTAGTGAGGGCCATACTTCAGGGCGACGACACTGAAACACGGACCCCACACATCTGTGGCTGTTGGACCTGTAAGGGTTGGACCAAGAACAGTCTGATTATCAAGCTGAATTCAGTGAATTCCAAGACTGCCATCATTGCCTCCACAGGAACTGCTTTAAACTGTGTTTATATCAAACAAAATAAGAACAGTCCACTAATTCCAACAGAGACTGTGTGTTTACACAGAGAGGATCTATATTTGTCAGGTACAGCCATATTTTTCTTTTATCCGTAGGAGACATAAAGGAAGTTCTGCTGGGTTTGTTTTGTTTTATTATAAGAATCATAACCAAATGCAACGCTGACTGAGCTGGTCAGACAATAAGCTTTATTAATCCTCACTTTGTTTCAAACAACTGAAAATGTTTCTGTTCCTATCTGTTAGACATGTTGTGTTCTCTGAATGTTACGTAAATGAGGTTGCACCTAAAAATAACCAGGAGAAAAGGCTGTAAAGAAGACTCGGGTTCTCCTTTTTTCTCTGTTTTTGTTTGGTTTTATTTTTAGCTCAGACCTACAGTAGCTCACATCAAATATTTTTTACAACCTGCATCTAAACAACATAAATCTAAGTCTTTCACACTTTAATGCAAAAAAGTGTTTTCAATTTGCTTTTCTAAAAGGGACAGGTTAAATCTTTTAAAATAGGGTTCAGTGGGAAGGTTATAAGTAAATCATATCTTACCTGTTGTAGATATCATTTAGATTGACCTTAGTTTGGAGTTTAATTCTGACTGACTTAGTGAGCCAATGGCTAGTTTGAGTCTGGCAGTTCTGTCACAAATACTGTGACATATTAGTACAGAAAACTTTGAAAAAAGAGAAAGTTGAAAAATATGACCAAACAGAATATAGATATTTTTGCAGCACCTGGAGAGACTAAATTCTAATTTTCTGCTCTGCTAGAAACTCAAAGTACACAGCTAAATGTATTTACCAGCTACAAATGTGGATATGTTCCGCTTTTAAAATGACTTGAAACACAAAAGCAGAGCTATCCACAACAGGTAAGATATTTACTGTCCACAGGTCTGTGCTCTCACTTAAAACTTTGAATAGCGTTTTACATTTTTATTTCCTAATTAAACACAGACAAAAATCTAATAATCAGGACTATGACGCACATTTACAGTCTTGTGTGAGTTTATTTATTAAGACCAACTTTATTTAAAAGGTTTATACCTAAAAGCAGACCTGAAGCAGTCAGTTTGATGCACTCTGATGGAATTTTAAAGTTCATAATGCAAGTCAAAAATGTTCATTTCTGCATCGTTTCTTAAGAACTTATTTATTGGTGAACCAAAAAAAATTCCACGGCTGCCATACCTTTTTATTTCCTGCTGTGGTTTCATGATGAAGCACAGTATTCATTCTCGTATTCACTTTGGGATATGGATCCTGCTGAAACTAACATTCCTTCGAATTATTTGTGTGTTCAGATTTTTATGTTTTTTTAATAAGCTGTTAGATTTTTAAGATTTTGGTGGTTTCAGTGCAATTTTCACTTTTTTTTTTTTTTTTTTTTTTGTTTGTTGTTTTGTTTTATTTTCCCCACCTCCAAAGAGTCCTGTGTATTTGCTGATCCAGTATCTGTGCAATGCCAGAAGAGCTGTACTTGAATGTGTTCGGGTTGGCAGTATTACCGGGATTCACAGAGCTACAAACGTTGTAAAGTCTAGTTTAAAAAGTGCTTTAGGGGGAAGTTAAGGGTTCAAATGTCTCATCCAAACACAGGGGAAACTATGGGCACTGTTTCTTTTTCCTGTTTTTTTTATATATAAGTATATTTCCAGTGTAAATACATATAAATATTTTGAGGATCTGATAAGCTGCACTGCACAGTAATTTGCTTCTGTTTTCTGCTTTTTGCATTGTTACTGTGAAGATCTGTTTACTAAACGATTAAAGTGTGCAATAAAAAAAAAAACAGGACAGTTTCCTTCGTGTGTGATTGGTTGCAGGTGTGTGAGTGTATATTTGCACATGGAGGATGTCATTTTAGAGTGTTTGAGGTGTGGCAAAACATCAGTATTGTAATAAAGGAAACATGTTGCTGTCCGTGGTGCTGAAAAAGCTCTACTGTGTGCTGGCTGCTGGCAACATGAAAATCAGTGGTAGACCCAGTGATGAAGGAGATGGAGGTTTATTTTAATCTGTTTATTTATTTTTTTATTTTTTCTTATTCTAAAGAGTTAAATCCTCCTCCTAATCAGGCACTTTAACGAGGGTTGTTTTTCTTTTTCTTGCACATATCTTTTGTGCTTCTTTTGTTTATTTATTCAATATTCCACATAATAACACCTGCTTCATAAGAACAAAAAACTACAGACACATTTTGAAAAGCTCTTAGTTTTAGTTACCTCTGGTTTGGTGACAATAAAATAAACCTGTGCTGGTTTGTTTCTGCCAGCAGAGGGAGTCAGTGTTCCACTTCCCTGGCTGTATTACCAGCAGCTGCCTGCAGGGGGCGATAGAGCGCTTTCAACTGATTTAAGTTGTTTACATCCGTGTAGCGACTTTTGATGTCCTGTCTTTACATCACAGCCAGTGATTGACACGTTTGTGCTTTGGGGTGAGCATTTTTTTATTATTGTTTTGAGTAATTTTACAAATGTTTCTTGACCTATAAGACATAACGAAGCAGGAAGACGTGAAACCCCATAAAACACAACGTTTATTATTTCATATTTGTTGACGCAGATATAATTTTGGGGGAAAAAATATCTGTTGTTGCACTTTACGTCCCTTCCACTAGGTTGCGCAAAAGACTATTGAATTCAAAAAGTTTTACAGATTTAGTTGAGAAAAATACGCCATCGCAGTTTTTTTTTTTTTTTTTTTTTTTTAATGATTTTTAATACGTTGCGTACCGCTTTTAAAATTAGAGACACGCCATTTTCTCCACCGGTAAACCGAGCAGGAGCACTGAACAGACACGAGGCCGTTGTGTGTTGATGTTGTTTACCCACATCAGACCTTCACATACTCCTGCCTAGTAACAGTATCCAACGCCACTGTCCTCCTTGTCTCCATGGCAACAGGAGAGCCACCCCTTCCTGCCCTGCATCCAGTTGATCCAATAAAGTGGTCAAAACCCAGACGACCCTGACCCGTTCACCTCTCCTGCCCCACCTGCAGCACAAAACTGGAAACATCTCTTAAAGGGATATTTCTGCCAATTTAAAGGGAGGTTCTGGACATGTGTCTTACTTGTTATAGGGAGGTGAAACTGAAGAACAAATTCTCTCTCTCTCTGTTTCTTACACTGGACAGCTCGTCTTATGGAGCGTTTAGTGAATGCCACCATTTTGCTTATTGGAAAGCACCATGATCCAGTTTGGGAGCATCTGGTGTCGCTGTGTGACCTGAACAAGTGTGAAATTGTGTCATGGAGGTCACTGTGCCGTGTGCACCAATGATCACACATGCATCAAAAAGAAGTTGAAATACATGAAATAAGTAAAACTTCAGATTGTCAGACCGTGGTCTAGTATTATAGTACAGGTCCAGTGCTAAATGTGTTGATGTCGATTATAGAGAGCTTGTCACCTACAGATATTTTTGGCCCTTTAATATTACAGATGTATGAACAATCCAAAACTTGAACACATCCATGAGTGTTTATTTATTAACAATAATATACATGCAGACAACTACAGACCAGGGTTATTATAGTTAACTAAAACTAAATTAATAATGAAAACTAAAATTGAAAAAAACATTTTAGTTAACTAAAATAAATAAAAACTGTAATAAAATGAAAAAACGATAACTAAAACAACTGTATAATCTTTTCACAAAACTAACCAAAACTAACTCAAATTATAGATAGAATATCCTTAGTTTTAGTGTTTGTCAATTTATTTTGAGCCATCTTTTTTTTTTTTAATTGAGTAGTTTCACATTAGCTTTGAGCAGCTTACGGCACCTTGTGGTTTGTAACAACACTTGTTTACAATCTGCTGCTGCTCAGCGTCATCTGCCAAATGACGACAGCAAAAGTTTGGAGAAAGCAGCAAAGTCCACTTTGAGATTTCTTTAAATTTGACTGCGAGACATGTAAAAGCAAGTGTCTTTTAGTGGAAACAGGTGACAAAATATGTGGAATACTTCAAGGGAAAAACTGTATGAATCAAGCTCTACAGAGATGGCTGACTATGACTAGCTTGACACACTAGCTTCTCTCAGTAGCTCATGTGAAAAACAAGCAACATGTAGCACCGGGTTGGAGACAATTTGTCATCGTCCTAAAATAATCGCCCAAGTCCTTAGTTGGCAAAATTGAGTTACGCAATGATTTTCGGAAGGTGTTGTTATAATGGACTGCTTTAACTAGTGACCAAATAGCTGTTGGTTAGTTAACTCCCAGGAACATCACAAGCTGGATGCATTGGCAAATATGTTTATTCAAACTATAAAAAAACTAATTAGAACTAATAAAAACTAAACTAAACTAAAACTAAGAATTAAAATTGCAATAATAACTAATAGAACTAGCAAATCCACTGTAAAAACTAATGAAAACTAACTGAATTAAAAGGAAAAAAGTCACAACAAAATCAAACTAAACTATCACGAAAAATCCAAAACTATTATAACCTTTCTACAGACCACAATATCAAATGCATTTAACACCATTAAAACAAAAACACATACATTATGTTAATATTCATGCCAAATATGATGTGCAGCCAAGAAGGTCGTTTTATGTATCACCCACCCCCACTGGTCTTAATGCTGTTAATACTGTAACACTATGTACTGGTGTTTTCTATGGCAATACATTTAATATTGTGAGTAGCTACTTTAGTACTTTCGTAGCTACTTTATATCTATTGTCAAATTATTGCAAAACAGTATAACCTTATTTCTATTTTACATTGCAAATTTCTACTTTAGACAATAATCCCAACATTTGAGCAGTGTAACAGTTCTGGACAAGTTTGTCCTGGTTCTGATTAGAAGTTGGTTCATCAGGAACCAGCAGAATCATTTTGAGAAGTGCATTCCGATCTGTAAAGTTTGAGAACCTGTCCCATCATTGACTTTACTGTCAGTTGCCCCCAAACTATCCCACAAACCCTTGCACACCATATCCAGTAGGTGGAGCCAAACGGTACCCCTAAAACAATTTATTTTATTTAACCAGGCAAATCCCATCTTGGTCAGCACTGCACTTCAGCTGTTTAGCTATATTGTCTTCTCATTAGTGACACCTACAGGTCAGGAGAAAAACAGCAACAAACAAAATATGTTCATAACTTTCCTGCTGCCCTTGAATTAAAATGACTTATCATTGGCAGCGTTTCCAGACGTGTACCGTCCACAGATAGGAAACGCACAACCCTACCGACAGCAGTTCTATAGAACATCTTTAAAAATCACCAAACTGTCCCTTTAGGGCTGGCTGATGTAGAACATCATGTCTGCGTAAAGCCATGGTGTGTGCAGGCCTTGTTTCTTCAGTCAGCTGAGCAGCAGCTCCACAATAGGAGTGCTGGTAAAAAAAAGGAGCAGCTTTGAGTCTCAACTTGTGAATTATTGAAAAATGACTTCTACGCAGCTGCAGCTAAAATTAGGATTATCCTTATAGGCTGGCTTAAATTAGAAGGCAGATGGATAGTGATCATTTATAACAATCTATAGGAGGGTTTTGACATTTCCAGGTGGATGATTCCCTGTGTATGTGTGTGTGTGTGTGTGTGTGTGTGTGTGTGTGTGTGGGGGGGGGGTTTATGGTGACATTTGGGTGCAATTTTAAGACAAAACACCTTCATTTAGGGACCTAACTCAAGTCCCTGTTTGGTTTAAATGCCATTGGTGGGTGCAGGGTTCGGTTTAGGACCAAGGTGAATTGAGTTTAGGTTAGTTTTAGGGTCAGGTTGGTACCTGTGAGGTTAACCTTAGTGTTGGTGGTCAGGGTTAGGATATAAATTAAAAAAAATAATGGAAGTCAATGGAAAGTCCCCACAAGGATAGAGAGACATAGTAGGTGTGTGTCTGTGTGTGTGTGTGAGAGAGAGAGAGAGAGAGAGAGAGAGAGAGAGAGAGAGAGAGAGAGAGAGAGAGAGAGAGAGAGAGAGAGAGATAGAGAGAGAGAGAGAGAGAGAGAAAACTCCTCCAGCCTGTTGTCAAGGTCAGACTGAAGCTCATCCTTTTTTGCGTCAAGAGCACCGGGGAGAGAAATTAAACACCAAATCAATCGCCCTTGAACTGCCATGCACGCGCATGAGCTCAGATTTGTTTATTTGACGCTATCTCTCTCTCTCTCTCTCTCTCTCTCTCTCTCTCTCTCTCTCTCTCTCTCTCCCTCTCTCCATCCTGCGTGTCGTGCCAGAAGCGATCACGGGCCGGTGCTTAATTAACTGCACGAGCGGCGCCACATATAGCTCCTGACAGGAGGGAGGACGACCCGATGAAAAACTCCTGGCTGCACAGGAGAGATTCTGGATGACCGAGACCGGTGACTCTTCTTCTTCTTCTTCTTCTTCTCCTTGTCTTTTTTTTTGCAGGAGAAAAACAGAGATGATGCTAATTATTGACGCGCGCCCGAGCAGCCTGTTAACAGTCCTTCATCTGCCACTCATGAGGAAGAGGAGGAGGAGAAGGAGGAGAGTCTGAATGGGAGGAGAGTCACACACAGAAACCCCCCCCCCCCCATCTCTCCCCTTATTTTCTTTCATGGCACAATCACACACACACACACACACACATACACACACACACACACACACACACACACACACACTCACACACTCACACGCACATATCTCCCTCATGCAGAGCCTGGCAGCATCAAAAGACACACAGAGACAGGGATAAACACGCTCTCCTCTTCTTCTTTTCTTCCCCCTTTTGTTATCTAATTTTCTCATAAACGCAGAAACACACGGCAGCTCCCGCTCATCTCTTCCTATCGCTGCCGCTCACGCCGGGACCATCTCTTTTCATACATGAGCAAACAGTGTGTGTCCTTCTCCCCCTCTCTCTCTCTCTCTCTCTCTCTCTCTCTCTCTCTCTCTCTCTCTCTCTCTCTCTCTCTCTGAGTAACACACACATTCCAGTTAATAACAAACAGCAAGCCAAAAAAAAAAGATAAACAAAAAGAGGACAAAATTCTCACACACACACACAGAGACACACACACGGCTGTGGTTCCAGACAAACACACACATGAAGGAGAAGGGAGAGCAAACCTGAGACGAAGGAGAGGCTTTGAAGCCCACTCCTCTCCTCCCTCCCAGCAGCACATCAGCAATCTCTCCATCTTTCTCCACTCTATACACACACACACACACACACACACACACACACACACACACACACAGATGATGGCATTCATTCCTCCCATCTGCTGTCTCCCACTCCCTCACAAGTGGTGGCTGCCGAACAGGCTGCTAGACTCCCCAGCAGAGCCTGTGAGACCTGGTGCCCCCCCCCCCACCCCAAACACCTCCCCTGACCTCCCCATCCTCATCATCATCGCCCTGCTTTTCCTCCCCACAAAGCTAATTCCATTATACATTCCTGACTGGAAAGGAAAGAGGGGCTGTCTTCTAATTGCTTTCTTATCCCCCTGAGTCTTCCCCTCACTCTCTCCTCCTTCTCCTCCTCCTCTCCCCCCACTTTTCCTCCTTCCAGCCCGCCCCTCACCCTACGTGCTCTCTCAACATGGCAGCAGACAAGCAGAGGAGGGAGGCAAGCTAGAGAGCAGGAGAGATAGAGAGAAGGAGGCTGCTGCTGCGGCTGCTATCAGGGAATATCGGTGCCATTTTCAGCATCGCAGGGTGAAAAGGATTGAGCCTCGACCGCTGCACGCTCGGCTCAGCCCGGCTCAGCTCCCGCTCGCTCCAGCTCCGACCGGCCGAACGCGCAACGGGGGGGGATCTAGAGGGACGACGAGGAGGAGAGAGCGGCTGACCTTTTTAACGCAGGTAACCAACGCTTTTCACCTGTCGTCTCACTTTGCAGCAGGGATGCGAGTCGGACCCGCAGACGGATGGAGCAATGAGGGCAGCAAAAAAAGGGGTGTGTTTGTGTGTGTTTGTGTGTGTGTCTGTGTGCATACATGCAGAATAGAAAAGACAGCAGCAGGGTCTCTCGTGGGACTGCGTTCTATTTTCACTTGCCGGGGCAGAACATTCGCCTCCCACACACACATATAAACACGCACTCTCAACACCTGCCTCAACCTTGTTTTTCCACCAGCCTCTATGCAAAACAAGCTGCACAAACCAAAACATCAGAGAACAAATTCTTTCTCAATCTATTAAAGAAAAACAAACACAAACATTGGGATGGAACGAGCTGTAAACCGTTCTGTTTCCCTGCTTTTCTTCTTCTTTTTGCTGCATCCAGAGCCTGAGGATACCTTACGTAGTTGTTTTTTTTTGTTTTTTTTTATCAGAGCAGTTTGTCATATCACGCTGTTTACTCTGTTGCATAAGGTATCAAAATCGCACATAACCCCCCCCCCCCCCCCCTCATAAATCTTATAAACAAGTGACTTAAAATGTGTTTACATGTGTCTCCACCTGCTCTACGATTGTTAAAGGGATCTGTCTGTGTGTTTATGAGGATGTTTTGAGCTCCTGTGCTATTTTTAGTCCAGCGTCGCCTCATATGTTCTGGCTCCGGACACATGCTCCGGGTCATACGTGTGTGCGTGTTGTGTCTCCACATCGAACGTGTCGCACTTCGGTGGCCATTAAAAGCTGCACTGAGACTGCAGTGTCACCGCTGACTGAGAGTGATGCTGCCCCCACAGCCTCGCTGGCCCCCGAGGAGAGAGGGGTTGATGTGGGGCGGGGGCAACAACGAGAGGATGCGGGGCTTGAGGGGTAGAGGCAGGGATGAGCAGGGAGCCGAGAGGAGGAGGTGTGACGGAGAGGGAGAGTAAATAAAGCAGGAGGGAGGTGGAGAGACGTGTGTGTGTGTGTGTGTGTGTGTGCGTGTGCGTGCGCGCGGATCAACAGGAAGGAGGGGGTAACGCAGAGTGTCAGAAGGGGAAAACAGAGGTGAGATGGTGTGTTTGTGTCCCTGGAAAGATGGAAACACGGAGCACAGCAGAGGAAGGATTTGTGAATGAAGCAACGCTGCATATATACCTTAAATTTGTCCCTTTTTTTGGGGGGTAGCTGACGGCAAAGGGATTGTGTGCCTGGAGGCACGTGAGGCAATGTTTGGGTTGTCAGAAGCCACAGACAAAACAAGAGCCAGGTCCACAGCTTTCATACCACAAATGCACAATCATAGCCACAGACAAGACGCACTAAAATCCCAATGAGATGTTGCGGGGGGGG
>JAUBOC010000019.1:11902954-11922586 GCA_032275365.1 Anablepsoides cearensis | reverse complement strand
AGTCTTCTACATGCTTTGCAAGTGGGAAAACCTGAAAAATCAACAGTGTATCAAATACTTGTTCTCCCCACTGTAGGAGCAGCCCCTCCTCATCCTCGGTCCAAACAAAGTTTCATGTACTGACCATTTTGGATAACTCTGACAGAGATGCACACATGAAATAACACAAAGGAAACTCTCCAAATGTAGACAACTTGAATCATTTTTAGCAAGTTTTAATGATGAAATTAGGTTCATGAACTGAATATATCTATATGAATGTCAATAAATGTCTAAATATTTAGTTTACAGAACATATTTTCCTTCTTTTTCAAATAAAAAGGGGGTAAATTTAACTTTTACTGATGATAAATAGTGAAACAGGTCCTAAATATTAATTCAGAAAATGCAAAATGTTCAAACCCAAGGCTCAGCGCCACTAACCACCTCGTTTTGTTCTCTCCCTGTGCCTATACCCTACAGAACCCCTGATCCCTCCTCCCCCCCTCCTGTCCCGTCTCGTCTCACCTCACCTCTCCCTCCTTGCTCCGGCTACAGACTGAGCCATGCAGTCCTTCCGTGAGCGCAGCAGTGGTTACCACAGCAACCAACCCTGCTATCAGCAGGAACCCCATGAATTATCCCGGCTGGAGACCTACCGGCAACACCCGCATCATCCCCACCCCCAGCACCCGCATCCAGGCCCCGGTCCACATCCGGGACCGGGACCGGGGCAGAGCAGGTCGGGCTATGAGGCTCATGCCTTGACAACTGCAGCTGCCATGCCTCCAGCCGGCGGAGCAGGAATAGGAGGAGGACCCAAAGACTGTTACAGCCAGCAAAACTACGCTGGTTACCAAGGAAATAGTGGAGGCAATGGGAATGGGGGCTCAGCAGCCTCTCAGACAAAAAAGCCCTTCAGAGGAAGCAAAGTACCCCCACCAAACACAAGTCAGCACCTGCAGGGTCCTGGGGGCTACAGCAACCACATGGGGCCTGGGACTTATTCAGCCCAGTATATCAGCGAGGGACACCTCCAGCAGAAGTGGGAGGACCCAGCCCAGTTAGCACAGTATGACCAGGAAATAGTGGGACGTCTGGAGGCTAGTGCCACACCTGCGCCCGGATCTTCTCAGTTCGTGGACTCAAACATGCTAGGACACTCTCAAACCCAGTGCCATCAACCTTCGACCCCAAACTACACAAGCCCCCACCACCAGCCGCACCCTCCTAACCCTGCCCCTTCCCCTCTCATGTACCCCCAGAGTCACTTACACTACCCCCAGCACTCCCCCTCGCCATCACCATATATGGAAAAGTGCAGCCCTATGCCCCATTGTTATAAAGGTTATAACATGCCTCCGAATTCCCAGTATGGCAGGCAGATGGGTAGCCACAGCAGTTTGAAACAGGGAGCTTATAGGTCTCCCCAGAACAGTTACGGGTACCAGCAGTCGAATCCTAGAGGGTATGAGCAACAGCCCCCTTTACAGGCAATGACCAATCCCCAAGAACCCCACCCTAAATACCAACACTACAACCAACCACAGCAGAACTACTGTCTCTCGGAGCTGCCCGTCAGATCTCCAGAACAATACTATCAAACGTGTAGCCCCTCCTCAAGCCACTCCCCTGCACGCTCTGTAGGGCGCTCCCCCTCGTATAGTTCCACCCCTTCACCTCTGATGACCAATCCAGAGTCATTTCAATATGGCCAACCGCCCATGACGCCTGGGGCAGCCTCCTCTTCTTCATCCTCCTCTGCTGGGATGCAAGAACAAGCCAGTGCCAACACCATGCTGTTGCCCCCACGGTCACACCCATCGCCCAACATTCCCCATGCAGCCCCTCACAGCTACTCAACCACACCGCAGGTTCCCACCATGAAGGAGCGATTCTCAGAGAAGCTGTTGTCAAATCCCAGCTTGTGGAGTCTGAATGCCCTCACCTCCCAAGTGGAAAATATCTCCAATAACGTCCAACAGCTGCTGCTTTCGGAGGCATTGGTTGCAAATAAGAAAGGCGGTAAGCGCAGCAGTGGTGGGAGCAACAGCAGCGGTGGAAGTGGAGCATCCTCCAAGAAGGGTGAAGAATACAAAAGTCCTCCTTATCCAGACGGTTGTGGTAATGTGGGTGGGGGGCCCATACAAGACCCTTACTCGACCCCACAGCACCAGTCGTTGCCCATGGAGCTCCACGAGGGTGGCTACTCCAGCAGTAGTGATGAACCGCTGGACAGGGGCTACTATTACTTTGGCCAGGGCAGAAGTCCAGCCCAGGCTCATAACAACGCCCAACTCAGTCTGGACACAGCCTCCTCGTGCTCCATTGCATCTCCAGATGATATGTCCACCAGGTCTGGGGACTCAAGTCTACACAACCTTACCCCTGACCCCACCAGATGTCAGATGGGGCAGGGAGGAGATGGCATGAGTACTCCAGCCAAGAGCCTTGGCGATGCGACATCCCCAACAAGCATCACAATTCAAAGTCCTATGAAGCAGGAAAGAGATTCTCCTTCAGATATTCAACATATAAATCAGCCCATCAAAGAAAATTTTGAAGAGTCTGCATGGACAGAGAAATCAGCTGAAAAGGAGGAGGTAAAGACAATAAAAACTTGTGATTCTGTGAGAGATTCAGACACAACCAATCCAACAGAGAAGCAGGAGAAATGGTCAGATGAAGAAAAATCTCCACCTCCTTACAGCAAAGTACCCTCAGAGATGACAGAAAAAAGCTACTGCTACGAGGAGACAACATACCAAGACGTTCAGGGTAAATATGACTCTGATGCAAGAGATTCAGTTGAACAGTCCCCAGCAGCGCTCTCTGACTCTAGCAACAAAGACCACTTTGGTCAAGAGATAAAATCAGAGGCATTCAAATCAGAATCTCCAACTGCATCTGAGAGCTCTGTAAAAACGTTGCCTTTCACTTCAAGGGAAGACCTTGAGCAGGATCAATATTTCACAGAGAAAGAGGAGAGCTCCGAGAACACCTCTCCAACCCCCAAAGTTGAAGCCTTGGAGGACAGTAGCTCAGACAAAAGTGAGAGCAGAGATCAAGAGAATGAAAAAGAGGAAGAGGACGAGGGAAGAGGTAAAGAGAGTACTGAGGAGGAGCAGTGTGATATACAAAAAACAATAAAAACCTCTCTTTCTCCTCTTTTGACTGAAGAGGATGGAGAGGAGCAAGAAGAAGAGGAGATAGAAAGCCAGTTGTTGACTCAAGAGCACATAAATAGTAGCAATAGCCAAGAGGATCATTCAGGAGATTTCAACGGCAAGAAAGAGAGTCAGAATTCTGTGCTCAATACTGACAGTGACTTTGCAGGGGCACCTGAACATCAAAATGCAGCAGCAGCGACCACAGCAGCAGATACTTCTACTAGAGAGACAGCAATTGGTGACACGGCCCCTCAGTCTCATTCTGCCACGCCAGTCTTCTCCGCCGTCAATGAGAAGATAGCACCTCCAGGTCAGACTAGGGATCATATTGATCACGGTGATGCTAAAGTTCTGGAACCAGACTCTCCTCAGCTGCCAGGAAAGTCAATACTACCCTCAGCCCCATCCTGGGCAGATACTCCGCCTTCTCCCAAAAAAGGCGATGAGGATATAGAACCAGGCATCAGCTGTGCCAGCGCTGTGACCCCACTGGCCAAACCAGAACCTGTGTCCCCATCTGCTCAGCCACGGGCATTTGGGCGTAAGCATGCCAGGGGTAGAAGGAGAATAATGCATTCGGGTGTAGGAATACGACGACAACTAAGCTTGGAAAGAGAAGGAGAAAAGGAAGAGGAGGGCGCAAACTCTCGTACACAAAAAACATGTATGCCTCTGAGCAAAACTGTTTTATTCTCTGACCAAACCAACTTAGCACAACAGGAACCTATTGTTAACCAGACTCCAAAACTGTCCACGGAGGCATTTCAATCAAGAATGTGCACCCGTTCATTCAACGCACCAGATATGACACCCAAAGTTGAACCTAACGTGAAACGAAAACCAGGTCCCAAACCAGGTCCTAAACCTGGGCCAAAATCAGGAGCAAAACCAGGGCCAAGACCAGGACCTAAACCTAGTGTAAAGTCAGGCTCAAAACCAAGTCCAAAACCTGGAACAAAACCAGGACAAAAACCATTGTCAAGTGAACCTGAAATGTCCCCCAAAATTGAAATCACTGTAAAACAAAAACCAGGGCCCAAACCTGGTTTAAAACCAGGATCAAAACCTGGTTCAAAACCAGGTTCTAAGCCTGTACCTAAGTGTGGTGATGTTTTGTCCTCAACAGACACTGTACCAATCAAGGCCCCAGTGGGTCGCCCCAGAGGTTCGAATTCTAAAGCAAAGTTCGAAACCCAAGAAGACACAAGTGAACATTTCACAGAACTGCAAAGCAAAAGCAGAAAGAGTCTAAAAGTTACAATATCCCAAAAGAACCAGGATGTAAAGTCAACAGAACAGGAAAAACAAACACACTCAGAACTGAAGGTACCAGAAAAGGAAAGTAAGAATATGGTCTTGAGATCCAGGAAGCCCTCACAAGAAAAAGTGTCTAAAGAGAGAGAGAAAATCATTGAAGAGGACATTCAAACACAAACACTTACAGAAAGTAAAGTCAGCGATGTTACGCCAATAGCAGAAGAGGTTATAGCTGTGGAGCAAAATCCCAGTCCCGATACAGTCAAACAGACAGATATAACTGAAAACTCACCTGCACTGCCAGTCCAACCCACGGAATCTGAGGATAAAACACTCCCTCCACTAAAAAGGAAATTTAGCCCAGAAGTTTCAGTAACACCAATAAAGAAAAAAAGAGGTCCGAAGCCAAAACCAAAAACAACACCACCTCAGCCAGCCTCAGACGAACAGGTTGTCCCCTCACCCGAAGATAAGAGTGTTCAGGGGCCCAGAAGGAGAAGAGGACCACTCAAGAAATCCCCTGTGGTTGATTTCATGACCAAAGACGCTCCTCCAAACATCAGTGGAACTAACAATAGTGATGGGCACGTGACCCCTCAGTGCCCCACCAAAACAAAAGTTCTCCCACCTCGCAAAGGTAGAGGGCAGAAATACGAGGCCATGGTTCAGAAGATCACATCTCCTAGCCTAAAGAAACATCTCCCAGCTACTCAGCAGGACAGCAATCTAAGTGACGAAGTCACAACGAAGGCTTTATCTGAATTTGTGCTAAAGGAAGGTGAGACTTCTATACAGTTAAGCACCACTGAGACAACCGAGTCTATAAAAGAAGGAGTGAACGAGGGAACAGTCAAAAGAGAGATGTCACAAGAAAGGGAGAAGCAAGAGTTGAGCCAAATGAGGTCGTCACTGGAGGGAGAAGGAGTGACGGCAGAAGAAGAGGTTGCACATAAAATTGATACAAGTCAGGAAGATGTTGAAACAGAAATCAAGGATGCAGATGTAGATGGCAAGGTCTGTACCCAATTAGAAGTTGGGACTCCAGTTGAGAGGATACAACAGGCACAACAGGAGAGTATATTGACTGCTGACACCAAGTCTGCCAGAACTAAAAGGAAGAGATGGGCAATGGTGGAGAGTACAGATGCCTCAGTAGTAGCCTTAGAAGCAGATAGTCTCATAATTACGACTCCAAGGCTCGCCAAACAGAGGGCCATTAAAAATAACCACGAAATGCATCTTAAACAAAGAAGGAAGAAAAGAAAAGGTGATGCTCCTTTAGAGAAAACAGAGACGGCGGAAGAGACAAACAATGAAACAGCAGAAAAGCAGGAGAAAATTGAAGAAAACATGACAGCCACAGAGCTCACAGTACTGCAACCAATTAGTCAGGATGAGATCATAGAACCCCTCCAGGCTGTCAGTGCAGAGCTCATTCCAAAACCTCGGAGAGGCCGAAAACCCTCAGCGAACCCAAGCAAAAGGAAAAGAGGCAAACCCCTTACGGAGCAGATTCCCGGCAAGCCAGTAAAGGTCCACAAAAAGCCTGGGCCCAAACCTGGAATGAAGGATGCCATTGAGGTCATCGAGGAAGTTGTAAGGGCAGCTGGTTGTGAACAGGCCAAAAAAGAGGAGAGAGAGAGAGAAGAAATGGAAAGAAGGGGGAAAGAACCTGCAGAAAAACAGGAAGCATGCACTGTGGGTCCTGTGGTGACCATAACAGAAAAACAAACTGAGGTCATTGCTGTGAAAAAAATCAGACGCAGACCGGCCCATCATAATTCAAAGCTATCTTTTTGTCCCTATGTGCGAATTAACAACTCCAGAGACTTTTCCTCTTGGTGCGCCATAGTCAACAAGCCTGAGGACGCCGTGGTGTTTCAGAGGCGCCGAAAAAAGGGCATCCTTCGAATGAGGAATCCTTTCACAGTTGCTAAGGTGGTGCCACACACTGCCGCCATGCTGCTGGGGCCCATGCTAAACACAAGCCTAATTGATAGGGGTCTGACGTGCTGCCTGTGTGGAAAACCAGCAAACTACAAAGACCTGGGCGATTTGTGTGGACCCTACTACACCGAGGAGAGCATTCCGCGCAAAGTTCTGACCGTCTCGCACGCACAGTTCTTCAGGGAAGAGTCGGACAAGGTCGAGGCTAACGACGGCGGCGCGACCGAAGAGCCGTGCGCCTCGTCGAGCAACGGAGGCGCGACAAGCTCAGAAAAGGAGAGGAGCACGGACGCGTCCTCTCAGGAGGCCAGTGGCAGCAGGCATCACCACTGGCGATACCGGCGGCCGGAGAGGCCAGAGAGATTGTGTCAGGAGGGGAGTCCGCGGAGATTAACTCTAAGAGAGCGGTTCAGGAAAATGAAGCAGCTCCAGACTGTCAGCACAGGGGACCCTGGGGACCAAGAAGGCAATGAAAGCAAGTTCCAAAGGCTACAAATGGAGGCAGAGGCTAAGGAACACTGGGCTCATGAAAATTGTGCCATCTGGACCAAGGGAATAATTATGGTATCTGGGAGGCTATATGGACTGAAGGAGGCTGCCAACAAGTCAGCCCAAATGGTATGTTAGCTTTAATCACCTGAGTCTTAAACTATTCTGAACTATGTATGGATATAAAAAGCAGACAATAGAAATGCATTGAAAATGGAAATGAAAATGTTGCTTATGTTGTCTTTCTCTCTCTCTCCCTCATGCCTCATTGGTCTTTTTTGTTTATTCTTTATTGGTCTTGTTCCATATGTCCATTTGTCTGATGAACCCCAGAACTGCTACAAGTGCCAGATTGTGGGGGCGTCCCTCAGCTGCTGTTGGAGAGGCTGCTCTTATAAATACCACTATGTCTGCGCCAAAGAGATAGGTAAGAGACTGTGGTGGGAGAGGAGGAGAGAGAGAGAAACGAGAGTTGAAAAAGCGAGAAAAATCAAAGTAAGAGAGAAGAAAGGTGGTAAATATGCAGGTGAGACTAGGGTTTTTTTTTTTTTTTTTTTTGCTAATGGGGCAAGAAAGTGTTAGGGCAGTTTGAACTATGAGGAAAGGTTAAAAGATGGGGGTGTATGGAGGTAAAATGAAAGGGAAGACATCAAAGAGAAACATTATTTGTGTAGTGGGAGAAAGCAAAACCAAAAGAAGGGAGGAAAATTGGAATATGAAAGAAAAGAAAAAGGGAAAGACAGAGAGGGGAGTGTGTGTGTGTGTGGTATTGATCACAACCCCTGTGGCTTCATCCATCCATGCTGCTGTCAGTGAACTGAGCGTGTGTATGTGTGCACACACCTATCGACATGTGTAATGTTTGCCTAAATGCTCATTTTTCCAATCATGCTACACAGACAGTATGTTTTCTTAGTTCTCATGTGTGCCTGTTTCCGGTTGTTGCACGTGTCAGCACATATGTGAACGCGTCTTACCTCGTGCCAAAGAGGTACAGTGTGAAGATTAGAAGGCCTGCCACGTCTGCGGAACCAGCACAGGGAGCGGAGCGAGGCCCTTTTTTTTTTAATCCTGCTGAGTGCAACAGCCATATCTGCTCCGTTAGTCTCTCCTTCCTCTCCCTTTCTTCTTTCTGAACACTGTTTTACCTTTTTTTTTTTTTTTTTTGCCATTCACATGGGTTTTTGCCATTCATAAAGGGCTTTATCCAGTGTATTTCAATTCCACGGTACATTGTGTATTTGATTTATTTATACCGTCTATATGCGGCAGCAGCTTCTTATCTCCTTTTCTGCTTTTGCTTTCTTCCCCTATAGGCTGCACATTCCACGAAGATGATTTTTCCATCAAATGTCCAAAACATGAGGTAAGAAAAACAAGACTTTATTTTATTAATGTAGACTGATATAAAATAACACTCCTGTGTTCAATTGTTTAAATGTGCAATATGCCCATAAAGTTTTCAGGTAACGTCTCAGAAACTGAAACCAGAGTTCAGATGTTTTAAAGTAGTTTTATGTGGACATGTTGTAAACAGTATCATACCTGGTGGCTCTATGTTTGACCTCGGCTGGATCATGTTATAATTTCATCCTCTCATCAAAAACATACCCAGATTGTTGCTTTGACTCATTCATGCATGTTTGAGAAATCCTTAAATCTCCTGTGGTAGCTATATGGAGCTGCCTAAATGCTTACTGGTACAAAGCACCCCACAGAGCCCCCTCCTCTACGAGTCCCCAACACAGTTCCACCAGACCTGGAACTGAACTGCACTTTTCGGGGGGGAAATAAAGGCCCTACTTGAGAAAATGTATTGTTAGATGCCAGGGAGACTACCCTCTTACAACTTTCCTAGAAAGGTTGTAAACTGCATGAAGCATTTATTGTGAAGACACGCTGAAGTGTCAGAAACGGTAGTAGGTTCTTAAAGAGACAGAGGCCATTTTCAATGTGTTTAGATGATGCAAAGTCAAATTTATTTTTGATACATACAGCACTTTCATAACAACTGGAGGTAACATGATTACACAGAATTACTCCTTCACATCCCCCTTTTTCCTTTACCACACTCCCTATCAGTCATAATTTATGACATTAGCCTCAGCACAGATTTAAAAAAGTTAAAGCGTTAGCAAGCTAAACCCCCTCTCAACAACTTCTTTTTCTCTTTCTCTCTCAGTTCCTTTTTCCCCACTTTGAACCTCTGCTGTTAGAAGGGCTTGCTGCTTCCCCAGGTGAAAACAGAACAGCTCAGCCCTCATTTCCTGAGGGACAGACGCCATCTGGTGGCAATGCAGTGACACTGCGGCGCAGGGAGGAAGGTCAAATGCGAGGGGGGGGGGGCGGTGGAGAGAGTTAGAGATGCTGACATTCAGCAGAGGGAGCAGCAGTGCATTGAGGCAGCAGTGGCACCCCCCCCCCCTCTCTCTCTCTCTCTTTGCATCTGCATTTTTCCTCCCTCCTTCCTTTCCTGCTCTCCTCTGTGCAGACTGGCAGGGGATGAAAAGCTGGCAAGTGATCAAAACACCCCACCCACCATCGCTGCCTGTTATCCTCCCCACACGCTCTCTCTCTCCACCATTACTCTCCACTTTTTCCTCTCATTAATTCTCCCCCAACCTTCTTTTTCCCCTCTCTCTTTCTCTCTCTCTCTCCCTCCTGTTACCCTTTTTTTGCTTCTTCGCTCCCCCGCTGCTTCCAGCCCGCGCAGCCTCTCGTTCTGTTCACCTCTCACATCCTATACGAGCTCCGTTTTCAGTTTTCAGTCATCCTCCCTTCATCCTTCCTCATCCCATTCTCCTGCTTTCTTTCTCATCTTCTCCACTCATCCCCCCCTACCCCCCTCCTCCTCACCTCAACTCCCACGTCTGAGCAGCAGAAGCGGAGTGTGAGAAGCAGAGAGGAAACGAGAGCGAGATCGGAGAGCGAGCTTGTTGTTAGCGGGCTGAGGCAGAGCTGTCATCAGCTGAGGGATCTGAAGGTCTGTGTGTGTGCGTCTGTGGACGTGCGTGCTCGGGTCTGTGCCGAGCCAATTTAGGCTGAGCAGCCTAATCAAAGGGAAGAGGAGACACATACACACAGCAGCCCCCCCACCCCCCCACCCATCTCCCTCTGCCTGCCTGTGTTCACTTCAGGGCTGGAAGGAAAACACTGCACACAAACACGAAGCGTTGAGCTGCACGGATGATCTGTGCAGGGCCATCAGCAGGTTACCTGTAAGCTCAGAGATGTGTGCACATGTGAAGGTGAGAGAGGCAAAAAAAGAGAGGAAAAAACATGATTTTGGTGCTGAATCTGAACAGAAGCCAAACGGGGGCAGTTACACCAGAGCGCGTCAGACTGAAAGAGACAGGAAGGGAAAAGAAGCAGAGACGAGCAGTGAGAGGAGAAGACCTCTGCGATGGACAAAGTGAAGGTGTTACTCTGGGGACGTAAAACAGGAAGAAGAAGAAAAAAAGAGGAGGATGGTCAAAGGGAAAGGGGGAAGAGCGAAGCAGCTGGTCTGAGTTCAGGGCTTAAGGCAGCTGGCAGTAAGAGGGCTCCTCTGCCAGCACACCAACACAATTAGATGGTTGCTTCTTTCTCAGAGATGCTGGTCAGCTTCCTCCTGCAGCCAGCTCGCTTTGATGTTTTCACTCAGCAGAGCGCTTCTGAGTGGCCCAGCCCCACTGGAGGCTCTCTGCCTGCATCATGATTACAAACCCAAGATTCAAGCACCACCTTTCAGGCCATGAGTTTGAAACTAAAACCATCTGTAGCTGAAACCGATTGGAGTCAGAGTTGTTTGGGAAGAGGCTCTGTATGGGATAAAACTTGTGCCAGCAGGAGTTGAATTTAAATTGTTCCGATTGAATATATATGTTCATAATTTGAAATTTAATGCAATGGTTTGAAAATGAATTTTACTAAATTGAAACTGAATTTAAAGTTTTGTATCTGAATTAATTTGCTTTGAAACTGTATTTTGGTTAATTAAAAATTCAGTTTAACTACTTTCACTTTCAGTTCCATAATTCAGATTTTTGTGTGACACATCCTGGTCCTT
Organism: Anablepsoides cearensis; assembly: GCA_032275365.1. Lineage (NCBI taxonomy): Eukaryota > Metazoa > Chordata > Actinopteri > Cyprinodontiformes > Rivulidae > Anablepsoides > Anablepsoides cearensis. Next base: position 11,911,696 of record JAUBOC010000019.1, on the reverse strand, counting down.
GAGAAAGCCAGCCAGAGTAATAAAACACAGATCCACAGATTTACGTTTCACTTTGGTGAAGTCTCCCTTCTGTATGTAACAGAGTTGATGCAATCCACCGTGAAAGTGACAAAAACAAAGTTATTTTATTGCAGTGATTAATTTTACCTATAGAAAATGTTACATTTACATCACATCATGGATCAGTCAGCAGCAGCATCTGATCAATATGTCATCCATGATGTGATGTAAATGTAACGTTTTCTAGTCAAACTGGATTTTTACTAAACCAAAATTGATTCAGTTTCAATTTAGTGAAATGTATTTTCAAACCAAAGCATTCAGTTTCAGATTATGCACACTCAGATTCAATCTGAGCAATTCAAATTCAATTCATGCTGGCACAAGATTTATCCCATACTCTGCCTTCTTGTGTTTATGACTTCTTTCATTTCCTCTTCCTGTTCCTGTCTTTATAGGATCTGTAAGATATTTCCTGTGATCCACCTTCACGACCAGAACCATCACTCTGCCACCCATCCAGCGAGGCAAACACTCGACTAAAAAAACAAACAAAAAAAAACTCAACACTGCGGCGATGACTGATGATGGACAGGCGTGTTTGGCCAGAGGCGGCACCGACGCAGAGTCAGTTCTGGGGACATCGCTCCCGAGACTGCAGCTGCTTCCTGAAACTGGACGGGAAATGTGTTTTGTTGTCGGCGTCCATTTTACTGCGAGGCAGAAAGGGAGGACGCGCTATTTGTTTCAAGCCCAGTGCAAAGTGTTTGAAATGCACAGCGAGGTGTGTGTGTGTGTGTGTGTGTTCTGCCTTCGGATAGGCTGCTATCATGCTCAGACAGCTGGCGGTCACTGATTGGACTGAAGCGTCCCTCTGGCCACCATGTCTGTAGGCCAACAGGTGCAGACACGCGTGCTTGAGTTTCTCTATGTGTGTGTGTGTGTGTGTGTGTGTGTATGTGTGAGATAACCATTGTACTGTCATTCTACAGCCACTCCATCACCATGTGTCAGTGTGTCTGAGTGTTCAGAACTGAGGAGATCATCCATCAGAAAAAAAAAGAAAAAGAAAAACAGCAGCCAACCACTGGATGTACTATCTCAATGTTCGTGTTTTAAACAAGAAACATCTGTACATGATGATGATGATGATGATGTGCTTTACAGGTTCTAAATATTCCGACATAAAAAAAAAACAGATGCAGTATTTTAATATCTTATCTTTAAAAGTGTATTTTGATGTGCATTAAACATCATTGCGTCACCCTTGGTATATGTAACACTTTGTGTTCTTCAGTTACAAAAAAAAAAAAAAAAAAAAAAACAGTATACAGATCAGTATGAAAATGACAAAAAAAGGCAAAAAAAAACAACTTTTAATTCAACATGTGTGCACATTCAGTATGTACAGTAGCCATCATCAGCTGTCCGGACGCAGTCGAGGGCTCTGAGTCAGGTCATCTCACTTCATGACGACGTGCAGTTCAGGAGTATTAACCAGTAAAACACGTTCCACACGCCGCAGCCGCACAGAAAGACGTGCATTTGAACTAGACTTCACGCCACGTTTCGTCCGTTTGTGTATCTAAGATGTAGCCTCTTTCTTTCCCCCACTCTGCCCTGCTGTATAACACTGTGCAGAGTGTCGGTTAAAGTTCTAGTCATATCAAAAAGAGACATATTTAAATATTTAAAGCAGTAAAGAAAGTGCAAAAAAAAAAACAACAAAAAAAAAACACAAAACAAAAACGCCACACCGTACTCTTTTATGAAGCTCAATATTTAATGGTGTACATAAGTATTTGATGCTGTTTAAATGTAAGATGTGATGTACTAATATAATTGTGTATAGTATTTCCTAGAGATGTTTATTTTCTATAAAATGGAATATGTTATTGCTTATAAAATGTTATTAAAAGAATCCATTAATGAGGAGAAAAAAAAATACCAACCCTTTTTTTTTTGAGAATGTCACTTGTCTTAAGTGGGAGCATGCCATTTTATTGATTTCCATGTCTATTTGTTTGGACTTGACGACACAGCATCACTTTGTTTGAAATGTTTTTTGTAACGCCAATGTTAAATATACCAGCACCTTTCTATGCTGCTATGGACCAATGCCTGCTCTTTGTGTCTTCACTGAACACACGCAGACGTTAACGGAGTGGCATTTTCGACGGTTTTAGTGTAAGATAATCAAATACCAGGGCAACAATAAACAAGTATGTCATCAGCATAAAGACGCATTAGTAACATTTTGTCTTATTGTTCATACGATCTGTAAAGGGATGAGGTCCTAAAACACAACCTTGAGGAACACCTTTTCAGAAGAAAAGGATAAAAACTAGCCTGGTTTGAAAGTTTTTCCGGCACACAGCAGTGGTTCTCAGACATTTTAGTTTCTTTTATGATGGACATTAAAATTTATGTTTATTTAAAGTGCCTGTGACATGCATATTCTTCAAATACAAAAAGTCAAAGAAAACAGCTTTATATTTAAGAAAGTTGGAATAATCCACACAATTTAACCCATTTTGTCTCATAACTGGCATATTTTCTTTTGAACTTGGCTCAGCCAAAGTGAAACAGGAAATGACATCAAAGGGGAACTCGTTAACAAAGAAAACTCTCTGGTCTTTGTTTATTGAAACAATAATATTTGAACTCTGACTCTTCTTCATCTCTCTTTGATAGTGACTCAAAATAATCTTAAACATCAGATTCTTCTCTACAGTCGGTGTTGTTGGCTTTTGTAGCAACGCTCTCTTCACATGCAGACATTCCCCTTTGACATCACTTCCTGTTACTTCACAGGCAAATATCTCAACTGTTCATCTCAGCGAAATGAAATTTATTTTGCAATATTTTATCAATGTCATCTTTCTAAAAATGCATTCATATGTATTACAAAAATTTGACGTCACAGGCACTTTAATACCTTTCAGTAAATTTTTTACTCAGAAATGAGCAACCTTGATCATTCTGCAAACCCAGATGGCCAAGAAGCACCAACCAAAACTGGCTGTACTTCCCATTGTTTTCTCCTTTATGAGTGGATGATGGTTAGTTAATTCCTGAAACAGCCAATGAACTCTAATCCACTACTGAGGATCTGTACCAGATTTTCTAAATAAAAAAAGAAAAATTGCTTTAAAAAAATCCTTAATTTTGACTCTTGAGTATATGCAGGCTTAAATGAGGAAATTTATCTGCCTTCAAATGCCCTTTTTCCTTTACTTTTATTCATCTTTTGGAAATAACAAATCTTAAAAGAAAAAAAATCACAGCATCACAATAAACTTCTTTACAAAATGATTTAATATTTACATGTGATGAGGTTGAACCGGATGTCAGTTACAGAACAAATAACCAAGACTTCAAAACTCTGGCAGCTTCACGGTCATCTCAATTCCACATTTTCTTTTAGAATAAAAAAAATCATATGAAAAATGTGGTTCACTAAAGATATGAAACCGCAACACCTAAAAAGAGCAAATATTGCCCTTTATGTTGGAGTTAAACACATTGACTAAGGGTTCTTTATGAAAACGATTATTTTAAAAAATACAAGAAATGTTAAAGTTTAGTGTTAGATTCAATAGAACTGAACACTGCTTTTGATATCATAGTTGGACAAGACGAGAGTCTAACAGCTCAGGGGGTCAGCGAGTTAAAACTTGATGATGCCACCATGTTTCTCTGACATAATACAGTATTGACCATGTAGAATAAATTTATGATGGGAAAATAAGCATTTAAAACTCTGCTTATGCAAAAAAAAAAAAAAGCCTAATCAAAGCTCTTCCAAATTATAAATACATAATAAAATATGTACACAGCAAAACAAATAACCTCTATGAAAATAAAGCCATATTATTATTCTTTTAGCTCATTAAAAGCAGCCTCACAGGCCTAGTGCAGATAAAAACATGGAGCTCGGACTGTTTACTTTTAGTACATCATTCAAGGAAACTTCTAAAAGCTTGTGGAGCAGCCTCCCACTCTTCAAGCCTAAAGGTCAAATCAGAAGTTTTGGTTATTTTTCCTCTTACAAATAAAGAGACGCCTCATATTGCAGCCAATCAGAGCAGCCGGTCGCTGCTGCCACCCGCTCTACTGTCAGGGTGGAGGTGGACCTACGATGACAGGGACACCGCCGGCCTGAAGGGTGCAGTGGCTCCTCTCTGTGGTCGAAGTGGGACACTGCAGTGAACAAGAGTTTGGCTCGACAGGAACAATGTTCTAGTTACAGTTTTGGATCTGTACAAGTGCATTCTGATGTGGGGGTCGAGCAGCGGGAAAGACAACCCATGTAAGGTAAAGCCATGTCTGTGAGAGGTTTCCATTTCACCAGCCCCTCCCCGCTTTCCCCTCCCCTCTAGCTGTTGGTGACGGTGGTGCCGCTGCTCAGCTTGATGATCATCTGCTGGCAGTCGTGGAGGGTCCGTTTGTCCCCCAGCTTCTCCAGGGTGCGGGCCGCGTCGGCCAGCATGCCCACCCTTTGGCCCGGAGCCGACAGGAAGGAGGGAGGGAGGTAGCGGCACGCCAGCATCACCGCCTCCGCCTGCTCCCGCTGGCCGGGCCTCGCCTCGCACTCCTCTGTACACAGCAACACACAGCGTTATCAGCCCAGAGCTAACCAATCCACCGGGGTTTCTCTTGTACACAGTGACACAAGTTACGATGAGTGAATAAAAGTTGAATCAAAACTAGACCGGTCACCAATAACAAATTCTGCTGGACGATAAATTGCCTCAGAAATGATCACGATATTATCGCTTGGAAACTATTTTAAACTAATATAATTACAGGATACCCACACCCCCCACCTGATCCCACACTCACCTGTCTTGGCTCCCGGTGTCGCTCTGCGCCGCAGCGAGCGGTCCAGTAGCTGATGAGTTCTGGTGGGACTGGCCCCCGCCATCAGCCTGGCTGTGGCTTCATGGAGGAACAACTGGAACGAGACGGAGGGCAGAGAGATGAGAGGTGATGAAGACTCACACAGAATGTTCGGCTCTACCTCAGAGAGACTTAAAAAGCTCCGAACAAACTGGCCTTAGGGTGTGTGCGTGTGCGTGTGTGTGTGTGTGTGTGTGTGTGTGTGTGTGTGCCGAATGTGTTCCAATATTCTCTTTTTACTGAGAACTGCAGCCTGCAGAGCCTGAAACAATGGTTTCTGTACATCTTTGAACAATATATTTCTTTTCATTTCTGCCTTATACAGTAATGTGCAAAAGTTTTGAGCCGTCTTTCAGTTCTTGCCTCGTCACTTTCAAAGTGCTAACGTAGCATTCTTCAGGCTCTATGAAAGTATTTCAGTTTTTCTTTGGACTTTGGCTACTTTTTCAGTCTAATGTAAAAAAAATAAATACATTTCACCATTTTAGCAGGATAATGGTACATTAATATCAGGGCTATTCAACTAGCGGCCTGCGGGCCATATCCGGCCAAACCCCCAGTTTCTACTTTAATTACTATAAGTTCTTTTAGTTAAACATAGACATGTTTGGTATCTACAGAAATGTCAGAATCTTGGCTAGAAGCTGGTAAAAACCATTTCTATGAACACTCAAGACAGTTAAAATTACAAGCAGTTGAAGATAAAACTATGATAGTGAAAATAAAATTGGTTTAAAAATTTGGCAAATCAGAGATGTCAAAATAAATAAGAGACATAATGTGTTGTTTTTAATATTGTTTTATTATCATTACTTTTATCTGTATGTTGTATTCATGATTAAATGCAGCAAAATAAACTATTTCAAAGGTAATACTTGGTTTATTTACATAATGACTTGAATTGCTGGATGTTCGGCCCCTCAGCTGTTGGCCGGCAGTAACTGTGGCCCCTGTAGCAATTTAGTTGAATAACCCTGATTTAGATTCATGACTGGATGTTTAGACCATGAGTCTCCTTCAGATTCCTAATTCCTACTAAAATCTTTTGTGCTAAACTAGAACAAACAGCTAAACCTTTGTCACCATCACTTACCCTTCTCATGGCAGGTCTGAAGCCCTGGGCCAGTTTGCGCAGGGAGCTGAGGTCTTGCTGGAAGCCCTGAAGTTCAGGTGGTGAGGCCTGATGAAGGCTCGCAGGACCGGTGGTCCCCGCTGGCCCCGGCCCTGTAGGACTGGCCCCTTGCTGCTGCACATGCCAGATATTTGTCCTCAGAACCAACAGGAGATCACACACCAACAACTCAACAACCTGGGAAGGGGGAAAATAATCACCAGGGTTAGTTTATAAACAACAGGGGTCGACATAAGCGCTGTTTAGGTTGTCCGAGACAACCTATTTTCGTTTCGGACAACTAGATCCCGTCTCCAGGTTGTCCGGTGGACAACCAGGAAAAAAAACCTTGATTAAAGTTTTCTGTCGCGGGTGTTCGTCGTTTTAACATTGAACGGGTGAAAAAAACGTGTTGAAGCCATCTAGGGATTAAACTGACGGTTCCTTCACCCAATAAAGAGAACCACAGTCAAAGTTTTACCGACGGCGCTGCCTTTTTTCTTTCTCTGTTGATGAGAGCTTTCCCAGGAGGTGTTCACCTGAGCTATTTTCCACCGAGGATTACGTCGTATTTTATATATATAATTTTTCTAAAAGCACCTCGCAGCATTTCCACCGTAACAAAACCGCGACCGTGACTGTTTCTAAAGCGAGGGCTGAGAGGCAGTTTGACCACAGCTGCAGCCCCTCTTCACGCGCAGCGCAGCTCCGACCTGCCCGGGGCTTCAGAGTCCATATATGTCAACTCCTTCATATATTTACCTGTATAATGAGCATCAAAAACCTGTAACTTTAGCAAAAAATCCGTATTTATCACACGCGAGGTGCAAGTGAACCACAGCCGCGCGGGGTGGGGAGGAGGGAGGGGGTGAGGAGGGGGGAGGGGAGCGCCGTGTCTACGTTTGACTTTGATTTCTTCTAAAATCACAGAGTTCTGACTCAGCTTCAGGTGCTTGTAGTTAATCTTAAATATCTTCTAAATTTAATCAGGGGTTTTAATTCCTTTATACAACAATTTTAGTGGCGAAACTTGTCAGTTTGGTTTAAAAAACTTAAAAACAGTAAAAATAAATATATATTTTTCTGTGCAGAGAACTTCCTCTGATATATTTTTTTAAATAAATGTAGCTCCTTGCTTGAAAACTCTAAAATGACAGAAGAGCTGTTTAAAAAAAAGTCTTCAGTCCTATAAGAACACTAAACTGTAGCTTTAAGGTCATGTACACAATATATTTAAATTAAAATGTTTGACCTGTAAGCAGAAAGCTTATGGATGTTAATTTTTGCTCTCTATTTTAAAGAAGAGGATGAGGATGAGAACGAGGAAGTTTTACTCAAGCAGCTCCTGAAACTCTTAACCTGCTGACTAAGAACATTTGTATATAGTAAACTTTGTATATAGAACAATATAGCCTACTTATTAAATTACATTTTTATTGAGATTTTTTTTTGGACAACCAAAATGTTTTGCCAGATTTCGTCAACAGGTTGTCCGCTGGACAACCTGAAAAAAATCCTTATGTCTACCCCTGAACAAGATTTTTAGTGCCGTAGAAAAGGCCCAAATGTGTTTTGGAAAAATCAGGAAAACAAACATCTTGACATAAAATGCGTCTCATCCAGAGTGTTCTGCTGCTTGTGGCCCAGCGCTGTGTTGCACTGCAGGTGCATTGCACTCCTTTAAGACACACATGCAATGCAACTACAATGCACTGCAGCTCTGGCCATGCACACACACACACACACACACACACACACACACACATTGAGCTGCCGATCCACCAGAATCACCATCTGCTGAATGCCACTGGGTAGGACACTGCAGCATCTCACAGTGGAATCACTGCAGGGGCATCTGTAAATCTCAAGTCCATGGCTTTGTTTTCCTCGCAGTAAAACGTCAATTCAACATTAGTGTGTGTGAATTTATGTCTTCCTCTCTGTGTGTGTGTGTGTACCTTGTCTAAACTGGAGCTGTGGCCGTGTGGTCCCATGTTGAGGCTGTCTCGGAGCAGGACGCTGGCCTTGTCAGTGAAGCTCAGACTCAGCTGGCAGTTCTCCGGCTTGAACAGCAGAGCCCTGACCGCCCTGAATGTGTTCAGACACGCTTTGGGCAGAGGGTTCCTGCCAGAACGAGAAGGAGGGAGGGGGGGGGGAATTTTAAAAATTCAAAAAGGACACAGTTTAAAGCAGTGAAGGTGTGTGAGAGCAAATGTTGCATGCTGAACTTCTAACTTACTCTGCGTTCTGCAGGCTGCAGGGCAGGTGCTCAACGGTGGGATAAAGTCTCTCTGCAGCAGCGTCATCCCCCTGAAGCCAGTTGATGATCACTGTGGCGACTGACGACCACCACTTGGAGTGGGGGTCACAACCTGGAGGAGGGAGAGAGACTAAAGTCAAAAACACGACGAGGGCATCGTGTGCAAATAATCATCAGAAAAACTTCTGCAAGTTATTATTTGGCTGTGCCTCTATCACTGCCGAACTTTATATAAATATTTGCATCTTTTTGTTTTCCTGTAGATGTTTTTGGCAGTAATTTCAGGTGCAATCAGAAAGAAGTTTGGGGATTATATTGAAATTAGGCAGGATGGATTGAGGTGTTTTTAATTTGACTCAAATTAAGTCAAAAACTTCTGCCAATGGAGTAAGAAAATTTTACTTGGTAAGATTCTTGAAATAAGAAAAAAATTTGTCAAATCAAGTATTTCAAGAATCTTACCAAGTAA
>JAUBOC010000019.1:11880187-11902854 GCA_032275365.1 Anablepsoides cearensis | reverse complement strand
ATTGTGGACTTCAGCGGGGGGAACCCCCCTGTAGTGACGTATGCTGCAGAAGGAGGGATTTCCCCCGGAGCTCGGCACGGGGTGTCTCAGGGACTATGAAGGTACGTGCGAAAACGAACACCGAAAAACCACGTGACTGCGCATCGACTGTTCGACTTCGCAGGGAGTATGCAGGAGCCTTTAATCTGTCTCAAAACAAGATCAAAAGGATTTTTTTTGGCTGAATATAAGATTTTAAAACTTGGTTAGAAAGACATTTTTTGCAGTGTAGCTGCAACGTGATTTAAATATGACAAACATTTAAAAAAAACACGGCCAATTATTTATCATAGCTCTGGTTTTACTTGGCCAATGAACACAATGATCACAAACTGGAACAGATTCTTAGAGAGAGCGTACTGGATCCTTTACACTAAAGCAATTTAAATCAGTCATGTGACGAGTACGTGCCGGGGTCCAGGGACTCCAGGGGATTAATTGTCATATAAATCATTATCAGCTAAACGCCACAATTAATCATGATTAATTATTTTGCCAATATCTCCCAACCCTAATTCAGACACACAATTATGCAAAAACAAATCCCCTACAGGCCTCATTTACATGCACTGCCTTATGGTGGCGTACATGCAAAAGTAGCTGCTCCTCTGAAATAATCATAAGCAGTAATCTTTACAATCATTTTACCAGGTAAAACTGTTCCACACACACACACACAACCTGAGACCCTGCCAAGAAAAGTTTCTTATTAAATCCCTGCACATCCTCTGAAGGTGATCACTGATTTGACAGAGCTGAAGATAAATGAAGCAATCTAGCAGATGCCTCCCTTCACCTACACACCCCTCCCTTTTCGCTTAGATTGGTGAAGACAAAAGAAAGTGGTGAGAGTCGCACGGAAATCACACGTCCTGATTTACAAAGAAGGGGGAAAAAAAAAAAAAGAGGTGGGGGGACGATGTCTCATTTTTTCCATTATAATTTTGAAAGCACACTGAGGTAATCAAACAGCTGTGTCAAACGAGGATGAAGTCATGACATCTTGAATCTCTTTTTTTTTTTTTCTGGTGAAATAAAGCAACGATAATAATAACAGTGGCTAAAATACACAACAAACGGAGTGTTAAAATGAGGTGACCAACCTGTCACAGTAGCCATGTTGGAGCCGATTGCAAAGGACTGGGAGGTGGCCCCGGCTGCGTCTGACGCACTGATCAACAGCTGGAGGTACTCCAGGGCATCAGCATACTCCCTGATGACAGACATGTTTTAGGTTTAACGGCTGTTGCAACATTTGTTTTTAACTTTAAAAAGCAGCGTTACCCAATAACCTGTTCTGTTTGTAAATCAACTTGTTTCTTACCCTTCACCCTGGCTGGGACTCTTCTCATCGTGAGGCTGGGCGACACAGTAAAGAGCCTTTTCCAGGAGGTGTTCTCTGAAGGCCTGAGTCACCTGAGCCAGAGGATCCACTGCCAGAGCAACACCAGACTTTTACCACACAAATGTTTTTCAGACTGGACATTTCAAACACGATTCTACAGAGTAAATAAGATTCACCTACCAGTGTTTCCAGCCTGGCTGTAGATGCTTTCTTTAGGCGTGCTGCGGATAGCCCAGTCCCCGTCCACAAAGAAGCGGTGGCCGAGCGGGTGGCAGAGCCACTGCATGGCCTGAGGCACGCTGCCGCTGGAGGACAGGCACGCCTGGCGGGAACTGCTCAGGAACACGCGCTGTCAGGGGAGAGCAGATTCAGGTTGGGCCGTATGTAACAGAATAACAAGCAATACTCATCAGTCCAACAAATGACCATGATTTTGCACCAAATCACTCAGAAAGACTTAAAATAGCAGCAGAGTGTTTTTTTCATGGAAGCAGACGTTAGCTGGAGGAGTTTGTTCTTCTAGTTTAGCTTTTGTTTAATTTTGTATTTATCATTTCCCACTTAGAATATAATCTGTAAGATACTAAAACACGGTTATACTGGATTAAAAATAAAAAAGCCAGTCTCTGTTTCCATCCCCATCATTGTAGTTATTGTTTAAATAAATGTATTTTCTGGGCTGCTGCCATCCTTTTTGTTATAAGTTTGAGTAAATTAATCAGCGCTGCAGTTGCAGACACGCTAGGGAGGAAAATAAGAGCTTTGCTTGCTGCTGGAAGGAGTCTGTGTGTTCCATTAAAAACAACATTATGTATTATTTCTTCTGACGGCTGCGCCTTTTGGTTTTGGCCACGCATTTTTATTAAGAAACTAACTCATAGGTCGAAAAAAAAAACATGCTCTTAAAAAAATGACATACGTCTCATTGTCTAACCTAGGAGGAATTCATAAGGACACTTTAGGTCGACTTTAGAGCTGCACAATATATCGAAAATTTATCGTCATTGCGATAATAGCCTGTGCAATATGCATAATGCAATAACTGCATAAACTGCAATAAATGGTTGACTCAAAAGTTTACATTTATGCATTTTGTCATTCAGATTAAAGCTTGAAGTATTTCACCCGTCGAATGAAGCCCTTTATGTATTTGGTCAATTGGATAGATCTCTTCATATTTAAAAAAACATTCAAGCTGGAATGGAAACAATTATTATTTTTTAGGTTGTTTTATTGGTTTTGAACCCAAAATAGAGAGACATCAACACTACATACTTATGTATTTGTTCATTTATCGGTTTTCCTAATACCGTGCAGCCCTAGTCAACTAAAGTCACAGAGAAAATCACGTCAACTTAGAAACACAGTTTTTATGTTGTGTATCACTAACCACCAGCAACATGTGAATACTTGTGTCTAACAGCATTTAAACTAAATCTGCACAGAATAAATGACTAAGAAAGATATGAACGTGTGAGACTTACAGAAGTGAAGTGGAGGATTCTTGGCAGACTGGCTTTGACCCGCAGAGCTGCAGAGACGTAGACCTCAGCCAGAGAGGCTACAGGGAGACACGAGCGTGCACATTCTGCCAGGTTCACCGCACTTAAAGCCATGTGTGCTGCTGACAGGTGGCTACCATTCAGCTTACCTTTGAGTACACAAATAATACCTTACAAAACCTTACAATACAATAATGCATTAATGCCATAGCGTGAATGAGAAGAAGAAGAAAACCTTTTAGCTAAGTGTTTCTTTAGTAATTAAATGAATATGATTAATTTGCACTGCATCTACATTTAGTTTAATCCATTTAAAAGTTCAACCTGTCATGTGAAGCTGGTGCAGGCGATGGTAAACCAGTGCAGCGTCCCGGCTGCTTTTGCACGCGTCCTCCTGCAGGGGGCGATCGCTCCTCAACCCTCCAGCCTTAGCGGCGAGCCAGCGGCAGACCCAGAGGCGCTGCAGGCAGAATCTCAGCAGGGACCAGAGCGCGGCACAGGCCAGGTCCAGCTGAGAGGTGGGCAGCGGGCGGCCGAGAGCCTTTAGGCAGGTCCGCAGGTTGTGGCTGGCCTGAGCAAAGTCTCCCTGTGATGGAAGAGGAGGGTGAGTTTGATTTTATGATATATATTTATTGGGTTTATCGAAAACACAAACGTACTCTAGCGAGGTCCAGATCTGCCTGTTTGCGGTGCCTCCAGAACAAAACCGATGATCCAGAGTGCGGTCTGGTGACGGGCTCTCCGTAAACCAACAACCGGATCAGAACTCCTGAGACCAGGATACCGTTCAGGAGCCACACCAAGATAGTCGGCAGCATCCAATCCATCCAGCTCCAGGAGTCAGCTGATGGCAACACAGACCCTCTCGTTCAACACATCAAAACAACACACTGACAGATTTCAGCTTCCAGGTGTTCATTCATACCTGCCATGTCCACGCCCAGAACACTTCTGCTGGTGTGATGAGTGACGTCTGCAGAGCTTCCTGCAGAGCTGCTGCCAGCTGAGCAGAGCAGAGCAGCCAGGGGGTTCAGGGAGAGGAAGAGGAAGGTAAACGCGCACAACGCCATGCGGGAACGATCCAACATGCCGCTGACACCGCCGCCCGCTGCAGACTGATCCAACGTGCCAATACTTGGCTGCCAGAATACAGACAAACAGCAAAAATGAACATACCGTCTGAGATATACAAAGTCAACAACTCTATATTTTCAGAATTTCCTCAATGTCGAACTCAAACCATTTTAATATATACCGTATTTATTCATGCTTTTGACGGTAGATTGTGGAGTTATATGTGACCCATCACATCGAAACGAGGATTAAGTCCAAAAGTGGGATGTGGAGAAATGGGCAGATATAGGGTTTTGATTCAAATGTGTGCAAATATTGCATTTTGTCAAAATATAATGAATTAATGCCTTATCAATTTATCATTCGAATGAACTGTCTGAAATATAATCCTAAAAAAAAAATTTGAAGCATTTTTTGAGCAGTAGCATCAAAAAAACTGATTTTGAGGAAAAATGCATTAAAATTTTGAAATTTTCCCTTTAAGTTACCAATATTTTTGTTTCTTTCCAACTTGAAACTCTTAATATACAAATAATATTTAAGGTTTCCTTTTTATATTAACATTAAAAAAATACTCAATAAATTTACATAAAATTAGGATTCAGACCAGTAATGTTTTATCATAACCAACCAGACAAATTAAGTCATATATATGGATTTACTTTACAAAATGTAGCTTTTAAAGCCAGGATTGTTAAAATGTAATTAGGTCATTTTGTCCAAATTTGACTTAATCCTCATTTTGATATGATGGGTCACATATTCACTTTGTTTTGTGTGTTGAGTTACAAATATAAAAGCTTTATCCCCAACATGCTTAGATTATAAGCATCAACAAAAACAACTGTTATTTTAGTCGCCACAGAGTTTCCATCTTTTGTTTAGACAAGAAGAAACATCTTTATGAGGCTGCATTAAACCCAGTAGCTTTATTTAGCCCTGAACCCCCATCAGATGATGACATCATCAGATGTAAAACACTGAATATCCAATCAAAGCCCCTGCAGATTGAATATTCACTGCATACCTTTGTGTCCTCTCCCATCGGACTGTCGGGCTCTGAGTCGCTGCTGCAGTGTGAGAAGGAGGTTGGGGAGCCCACATCAGAGGCTGGCGGGGTGGGCAGCTCGTTCTTCACTTCTGCCTGGCCATCCACCTCCATGGCAACCAGGTCCTTCAGAGACTCTGAGCACAGGAGAAAAGAATGAAGGAAAACACTGATTCAAAAAGAAAAGCTTCAAACTACAGAAACCTGTCGGCTATCAGCAGACCTCATCACTAAAGGTCAACCGTTCTGAATGAAGATTTGCTGCAGAAAGAGGAAGGTTTTTAATGTGCGTACTGTTTTTCTGCGCCGCCATTTTGAGAGCCATGTTCTCCTGTTTGAGTTTCTGGTTGGACTGCTGCAGGTAGCGGATGTAGTCGATGGCTTTCCTCAGCACTGCAGACTTGTTGAGCTGCAACAAAACAAACATTCAGTACAAACACACAGTGAAGGCCTCCGCGTGCTCCATCTGAACTGACACCTCGTTTTCTGTTTACGTCACACGAATATTAGCATTTATGCTAAACAATATTTGACCTCGTTTTTGTCAAGATCTTTGTCATCTTCCTCCACACCTCGAGAATTCACCGACAACACTTTTCTGAAAAATGCTGCCATTATTGTCCCAGAACTTTTACAACAAAATTTTAAATTTATTTAAATGTTTTTCACAAAGCCACCTGTAACCGATGATGGTGCTCTAATGATGTATCGTGCAGCTCTACTATATACACACTTTACAGACCAACTACACTAAAGCAGGTAATTCCAATCCTATGTTTTTTTTCTGGTATAAACAGAAAAATATGGATCAATTTAATTGTTGTGTGATAAACAGTTTCCCACCTTGGCTTCAGTCCCAGCCACCATGTCTTTCAGCTCCAGTATTTTGTCGTTAATAGAGGAGCGGTAGCGCTTCTCGATGGCGTTGTGAGCTGTGCGCTTCTCCCCCTTGTGGGGCTGGCCTGTCGGCTTGCCAGCGATGGCAATGCGGTTGATAGGCAGCTTTTCAGCATCCACCATCACAGGCACTGTGGTCAGGATGGTGCCCCCACCCATAAAGGCCTGGAGATGTACAAGTGCTCACGTTAGTTATGGATCACAGTGTAGTGGGTCATTATTTCATGGTGTAAAGTCAGACGTGCGTACCTGCAGTGAGGTGCTCTGAACTGCGCTGGTGGTGGCCAGAGATGTGGGAGAGGCCATAGTTGTGACCAAACAGGGGTCAGGTTTCAGAGTAGTGAGCAGTAGTGACTCGGCTTTGATGAACTGAGGCTGCAGCAACACCTGAGAGAGACACACATAAATAATCACAAACACAGCCTTTGTTTTAGTCGAGTGCACTCAGAATGACTCGCTTACAGGAACCTGCTGAATATGGGGTGCGATGGTTTGAACTGGAGGGCTTGCTGATGTGGTCAGGAGGGGAGCGGTCGTGGTCAGCGCCTGAAGGGGGGTCTGGATGGTCACAGACTGGATGCTGGGAGGGGAGGAGGAAACGGGTGTGCTCCCACTGCTGGGGCTGCCAGCTGCAAAACAGAGGAGGCACAAAGATTATTATAAAGAATAGAAATTCAATAATCACATTCTGCATTGTGCTATTTGCACTAAACTGGACTGTAAACCAGTTGATGTGTTAAAATAAAAATAAAAACACAAAAAGTCAGTTTGAATGCAAAGTGACGTAAACAGAAGCAGATCCCATTCTTAAACATATTAAAAGGTTTAATAACCATTCTAACAATGCTATCAATTCAAGACAATAGACAACATAACTCACTGTTTTTTGTCATATAAAGATCGATAATAGATTAGACCAAAAACTATTCTGATTAAGCTAACATGCCTGATGTGTCCTGCTAAACTAAAGAAAGTTCACCTGCAGCCGAAGAACCTTTAAAACACAAATTTCTCTTGTTCATTTGATTAAGATGCCATTAAAGAAACATATATATGCACTAAGCTAAATGTCATTGATAAAAACGTGACAGAAAAGTTTGCATATCATTTAATTTGAACAAACTCAGTCAAATTTATCAAAAGATCCAAAGACAAAATAAAACAGTTGTGTCATATTGAAAATAAAACAACGCCGACACCCTCCTTTGTCATCATTTTATCTATGAAAATTACAATTTGGTTAAAAGAAATTAAACCAAAGACACAATTGACACTGTGACAGCAGGACTCACTCTAATTAAAATAATCAGAACTCAAATTTTCCATTAAACTGACTTTTAATCTTCACACCAACCCTAATCCTGTCTTGATATAAAGTATTCTGTCTGTGGGTTCGTAGGCAAACATGTGACCTGTGACCTACTTATAAAGTCCTGATGACAACATTGAGTGAGTCAACTTGTAATTCTTATCAAATGCAGCATAGATATAATGATTGCACACCTCTATCAGGGCTGTTGGATCTTGTTACGGAGTAATAAAAATGTATTGCATACATGAAACATGGCAGGTGCCATCATACATACACAAGTGATCACCTCAGATGGTCCACTGTGATTTTTGAGCAATTTCAAGACCCTTAGTACAGGCTATTTCTATTCTATTCTATTTAAACTCTAAAGGTTTCTGTTTTAAATGCACTTTGAATGCTCACACTTTGAACAAAACAATAATAAATGTAAAATTCACTGCATCTGTACTAAAACAATGGCTTTTGTTTTGTTTTTTTCAGCCATTAAAGCCACACTTCCTCTATGATGTGATCGTCTATTAAAGAGGACTCACCTGTGCAGCTGATTTGACTCTTAAAGCTGCTTTGCGCCTGCGGGGGTGTCTGTGACTGAGGTGGAGTCTGAGGCGCGGCGGAGGTGAAGAACGCCTGTGTGGCGGAGCTGAACGCTGGATTTGGTGAACCGTGAGGAGAAGCCGCCTGTGCCGGGGCAGACGGGCTGACGGTGGGTTGGGGCTGCTCCGCCTGGGGCTGTCTGAGGCTCTGAGTCTGTGGCGTCAAGGGTGGCTGCTGCCTCGGGGCGGAGATGGGTGCATGGGACAGGGGAGACTGCTGAAAGGTGGCAGGCTGGAAGGTCTTGTCTGGGGTGGAGGAGCTCCGGGTGATGGGGGGGCCTAAGAGAGCATCTAGGTGGGGGTTGTTGCTGAGGATGGAGGAAGCAGATGAAGACGTAGGTGTTGTGGTGGTAGCTGGAGGGGCAGCAGAGGTGATGGTCAGCGACAAGCCAGTCATCTCTTGCGTGGGGGGTCCTGCTGAGAAGGTACTGGGATCAAAGAGTCCACCAAACTCCATGTCCTGGTTATTGATGAGCTGAAGCATGTCTGCAAAGAAAAATAAATCAGAGACATCCATGTTTTGACCACAGAATCAATCCATTTAAATAAAACAAACTAATAAGATTTTGTCATTAAGTTTGTTGTCGGCTCACAAATGACTGAAACATATTTTACACAGACTCTTCTGCATTTTCATGTAAATTGCTGGTTATTTCATCACTAATTTAAAGGCAAGAGGTTTCTGTTCAAACAGATCATAGAGTTTGCTCAAAAGTTTAACTTAAAACAATGTAAAAAAAAATAAAGGATTGAACTTCTAAGAGTTATTAGAGTTTCTTGAGAGAATGCATATTGCCTGCAGCCGTTTATGACAAAGCCTTAAACTTAGATCATCTCATGATAACAGATGGGGTTATATTAGGTTTGGGCAAACCTTATAAACAGTGTTATGTGCAAGCTGATGTAGTGTGAGAACGGTTAGCGCTTAAAGTATGTGTTGATGATGACTCTCAGCAAAAGAATATTCATGAGATATCTTGCTAACATGGAAGACAATTTACACACGGGCAAAAAACACAATGGGCCTTTTGTCTTTGGTAGTTGGCAATGCAGATTGTATTCGCTGTGCAGAAGATTGCACAATCATCTCTAATCACCTTGCGCTCAGTGTAATGTCAAACAAACAAATTATCATTATTCAAATCAACAATCAATTCAGATGGTGTCCTGGTAAAAAAAAAAAATTTAATGTGTTTGTTTTGATTAAATCCCTACTACCAGCTAAAGCAAGTGGGTAAAACTTACAGTATATGTCATAAACTAGATAAGAAAAAACATAACTTCTTTTAGTTTTTATGACATTGTTTCTTTATCTCCCGTGTAAAATAAAGTACATGCTATTCAAAAACAATAATTTTACAAGGCGGCTGATAAATAAAACATGTACTTTCACCATATTTTTCCATACCCTATGCAATCAGCTACTTATGGTTTATTCATGATTTTCAACACTTTAGTTGACCAGAATAGATTCCCTATGGCAGAGTGAGTGTGTGTTGTGTCTGAATTTGTAAACCGGTGTTGCGTATGAGGTGATCGCTCTCGACCAATCAGAGCGCGGCTCTCAGGCTCGCTATGGCAAATCGAGGAAGAAGAGGTTACTATCGAGCATCCTCACTAAAAGGTTACAGCCGGTCAAATTTTAGGGAGCAGGAAATGTTTGGGTCAAAGGCACAAAGCGCGGCTTATCAAACTACACGTCGGCAATTATGATAAAACACAGACACACACACAGGGGCTGTTAAAAGAAACATCTTGACTGATTTGCAACCACACTTAATGCACATTTTTTATGTGCACGGCGCATTAATGATTAAAGAAGCTGCGCGTGCAGTAAAAGTAAACTTTAACTCGTAAATGCAACACTTGTGTCTGCGACATCATACTCTATGCTATTTTTATTAAATAGGAGACATTTTGTCGGTTAATTCGGTCAACTGAGGCGGCTAAACCCCAGAAAAGGAGGAATGAACCGTAGTAACCTCGGTCTGTCTGTGGAGCACGCTGGAGGCGGGGCACGCTAACAACACATTAGCCTCATAGCTAGCCCGCTCTAAATGTTGCTAAGATTTATTTGTTCAGTAGAATTATAACAAACACATTATATACAAAAACAGCAATAAAAAGGTATTGATATTAGTGCTACAAACAAGAGGCTTTAGTTAAGCCCACATAATCTAGCTAGCTTAATAATGAAAAACAAGAATAAACAAAGATGCACCGTGAAATGGTTACTTTATCTTGAAATGTTTATGTAACATAGAGGACACAACAAACATGGATGTTATGCACAAGTCCGAACAGTGCAGTTGTTTTTTGTAATTTAGTTGTTTCAACAGTCACAAATTATGCGTCTTCTTACCATCAATGTCGCTCAGCAGAGCCGTGTCAATATCACTTGGGTCATGAAGAGACAGTGTTGGATCCAGGTTATCCAACGAAGGATCGTCAAAAGACAAGCGGTTCATCTTCGTTCTCTTGTCTGATTTTCTAGAGTTCACTGACAGATCTGGGAGTAAAAAAATCCTCAACTTTCCACGTCCCTACATTTGACAAAGCGTCAGGTTCCAGATATTCCCGAAACACATGCAAAAAACCGCTTCAACCTTTTACTTAAATGTTAACTATAACGCCCCAATCCAAACTCCATAGTCGGCTTTGGGAAACTTGTGAAAACGAGCCAAACACTGAGGCTCATTCAGCACTACCTTGCTTACGGCACGAGCCGGAGAAACCCGTCCAACCCCCGATGACTGACACTTACACCAGCCAATCAGAAACCGTGAAAGCGATTTCCCACGTTCCGTTTCTCATGATTGTTTTGATTGTTAGAGAGTGGTAAAGGGATGTATAGTACATAATCGAAATTTAATATGAGAAGAAAACCGGTATTAACCTAATATAAAACTTATACAAGACTCTAAAATGTTATTATTGGTGAATTCAGAAAATAGTTTTGAGGAAAAAGCATTATACTAATCCCTCTCTTTATTTTTTTTAATCAGAACTATTTTCCATCATACTATACAAGATTATTCTTATGGCCACCACATTTTACCTAAATGTGTATTTTAGTACAAACAGCGTGGTTATGTTTATTGTAGGCTTGCCCCATCAACAGCCAATCAGAGCTGAGTAGGCGGGATAGTTTGACAGCCAGGTTTGTATGACCGGACTCGGCGGCTCCTCCTGTAGAACCAGTAAAATCGACCAATCAGGAGCTCCGAAACCGAGTGGGGTGATCTGACGTCGGAGTCCTGTGTCCAGCGATTACATCATGTGTTTCTGTCTTTTAAAGTGGATATTAGATATATTTATATACAAGTACACTAAAGAAATTTATTTTGACAAAAAGAGACAAAAAGTTATGAAAATAAATAATGCTTCATCATGTAAAACAATATATTTACACTACTTTACATAAGTGTATTTTTCCCAGAAGAAAGCAATTAAATAAAAAACAGAAGCAATAAAGAATGTCATATTACCCCATCATTACCCCTTTCAAGTACATGATTTATGTAAAAATAAAAACAAACTATAAAATAAACATCAATGCAGATCAGCACAAAAGCTTAGGGAAATAGGTCACTGACCTAGTGTAGAGTTGCAGTCAGTACATGGGAATAACACTGAAACCCTTGTATTGTTGGTACATTTTTACATCACATGTATTTACTCTTACCCGTGAGGAGCAGAAGATTGAGGCTGAGTTGCATCAGTATAAGAATTTAAAAGCTGAAGACCATCACATCATGAAATAAAAACAGCTATGAAGTAGAGGTCACACATTGCTAGTCTTTTATTGGGCCTTTACACACGTGCAAAATGTCAGTCAAACACAAATCTGACCGTACATAAGTAATGGCAGCAGATGGACACGGCATACCAAAGAACAGAAAGCAGGCCTCATTTCCACATCTCATCTCTTTTGAAGACATTCGTCCGTTTCAGGCAGCCAAAACTTCTGTAGAATTCTTTAGTTGTTTTTTTTTTTTTACACTACAATCATAAAAGCAGGTAACAAAAACACTGTTACAGATTGTGTAACACAGAAAATAGCTAAAGTTCCACTTTAAATAATCTCTGTTAACATTTTAGTGTTTGTATATGTGCAACATTAATGCAAAATTAAAAAAAAAACTATCAGTAATCTGGAAACCATATTAAACATGTATCTGTGAACAACATTCCAGCGTTAAAGCTCCAAAATACATTTTCTTAACTAAAACTCTTATTGATCGTAATGATTACATAGATACTTATCTATTTGCATCTATGTTAATGATAGTAAATGATGAGTATTTCCCTCTAATACTGATCCAAACTGTTATTTCAGTAACTTTGATCAAAGATTAATATTTTAAAAGTTGTTAAGGAGACAGATAGCCTTGAGTCAGGTTATATTTAACTTTAAAGAGCTGGAATGCAGTTTGGGTTTGCATTTTTGTTTTTATATCTTTATGTGTGATGATGATGATGATAATAATAATAATAATAATAATAATAATAATAATATGCTATGCATTGTCATGCAATAATAACATTTTCTCTTGTATTTGACTCATCACACATGAGATGCACCCAGGTGGAGCAGCGGGCAGCTATGTAAGCATCCGGAGAGCTTAGGGGCTAGGGGTCTTGCTCAAGGACACCACAACATGTGGGCTTGGCAGGGGTTTGAACCTGTGACTTTCAGGTCCCTGGGCGGCTGTGGTGCAGTGGTAGGACAGTCGCCCAGGTTCTGTGTATGCTAAAACAAATCGCGGTCAATCTATTTGTTGAAATAGGTCCATGACAGAAATACTTGGCAGCAGCTGTTAAAGTAAACTAAAATAAAAATACATGAAGTAAATCACGCCTTGAACTGGAATAAACAACAATAAATGAGTTACGAAATGTACACAAGGTCCAAAAATAAAATCGGGGAACTTTCCTACATTTTATGTTTTCTTATGAGCCAATATGGTTCTAACCAGGTCCAGAATAATTCATGTATTTTGAAGTATGTGAGGATCTACATCTAGGATTAGAAATTTTATATGTTCAGTCTTTTGAGAGATTTTTGATGCTGGCGCTTCTCTTACTGAAATGGACTAATTCAGATCCTTTGTGGAGTTCTGTGAAAAGTTTATGGACAATTAATATCTTACTCGCTGCAGATGGCGCTTTGAACGAGCTCACTGACCAACGAGCAAAAGGCTAGTCTGAATGAGAACAAAACCAAAGTAATAAAGTGGTGACATCTTTAAAAAGGTTCCAGCCTCAACACTACTATAAACCTTTACAAAACCACCTTATTTCAAAGTAGTAAGGATATTATGAACATAAAGAACAAATTACTTTTTGTTCAAAGTGCGCAAACAATATACATGAGACAGAAAAACTATTTGTTGTATGTGAACTCTTTTTTCTCTTAACAGTTAAAATTAAATAACACAGTTGGTCTTAAAGCCTCAGTAATCTTTGGAATGGCTGAAAGTGCTTGTAGTTAATTAAAAGAATATAGCGCTCATTTCATTTTTGTGGAAAATATTCCACAAACATGGCCTTTCCCTTTTAGCATTTTAAAATACAATGCATGTTTTGTACATTACTGATGTTACTGTCGTAGTTTTACATTCCCTTTGGTTAGAGAAATGCTGTCAACGCTTAGTGTGTCGAGATGAAATGTGATTTTGGATATTTTTTTCGTAACAAAAAGCTTGCTATACATGCAGTGCTTCTGGCTAATTGGGAAAATAATTAGGTCCTGAAAGAAGCATTTCCAGTTCTAAAGTAAAATAACCCCAGCTTTAGTACACAATCAGAACAAACCATTAGGACAGTAAAAGCATAAATAAGCAATTAAGTGAATGTAGTAAAAAAATAACTGTCGTTCTAGCTGTATGCTCACATACAAGTCGAACACACGCACTTGAAGAAACTCCCCTCATTTGTCTTGCAGTAATATACCACATTCTCAAACCACGTGAGGCAAGTTAGGCTGTAGACATTTGTGTTACAAATGAGCCGTGGAGTACATCCCATGTTACAGATTAATACATCCATTTATAGCTAAGTGTAACACAGCAGAGTGTGCAGTAAACATCTTTGACCTCTGTGGGTTTGAGCGACGGGGGGGGCGAGAAGAGAACAAGGAGGCGGAGATCACTCGCTATGCCACTTCCAGTCCACGATGAAACGGGACTAGGAAGGGGCTGTTCTGGATGGGGAAAATGCTCAGGACCACCTGGAGGCGAGACGACGGGTCTACAAGGCAAAGAGGGCGTCCTCCGTCCGTTCGGCCTTCTTATGGGAAGCGCTGGAGGCACGTGCGGGGTGAGCAGGGGCAGCTCCAGGCGGGGAGGGCAGAGGGTCTGCCGCCTTGGCTCGCTCCTCCAGGAATTTATCAAAGTCTGAAAGAAACAAACGGATTTGTCTCGGACACAAATACAGTGAAACAAACTGGGGACGTGTTTTGAAGTACCTTCACTGGTCACCCCTTCCTCAGAGCCATCTCCCTTCTATTAAAAAGAAAATAGAACAAAAAAAAAGAACTTCAAGAAAAACCACCTTCAAATGACAAATCTTAGCTACACGATCATCTGACAGTTTACATCAAGCGCACACCTCGTAAAGGTCCAACGCGCCGACACGCACACACAAAGCAGCTCATAAACCTTCCATTAGCTCATGTTTAAAAAGAACCCCGCAGCTGTTCTCAGCCAGTTATCATTAGCACCGCGTTAAAGTCAGACCTCGTGGTAAACTCTTGTGTCAGTCAGCAGTGGAATAAACAAGATCAGAGTGAAGAAAAAGGATGTGAAGTTCAAAAGAATACTGTGCGTTTACATGAAATGGATGGATGAGATGTGCTATCAAAAGGAAACCAAATGAAAAGTAGAAAAAAAGAGAGAGAGAAAGGAGGAGTGACTAAATATAAATCAAGGTATAAAAGAAGTCTCACCACGTCAGCACAGAGCCACTCCTCTATGTCATCCATGACAGAGGACTGCGATACGGGGATCTATAGAGTGAAGCCATGGACAAACCAAACGAGGAGGACAAAAAGCCACATGACATAAAGATACGCAAAGACCAAAACAGAAAAAACAAGCAACACTCAGAAATAACAAGAATCAAGAAAAACTACGATAAAAACAAAACATAAAAAAAGAATAATTTTCTTAAACAACCTCTTCTCTCCACTTAATCTACTGCTCAGCAGGTTTCTACATGGTTCTCATTTCTTTTTATCTTTGATGTGGCTCAACAGCTGATGACTACAGCAGCATTAACTCCACATCGCAGGTTAATCAGAAAATCACCTGATCAGATTGACTGGTTGAAAAAAGCTGAGACCACAGGGACTGAACTGAGGCAGGGAAAGCGTTTGACATTCAGGTAAAAACAGGACAGGAAGCATCACAGCATGGCGTGCAGGGACTGTGATGATGGAAGCTACGGCGTGGTTATGTATGCGTGAACACAGTCACAGTATAAAGCGTGTATATAGTCATCAGGAAAAAGGAAACAGACTGTGATTTACAAGTTACTGTTTATAAGCACAAAAAGAAGCTGAATTTATTTTGTGATGATATTGAACTGATGGTTGAGACAATCAGCAGAAACATTCCCTGGTTTACTTTAATATCAGAGTTTCCTCATGAGATCACAGTTTAAGCAGTAAAGTAGAAAAACAAACAGGAGTGAAGTAAACCATGCACCTGTGTGAAGAAGGGAAGAAAAACACAGCAAAGTCCACAAAAACACAAGTTGTCTTTAAAATAAAATAATAAATATCACTAAAATAATCCTACATTAATGTTACAAATACTAAATCTAACTATTAATTGGTTAGTATGATTTATTTCTGATTAAAATGCCATTAATCACTAATAAATGTTAAATCTACAAACTAAAAGGGGGCTTGTTTTCACTGTGTGTCTGGACTCCAGTCAGCCTAATTTAGATCAATTACTAACCAAATAGCTCAATTATTGGTAACTTTACACTGGACAATCACAATGTTTTTTATTTTTATTTTGTTGCTTTGTAACATTTCCAGCTACGTGTATGATTTAAGATTTCCCATTTGTTTATGAAAATCAGTTGGATTTTGCTGCACAGCAGGTTTATCTCCACTGTTTTTCAGTACATAAAGGTCTAAGCTCCCCGTGACTCATGAGATCTAAGAAGAGGAGGTGGTATTATGTGAGCGTTAGTAATGAGTATAAAGTACAAAAGAGAAGGGCAACAGGAATAAAGTCTTTTAAAAACACAGTTTCCAAGTACTGATTTATATCAATTCTGATGAACCAGTTCAAACTCTGGACAATTTTAATTTCTCTTTCACAACTAAAACTACAAAACATATAGTTGCAAATTTTGTAATTCTAGCTGAAATTAAATGTTATTATGGGCTCATAATAAACATTCCTCCACAATGATATTAACTAAGTTACAGAGGAGAGGAGTTTGTACATATAAAATAAAATAAAAATAATGAATAGAAAAATATCTTACCCAAGAATCTAATTTTGTTTTTTTTTTAACTAAAAACATAAAAGTGCACTAGATAAAAACATTCTACGAGCCCTTAATTTAAAAATAATTGAAGTTATTAGTTTGCTCACACTTATTATCAAATTAGTTTTTTATCTGGTTTAATAAGATAAAACCTGAGTTTATGTGTTAGTGAGCAGTCTGTAGAAAATACATGTTTAATTTGATCAGTTCATTACATGTCTTTACTTTTAAACACTTGTAGCTAACTTCAAGGCTTTATCATTCGGTAAAAAAACAGAATTCACAGACCAGGAAAGGAAATGGGATTTTTGAACACCTGTCACTGGTCAAGAAGAAAATCCTCTTTTTCTTATAGAAATTCAATAATTAAAGTTTGAATAAAACTCCAGCAGTGCAGGTGCTTTATGAATCATGGTTTTGCCCAACACCAGAGTACATCTGTGTTAAACATGAAGGGAAATGTTGAAAAGGGAGAAAACGTTGTTAAAGGGATTATTTGAGGTTATAAGTAGAAAGCAG
Source organism: Anablepsoides cearensis (assembly GCA_032275365.1). Taxonomy (NCBI): domain Eukaryota; kingdom Metazoa; phylum Chordata; class Actinopteri; order Cyprinodontiformes; family Rivulidae; genus Anablepsoides; species Anablepsoides cearensis. The sequence continues at coordinate 11,886,014 of JAUBOC010000019.1, read as the reverse complement.
TGAGATGAGGCAAAAACAGATGACAGTGGACATGAGGGAGGGGAGGAGACACACTGTGGGTAGAGTCCTCACCATTCCTTGGGTAATAAGCCAGCTGTCTATGGGCAGCTCCTGCTCTGCCGGGTTATCATCCCCTTTTACCCTCAGCTGAATCAACAACAGAATAACACCTTACACACAAGAGAAGAAAGGCCCCACCACAGCAAAGCACACAGTCCAGAGAAAGAAGACAGAGAAGTCAAATGTGCGAGAGACGACTATCATCAAAAAAGAACAAAAAAAGTAAAAAAAAAAAAAAAAGTAATCAAACAGAGAAAAACAGAAGAAAAGGGCCAAACAGCATTCCATAAAGACATGAAGATGAAAAAATGAAAGTGAATCAAAAGATGAGATTTGATTTGGTTGTTTTCTTTCAGCTGCTCCCTTCTGCAGGCGTCACCGCAGCAAACTACGACGTCCTACAGCGAACGTCCTACCTGACTCAAACTGGACTTGAACTCGCAGCTTCAGGAGATTTGATTTTGGCAAAATGTAAAAATGTCTCACTAAAAAGACAACCGCTCTGTGTGTGTTGCTTCAGACCTCAGAATCATTTGTGTACAGAGTGATAACCCTTTACTGCAATGTTTGCTCAGACAGAAAAGACATTGAAAAACCCTGAAACAACCCATGACCTCTGAGTTTGACTTTGTGTGATAGCTGATTGTAAATGTTTGCTTTTTAACCTGAATCCAGACAAACCTAAAGTGACACCAAATTGAATGCCCTGAAAAGCACACATTCTTCATCTTTTTAACTTTTTCATAGCGATAAACAGCGTGTTTTAGCTATTTAGACCAAGAAATGATCTGTTTAAGTATCCAGAACGATCCAGCTAACACACAAACAGAAGCAGGGAGTCAACGGAGGCTTTTGGGAAACTTGTCCTACAATAACCTCACACTCTACCAAGGCAACACTTTAATCAATCTCCATGTTTCAATGTACTCACCCCAGTTGCATTCTGTTGTCTAACATCTAAAGCAGAGGCAAGGCCACCCAGAGCAAGAGGGTCTTCATATTTTACACTGAGCACAAAAACATTGAAATTACAAAAAAGATCCCGTACTGAGAAATAACAAGTATAAATATATATTTCTATCAAAAACACAGGACAGACTGAGACACTTTGGTATAAATAAGAAACACTTCTAGTAATAATTGGTAACATTAAGGACATACTTTTATAAAAATTGCAAGATTATGATTTTGTTTCAATTGTCTTTCATCAAAAGCAAAAACCCTTTTCAGTTTAAAGGAGACATGTCATGCTTTTAAATCCTTTTCCCCCCCCATAATAAAATCACTCAGTTAGGGTTAAAGGGAAACTGCAACGCTTTGGTCTGAATTACTCCTTATTGTAACTCCACAAGCCCCTTTTTCGCCCATTTTCTGAGGTGTGTCTCACCTCTACTCGTTTTGATGCTGTCTCTTTATATCAAAATGAGGCACTTATCTAAATACTTTAACTTAGTAGCTCAGAAAACGTCATAGCAAGTAGAGAAAACTCAATGGGTTAAAAAATACGACCCAAATAGAATATAAAGATATCCACTCAGCACCAGGAGAGACTAAATTCAACTTTTCCTTTTCTCCTAGAGACTCCAAGTTCAAGAAAATGCACTTAATGGTTAAAATAAAGTGGATTTTGAATGATCTGTCCCCTTTAAATAGTAAAATTGAATATGTCTACATGATTCAGTAAAGAAAACCTGAAATAATACTACGAGAGGGTTTGGGATGTCTTATAAGCAAAGTAACACGTAGGCCTACTTTTTGCGTTGTTCAGCCAGAGAGCTGCTTCTGGTCTGAGCAAACATGTCAAAGTCATCCTTGTTTTGGGTCGATAGAGACGACAGAGTTCCGCTCACACTGTCTGAACCTACATCTGGAGAAAGACCGGGGAGGGGGGCAGAATGATGACTGAAAATCTGACTCTATGAACCCAATGAAATGTTTGTTCTTACCAAGACTGGCCAGTGCAGTGGACAGGAAGGGTGCTCCAGCGTTGCGGGCTGGGGAAGCCGTGGCCCCTGCTGCAGAGCTGGAAGGAGGGCTGGATGTGATCCTGGGTGTGACTACAGCAGGAGATCCAGGGCCCAGATCTATGAGGTTGTCCTCTGTGGCTTCAGTTAACATCTGAGAGGTGACGGAGAGGAAAAGAGTCCAAGTACAAGTAAGATTAATAAGCCAGCGCCAGTTTGCAAATTTACAACTCTGCTAAGAAAATTCAGAGTAGTTTTAAATGTATAACATGAACACATAGCTAGAATTATTACAGAACTTACAACTGGGGTTTTCTGTCACCGATATAACCTGCTGATTCTGATTTTGGCCGATATCGATTGTTTAAATATCTGATACTGTCAAGAGTTATAAGGTCACAATACACCTTTAGTGTTTCAATCTTATTTTATTGAAAAACAATTTAACAATACCCCTAAACAAACTTGTTTAAACTTGACTTTAGGTGGCGCTCACAGCAGAGCAAAAGAGGCTGATTTTCAGACCTTTGTGGAGGAGGAGCTGATCTTTTCCACCCATCTTATCTAAATATTTCCCAAAATTAAGAAAGTCGGTGCACATCTACTTAGAGCACAGAGAGGAAAACATGAATCAGAAGAACACAAAAGAGCAACTTCTAGTAACAATGCCAACATGTCATTTAGGTCTAACTAAGTACATAATGTGCAAATATTAGTAACTTGTTGATTTTTTGCTGGGATCACTTGCCTCTGTCAGCTAGCAGCAACCCAAACAAACAGAGCACACACAGATAATAAACAATAAATATCAACATCTTGCAAAAACATCCAGATCTGCCTCTCAACTTCCTTGTATAAACGCTCAACACTGGAAGATTTGCATCCAGTTAGAAGTGAGAGGTTTCTGAGTTTAAATGTTGATTTTAATGTTTTTCGTGATGCTACTTACCCCATTGTTCTGTGCAGCTCGTCCTGACCTGTAGCGCTCATACCTGTGAGCAGCAGAAAACACTCTAAAATGTTTCACCATAAGCTTTGAGCTTTGAAAGAAACTTAACACCGACAGAAGGCTTAAAAAATTAAGTCCAGTTCTTTTTTTATTGAGGTTGTTTTTGCCCAAATTGAAGTATGTATTTAAAATAAAGCATTTTTACTCAAAGAAAATGTTTTTTTTTAATATCTACTTGCAGCACCTCCTGTGATTTAACTTTGACACTATGACAAACACAAACAGAGCTATTTCTTTCGTCAAATAAAGTTGGACGAACTGATCCCACCTCTCGTATCGAAGGAAAACATTGTTGAGGTCATCGTTGACGTGCAGCAGCTCCTCCGTCACCTCCTCGTTGGAGACGCGGGAAATCAGCTCGACGACTCTCTGCTGCATGGCCCGGCAGGTCCGGTTCAGCTCCTGGAAACGACGACGACAACAACAGATTGATCAGCAGAATGACGAGAGACGAAAAACAAACTTGGATGTGAGGAAAAGGCAGAGCGGGAACAAACACAAACAGAAACGCTCGTGTTTGTTAATTACTAAACTAAGCCTCTGTAAACAACTTGTTTTGTCAGGCGCATCCGTTCAAATGCTCCTCATGTGTGGCTTGTGAATATGAGGGCATTATAAAATGCAACCGTGCAATGGATTTACCACATCTAGATTTTATTAAATAAAACACGGGCACAAATTCATAAAGATCAGCACATAATGATTAAAGCTGGCACAGGATGGTCAGCGCCGGGCCAGATCCTCAGGGCTGACACAAATACCTGAGTGGATTTGGCTCGAGGAGATTAAACTCTACAAAAGGTGTCTCTGTATCGCTGGCTGATCGCCAGTTAGAGGAATTTCACCACAGCACCTCTCTCACACCTCTTAAGGAGTCGTAGGTGAGAAAACTGAACACACTGCACCCCCTAGTGGATGTAGAGTGCTACAACACTTCACAGGCTACATAAGCTTTGCAGAGGAGAATCTTTCAGATGCTTAGAGAGAAAATTTTATTTTTTATGGGATATAATTTATCTCAAACTATGAAACATATATGTGTCCTATGATATCAAACTGAGCATTAAGTCCCAAAGTGGTTTGTTAAAAAATAGGCCATTTTAGTGTATCGATTAAAAACAATTAAAATAATTGGATTTTGTCAAAATATAATGAATAAATACCAAATCTACTGGTTGTTTGAATGATTTATCTGAAATAAAGTCTTGAAAAAGTTTTGAAGCATTATTTTGAGCAGTAGCTACCAAAAAATTATTTTGAGCAAAAGGGTTAAAACATATTTTTGTTATTTACCTGCAAGCTAGCAAAGCTTTTTTTTCTTTCCAGCTGGGAAATCTAAATATCCAAATGTTGTTTGAGGTTAAGTCTTTAAAATTACATCAAAAATTCCTCATTAGAATAAAAAAAATTGGATTTAGACCAAATATAAACAGTTTATCTTGATTAGGAAGACAAATCAAGGCATATTTTTGGAACAGCTAATGATATCAGGATGTTCTAAATATCAAAATGTAACTTAAGGATTCAAGGAGACTTTATTGTCATTCGCATCACATGTAGTACAAATTAAAAAGCAGGAATCTGAAAATGTGCACAGTAGGGGTATAACGATACATCGATCTATATCGATATATCGATTTGCATGGTTCATGATTCAGCTATATCGTGGCAAAATGAAAATCATGATCTATACTGTCATATTCTTGATGACAATAGATATCTTATGCCCATCTAACACAGTCATTGTGTTAGATGGACATATGATATCACATTATATCGATCGCTGACTTCTGAATTGAATTGAATTGAATCGAAATCGTATCGTCACAGACTTTATGATATAGAGAAATATCGAATCGGCATCTAAACATATCAATGTAATATCGTATCGTGATAAAGCTGGTGATTTACACCCCTAGTGCACAGCTCATTTTCGCCAAAGCATGGTGAAAATCCTGTTTGACTCTAACCTGGAGCAGCTCTAAATCCGAAGAGTCTTCCTGCCCGGGAACCATCTCAGTTAACATCTCTGACATGACTTTAATGTTTCCCCTCACGATGTCTAGCTCACTCCGCAGACGGGCAATCTGAAAGCACATAAAAACAACGCTGGTTCAGTATCGGCTGCAAAGGAATCCCAGCTGCTTTCATTAACTTCAAAAGGTAACTGCAAAATCAAACTGCGGGAAGTGAGCCTCACCTGTTCAGGGGTGGCTGTGATGGGGCTGGGGATGTTAGAGGTCTGCGTGGCTGCAGGGGTGGGTGGGCCGGGCTTAGGAGCAGCAGACGAGGCAGGAGCAAGATACTTTAACATGGCTGGGTCCACTTCCGGTGTGCCCTGTGATTCCAAAAAAACCTCTGAATACTAACTGCGTGTGCATTTAAGTAAAGTCTGGATCTGTCTGCGCGTTTCATCTCACTCTCTGTGGCGTGTGAATGGGAGACAAGGCGTCCAGATCAGCCATGGGGAACTCCACGCCTTTTCTCTTCAGCTCCTCGTAGATGTGGACGACACCAGTCAGATCAGGACTACTCCTGAAGGCATCCGCCCAGGACTGTCCCAACAGAGAAACACCAAACACACCTCCAGTCATAAGTGCTAATAAATATTTACGAGTTACACAGACACAAAGATCGTCACACTAGCCGTGTTTCCATCAACGTTTCTTGATGCGCATTTTGAAGTATCGCATCAGAAAAGCTGAATGGAAATGGCCTGATTCGAAAAAACTTCCTCTGATTCGCATAAAAGTTGATACGCTCGCTGGAGGTGGTTTTAGGGTTTTTCGAAACA